>JASPKZ010007700.1:337500-390000 GCA_030220185.1 Diploptera punctata | reverse complement strand
CTGTTCCGATCTCATGTTAGAATTGGTCTATCCATCTTTTACTGGGTCTTCCAACATTTCTTCGTCCTAGTGGTTTGTAATGAAGAATCTATTTCGGAATTCTACTGTTGTCCATTCCATTGATGTGTCCATCCATTCATCTCTGTATTGTGTAATTCTATCTAATAGTTGAATATATTCAGTTCTCTTCATATATCCTCACTTCGCCTTTGATCCATTATTGTAGAGCCAACCACACTCCTCAGAACCCTCATTTCTGGCGTTTCTATTCTTCGTTCCTGGTTTTTTGGTTAAGACCCAGTGTTCCGATCCTAATGCTTACTAGATATTTTTATGCTGATTGCGGATAATGGTAACTTGAATGCAACAAAGCTATATACATTAGAACAGTAATAACCTTGCCGTTTCATAAGCATAGATATTAGACAATAATTTTTTTTAAATAAACGTTTGATATTATAAATACAATAAAAGTAATTTATCATTGAGGTATAAAATAATATGGACGTAAGAAAAATAAAGCGGTAGGAATATAGAGCAAATCTTGCTACTTGAAATGCAATATCTAACCAATATTTTTAAAAGTTCAGATTATGTTGTTCACATTCCAATCACTTCCAAATAAAATGACCTTTCACTTATTGGCTAAAGGCTCTAAAATTGAATCTAGCTCTTAGCCCATAAAGGACGTTTATTTAACCAATAAAGGAACATATTAAATTTCATGTAGTTACAATTATTAAATTGGATACAAAATATCTGCCACGTACTGACAGAGGGGTTTTAGTAACTATAGGGTGCTGCCTTGTCAAGCAGCGGGCCCGGCTTCGATTTCCGATCGGGACAGACTCCTGTGTTAGTTTTTTTCGGGGGTTTTCCTCACCTGTAAGATAAATATCAGAAAGCTTTAAGGCCCAAACGGTCTCCGAACATCATCTAGCCATCATCATCATATTCGCCGGTGTGGAAAGTAAGGGGTAAACTACCACACCTATAAATCCCTGATAAAGCTGCAAGCATGGCATGAAAATGCTAGGATTGCAGTAAAGGACATTCTCTTGGGCAGAACACTATAGAACAGAACCATCAAGTTAACGGACCGAGAGAAGGTGAACGCGCCTATGATCTTGCAGTATTTTGTGTATACCAATAAGATGTACATGTGAAGGCGGTGCATCTTGCTTCAAAAGCGAGTAGACCAGAATTAATAATTATTAGAAAGGAGAAATCAATGCCTATTCAGCTATTTGTAATATGTAATAAGGGTACCTTCTTAATTAGTTTTTAATATACAGTCGCGACGAAACAATGTGTCATGGACGTAAGAGTTCTGCACAGAACTTGACGTCATTTATATTCTGTACGGTAATATGATTGTTCTGTTTAGTTATTAAAATCCCTGTGCCTGGTCATGTTGGTATACAATTATTGCAATTTCTCGACAATTGTAATAACTAATTTTATTTTACCCTCGAACGGTAAATATAAAAACATTTTTTAGCAGCTGAAAATGGCATTTTTCTTAATTTAAAAATTGTGATTAACTCAACTTAAAACAATATTTACGTAGTCAAGTTCGTGGATTCGATTAATCACTAGCGCATGCTACAGTATAGTGCCAACATTTAATAACAGGGTGATGACATACCAGTTTTACTCTTGCTTGATCATGTAATTGGCAGTGGAGTGTCTTATTTTTAAGCCAGGAAGCGTTCAATTAAACCATCATCAATGTTTTTAGGTGATACCAGCTCAAATTTGGGGTCCAAGGGATAGTGATGCGTAATACATGATTTCATCAAGTGAAATCACTTAGTCTCTCCTATCCAACTCTACTCTCATCTTTAAGTGGTGGACCCCATTAAACCGAGTGACCCAGTACAAGGTTGTGGTAACCAATCCCTTCAGTGCGCTGAGTCGGTGAACTAACGAGAGACAGAGGTTCTAGAGGAACTGCTTGGGGATAACCTGAGATTAGGTCTTCTAGGATAATTTGGATTGGCAGCAGGGTCCACATTTAGACAGGTGGCGGAAGAATCCTTATGGGACAACGGCAGCGTCTAAGGTATAGTTAGTGACCTACTGCGAAAGGGATGGTGGTTCTCTATAGTCGAGATGAAGGCAACTACCTACGGGTCGAGCTCCTCGAAATAAAGGCTCCCAGTCACTCCGGTTGATCAT
The DNA here is from genome assembly GCA_030220185.1 of Diploptera punctata. NCBI lineage: Eukaryota > Metazoa > Arthropoda > Insecta > Blattodea > Blaberidae > Diploptera > Diploptera punctata. Next base: position 387,819 of record JASPKZ010007700.1, on the reverse strand, counting down.
AAGGCTGACGACCTATTATTATGAAAAAATCTCTTGTCACGAAACCTACACAATTGGAAAATTATGAAGGAGGTCAAAACTCACAACGGCGAGTTGTACTGCCAAATAGGAAGGAAGGACCAGCTCCAATTCAAGCGATATGGATATTGACGCTGTGTGATTGAAAAAAGAGGTGGCACAGGAGAACATTGATGTGAGTAGTGGGAGATAGTCAAGACAAACGAATTAGCACTGTATTTTGTTCGCTGCCACACTATAATTTCACTTTATTACAATATAATAATAAAAATGAATGCATTTATATAAAAACCTACTAAAATTAGCCATAAGTATGGTTGTAATTATTGAAAATAATATAATTATGTATGTTTAATAGTAATTATAAAAATAATTGTATATTAATTTCTTCATAAATCTCCAGTCGGATATAAAATTAAACAATATCTTGACGGCATGGAACAAATAATGTATGCATTAAACATAATGTTATATTTAAATTACATTATTTTCATTATATATCGAACTATTAAGTTACCTATAGCCGGTTTCTATAGCATCACCAATCTTCAGGGAATAAGGGTCATACAAAGGTTCTCATTACAACGGAACAACTATTGTCATATCTTTCTAGGTCATCTATCAATACTCATTCTTTGTGAGAATCCAGACAATTCTAACTTTTTTTCTATCACATTTAATTCTCTCCCAGTCTTTGTACTTCTACACATTGCTCCTAGCCATTATTCTTCTCCGCATGTAATGTTAATCTGCTGCAAAATGCCAAGAGTAAAAAATATTAACTATTAATCTACTGTAAAAAACTGAAAATGTTTTTTCTAACTATTTATTTCACTCATTAGAATTATACAGGACTGTCGCAAGTGATCGCACACCTAATATATCAGAATAAAATAAAATATTATATGGGTTAAGGTCATTCCATTCCATTAACGCACATTAACCTCTCGCCTTATAGGTAAGTTTACGTGACACATGACACCCGAGCCTTACAATGGCATGACCTATCTCGAGAGGGATTTGAACTAAAGATCACATACATCATTTTTTGACTACACAATGACATGAAAGGTCTCCCCGAATGAGAAATCAGCTCAAACTCAGGACCTACTCCGGGACAACACAAAATTAAGACGAAACATACCATTTACATACACAACCATACTAAACTTGGCGAATATGATAATGATTAACATGATGACCAGATATTGTTCGGGGACTGCTTGGGCCTTAAAGTTCGAAGTGTAATACTAAATTTATCTCTTCTCACTGAATGACAAATTAAATCGGGATATTTCTCTCTTCGAATTTATTTTGTCATTCACTGAGAAGAGATACATTTAGTATTAAACATCAAATATTAGCTTTACTGGCTATAAATGTAATGTGTTGATTTCCATTTAAAAGTCTTCTTGTTTAAGAGGCCGCTAGATGGCGTTAGAGGAACGAAGTTCACTGCTACATGGCGCTCGGGAATTGTATTAGTATAAGAGAAAAATCTATGTGTAAATCGAGATGCTTAATGGCTAAAATCGTTAAAGCACTGGTGTACAAAACCAGAGATATTAGGTTCAAATCCCGATTTAAGCATATAGTTTTCTCTTCAAATTTAATGGGCCTCAAAGGTTGCTGATATGTATCTAACAGGTGAGGAAAAACCCCGAAAATTATCACGCACGAAACTCAGTCCCACTGCGTACGAGGCAGCGACGCACAGACTGGTATTTGAGCCAAAAAGCTGGCCGTAAGTCAAAATTGTCAACTTTAATTATCAGCATTGGTCTTGGGTCCCAAAACAGATAGATAAATATGACGTCATGTGGCAGTGTCCCCACTACAATGGGACTAACCAGACAAATGTACCAGCTGTCGGAAGTTAGCATTCTCATGCGACGGGTTTCTTTGTTCCCGGCATTATGGTATTTTAACAAAATTGCATCGTGTTGTCTTCATGTTAGAAGTGGATTTAGTGGAACAATTGATTATGAATATACTTGCGCCAGGTATGTACGCTATTATTGACCAATGTTTATTTATTTTAGACTATTATTTTCTATTTTCTTGCCGTTCTACAATCCTCACAAAAATTACATACATTATTTCGTAATTTTTACATAAGTGAATGTTTTTAAACATATTGTACTCATTTGTACTCATTCAAAGTTATACCTTACGATACATCAGAATGTCTATTTTGATAACACGAAGTAAAAGTTTCCCCCAATTTTCACAAAAAAAATAATAAAGCCATAAATAGAGCAGGGTATTTAGAAGTTGAAATGGCGATTGAAAAATTGAAGATGTATAAAGCATCAGGTTCAGATGAGATCCCAGCAGAACTGATAAAATCAGGGGGAGAAAAAATTGATGGACAAGATACGCTGGTTGCTTAGTATGATTTGGGAAAAAGAAGCTCTTCCAGATGAATGGAAAGAATCAATTATCGTACCAATTTATAAGAAAGGAGATAAAACTGATTGCAACAACTACAGGGGCATCTCATTACTTTCAACTTCGTACAAAATTCTAACAAATATATTAGTCAGCAGACTCACTCCCTATATTGATGACATTCTAGGAGATCATCAATGTGCATTTAGAAGAAACAGGTCTACAACAGATCAGATTTTTAGTATAAGACAGATTTTAGAAAAGAAATGGGAATATAATGGTACTGTACATCAACTGTATGTAGACTTCAAAAAAGCATATGATTCAATTAAGAGGGAGAAGTTATATAGTATCCGGCTGGAGTTCGGAATTCCTAAAAAGTTAGTTAGGCTTATACGAATGTGTCTAAATGGCACAAAGAGTAGGGTGCGTGTAGGCATAGAGTTTTCGGACACTTTTGAAATCCAGAATGGGTTGAAGCAAGGAGATGCACAATCTCCTCTAGTATTTAATTTTGTACTAGAGCATGCCATTAAATCTTTGGAGAATGAGGAAGGCTTACAACTGAATGGTATTAATAAGTTGTTAGTTTATGCTGATGATGTAGTATTGTTGGCCGATAGCGAGGAGATACTAAAGGACAATACGCACACACTATTGAGTAACACTAAGAAATAAGGACTGCAAGTAAATATCAATAAAACTAAATATATGGTCACACGTAGAAAATCATTAAATAATGGAAATGGACAGCTAATGACAAATGAGGGAAATTTTGAGAAAGTGGCTGAATTCAAATACCTAGGAACAATAATCACAAATAGGAATGAGATGCACAAAGAAATTAAACATAGGCTCAATTTTGGAAATGCGTGCTATTATGCATTGCAGAGACTCTTGATGTCCCAACTCCTTTCAAAAAACGTTAAACTGAAAATATATAAAACTATTATTCTACCAGTTATATTATATGGGTGCGAAACATGGACTCTTACTTTAAGAGAGGAAAGGAGATTACAAGTATTTAAGAATGAAGTACTTAGGAAAATTTTTGGACCAAAGAGAGATGAACAGACAGGTAAATGGAGAAGACTGCATAACAATGAACTACATGGTCTTTATAGGAAGCCAGATATAATAAGAACAGTTAAGTCTCGTAGACTGCGATGGGCAGGACACGTTGCACGTATGGGGAATGAAAGACTTGCATGGAAGCTTCTTGTAGGAAAGCCAGAGGGAAAACGCCCAGTTGGTAGACCAAGAATGAGGTGGGAGAATAACATTAAGTATGATTTGAGGGAAGTAGATTATACAGGAAAAGATTTGGAAAGCATTAGCTCAGGATAGGGATGTATGGAGAGCTTATGTCCGCGCGGCCATGAACCTACGGGTTCGATAGTGCCAGTGGGTAAGTAAGTAAGTAAGTAAGAGCAGGGTATTATTTTTCACTTATTTTTATCTTTCGATTATTTTCAGGTTCTCAGGCTTCAGTCATATCTATGACTCGAGAACAACTGCACAAGCTTATAAGAGGAAGTACAGAAATGCTATTCGATGCAAAGCTCAAAGAATTAGAAACAAAATTAGCTGAAATTACGAAGTGTCCTTCTGAGAAATTATCGGAATTGACAAACATCATTAACAGTTTTAAGATTGTTTACAAGCGAAAATGGACCGCATGTAATAGTACAGAAAGTCGTTTCTTGGAAAAGAATCAAGATTGGTTAAATGAAGAAATTATTTTACCTGCTACTCCAGTTGCTTTATTAAAAGGACGACCAAGTATAGAATTCGGGGTATCGAGTGACCGATCAAAGCGCCGAAAAACAATGGAACTTAGAAAGAATGTTCCTCTTGATGAATTGACTTACGCAGCGCAAATTTGTCAACGTGCTGCAGGCAATAAATATATGACCAAAGTACTTCATGGTATAACTAGGTCTCCAACCAGAGCAACAAAGTTTCGAAAAGCAGTCGCTGCTGATTGTTGATGTACTACTACCAAAAACACTCGCCGGAAGAGGCTTTGGCAATATTTATGGAGCCTAACTTACCAATGACTCAGTACGAAGTTATACAGCATGTTAATAAACAAGATTGTTATCCAAAAAAGATTGTCGGTGAAACTTGTGCTGAAGTACAATTGCAAGATTTAGTTGATCACACAACAATGAAATTGTGCAAGTATTTAGAAGAAGGATTAGATGTCTATAGTCATGAATAAAGTAAGATTTTGTGCTAATCTTCAAGTGGGGATGTGATGGATCGCAGCAAAATCAATACAAATAAACATTTCTAAATGATGAAGACAATGATGCTTACAATTTCCTCAGTTCCCTTGCCCCTTTACGATTAAGGTCTGGTAAAAAGGTCATCTGGCAGATCCTTGTCCATCGTCATCTAGATTTTTCTGTCCTATTAAAATTATATTTATTATAGAAAACAAAGACATCACAAACGAAGAGATTGGTTACATAGAAAACCAATCAAAATATTTGGTAGCAACAAATATCAGTGACAAAATAAATGTAAAACATTTGTTACTACCTACAATGATGATCAGAAAAGTGTGCAACGCAGCCACTTACACAGCATCAACAATACGCTGCTGTGTATGTGGTAGCATGTCTAAGACATTTAATGATTTATCATTGAGAAGTATGGAAGATCCAGAGACTTTCAAATTCTGAGTATCCATTCTGCACACTAGGATTCGATTCTTTGAATTCATTTTGCATTTATCAAATAAGATAAAAAATCAAAGATAAAATGGGATTGATAGTTAGTTATAGCAATATATCCCGTTCATTTTTTTGACGTTAATGTAGCAGCTTCAATTAGAGGGATAGATAACAAAGTAATACTCCGATTTAAAATAATTTTGTACGTGATATCTTAGGGTTTCGACATAAATATCGACAAATTTAGCACATACACCATGGATTATGTAGAGTTGTATGCCTGGCAACCTATGTCACCAACAGTGCACATGACTCATGCTCAGAGTATTATATCTCGTGCCTTGTTACCGATTGGTCAGTTGTCGGAAGAGGCTGCAGAAGCGAGGAACAAGCATTTTCTTCAGTATAGAGAATACTTCTCCAGATAATTTTCCAGGCCGGAATGTAATGCGGACGTTTTAAACAGGCTCTTGTTAACTTCGGATCAATTTTTGAGTGGCATTAGATCTAACGTGAAACGAAAAAGGCAGACAATATAAAAAAAAACCTTAAGAGTTTATAAAACCACCTGGTTCTTTTGATGATAGTGATAATGATGATGAAAGTTTATAACTTGTATTAAAACTAACTAACTCACTGGAACTATCGAACCCGAAGGTTCATGGCCGCGCAGACATAAGCTCTCCATAAGTCCCTATCCTGAGCTAATGTTTTCCAATCATTCCATGTATAATCTACTTCCCTTAAACTTGTATTGCATCTTTTATTAACCCGTGTGTATTTAATATATGTTAAATATGTACTTTAATATTATTGTATACATTGTTTTTTTGCTTATATACCCAATATAGTATGTAGATAGTAAATTTATTGGGTTGAGCTTGAGTAAACACTATAATTATCACGAGTTTATTATTAGTAATATCTTTTAGATAAAAAATGAACACCTGGGCACATAAAAAGCAAAGAAAATATTTTTGGTCAGCTTTTTCGCTTAAATACCATGTGCGACGCTATCCCGAGACCACAGCGGTGGACTTAAACAAGACCATAAAACGTTTTAATATAAATGTTTATCTTAACATCAAATTATTATAAAATAAATAGAATTTATTAAAATTATGTTTTCAATTTGCATTAAATAAACTATGAAATGAAGCATCACAAGTCTACTGCACATAAAAATACGTACATTGCTGTAACATTTTTTCAACTATGTTTACCTCGTGCGGGCACAAGGTACTACAGTTTGTGTGTGCTATTGATTCAGTAACGATCAAAAGTGTACCGTAGTGTTCTCCGGAGTAAATATCAGACATCGGAGATCAGAAACAACAAAAGATGTAAGAAAATTCTTGAAGTTAAATAATAAGTGTAAAAGTCTATCAGAAATTTCAGAAATTATCAACAGGCCTCAACAACAATTCAAGGACATTTGAAGAGTTAGGAGGTCAAAGAGCACGCAGAATCTCCTGCGGATGTCTACTGCAGTAGTAGACGAAACGATGAGTGTTAATAAAACCAGACCACGGCCATTTAGCCCGAAAGACAAAATACATGAATCAAAACATCTGCCATGAAAGTCTACAATTTTACATAATTCAAGGATTATTAATAGATATGAAAATTCAAAATATCTCGAAAATGGTCCTAGAAGTCGCTGACCAAAGAACAATATTGAACATGCTAAAGGAGGGTATTATTATCAGAACTATAAAGAAAAATGGAAGAATAAGTGTATCTAAAATAACTTTTAGACTGAAAAATAATTTCAAAATGGACGTGTATGTTCACTACGGTGATAAAATATGTAGATCGAACGGCTACCAAGGAAGAACGGCTCGTAGAAAATACCACATATATGAAAACAATAAAAGAAAATATTAACATTTCCTAATTCACACCGAAATCTGGTGTCTGCGTTCTGGAACAAAATCGTGTTTACATATGAAAACAAATTTAATATATTTGCATCAAATGGAAGTTTTTTAGTCGGATAAAATGAACAACTAAGAACTTAATTCTCAGATTCTTCTTCCTACAATGGAATATGGACTTTGATCCACATTAGTATGGCGGTGTGTAAGCGCAGCTGGTGAGGGAAATCCGCATTTCATTGAAGGGAAAATGAATGCTATGTGTACGTAAACATTCTGAAAAACATTGAAATTTAGGTATGAATGATTTTATGTTCGTGTAAGAGAACTGGATACTGGATACTAGGGTTACAATAAACCAAAATACATGAACCCCCCCCTCAATCTCCTTACATTAACTGAATAGAGCATGTTTGCTATTAATCGATAAATCGAGAAAAGTCTATATCCTTCAAGCATGAATTGAAAAAAGCTCTAATGGAAGAATGGCGCCAAATCCCTTCTAGTTTTATTGCAAAGTTGGTGAGTTCTATGCTGGGGTGAGTACAAGCAGTGATAGCATCAAAGAGCTACCATACAAAATATCGACTTTTTTTTTTTTTTGCGAGTTCGTCAATATTTTAACTGTACGATCACTTTTGAATCTTTCATTTGTCTTTGATTATTTGAGGTTTGATTTGATTTTGATTATTATTTGAGGGTTTTTATAAAAATGTTCAGAACATATATTATTGTTAATTTTCGATATAATGTGTTTATTTTGTCTGAAATATGTTTAAAAATATGCTTTATTGTTTTTCTATAAAATTTATCATAGAATCAAATAAAATAATGAAATAAATATTTTCTATTAGAATTATCAAGGGTACTACTACTTTTGACGCGCACTACATTATACTTTTACAGAACATTATATGGTTATTTTTTTAGCTTCTATCAAACTGTGGAACAGAGTCCTTGTGAATGTCACCTGAATGAACTTGCTCTAGTAATTAATATTGTAATTTTATAGAATGTTGTTAATTAACAAAAGTTTGTTTTAAATATTATACTGCTGCACAGGGAAATTTCACGAAATAAACTTGAGTTCCATTAAAAGTTTTCTAGCTCTTGTCTGTCGCCATTAATTAAATTTGAACATGGTTCGATACTTGGGCCGCTTGTGGGAATAACAAAACTTGAGAGAGTTGATCAGAATTGCTAAGAGGAATTCCAATATTTCTGCGTCAAAGTGACGTCACTAAACTTAAATTAAGAATAGATAAACTACGAGTAAAATAAATTAGCTAACCAAGAGATTGCTATATACCTTTAGGTTATATAGACAGTGTATATAAATATACAATATTATCATCCCCATGTAGGCCTATACATATTTTCGTAAATAAGAATATCAATTTTTCAATTTAAATTTTAAACTGAATATACCAAGTTCCAATTTAATTTCAGTTAATTATGTTGTTCTTTTAATTTTAGAATGAGCTGAAAATTGTTCTCACCTAGCTCTTTTTTTTTTTATAAATTGCCTAAAAAGGTTTGTAGAATACGTATTTACGATGTATTTGAACAAGATAAAAAATATGCTTTTACAATAGGAATGTATTACGTAACGATTTGTTGGATTGATTCAAATTTCCTTTTCATAATTTAGGATATGACTGAACTAAATTGACTGCTGAAAAACGAATAAAAGTACACTTCATTTGAATTAAAAATAATTTTGTATGAAATGAAAATTATCTCCTACCGAAACAAATTCCGTGAGAAAAAATCTAACACGCAAAATTCTGCAAGGTTTAAAAAAAATCAGGTAATAGATTATCATTTTTGTATAGTTACATTCCCAATTTCGCTATAGTTCTGTAGTATTCCGGGATATTTTGCATCGTTGAATTAAACTTTATTCATGTTTTGGTGTCAATTTTAAATTATTTTAAAATATAATATTAATCGGGTAAATATGAATTCGTGATAATTCGAACTGAACAAATGCAAAACACATACAATTACAAATAATATTTCATTTTATTGAATAGTGAAAAGCTCATAAAATAATATAGTAATATAATTATGCAGGCTAAATCATTTTTGGTTCATTTAGTATTGCAATACCCATATCGTCATATATCTTGAAATGTTTTCTCTTTTCATAGGTTATTATACTCGCATGTTTTATTTTACTTACATCCTCCTTAATATTTTAATCTATATTAGCGTAGGATTTCTATTTTTGTTGCTCTCTTTTATTCAGTACGTTGACTGAAACATCACTGTTTACTTTTCATTCCAAAACTCATATATACATTTTGCATAAAATATGTCAATACTTACATGCAATAAAATTATCACTTTAAAATATATCATACTAATAACAAAACTTAAGATTGTTTGTAAATTCGCTTTCTTTTTACAGGAAAAATAGATCAATATGTTATTAAAAGTCCACCGCTGTGGTCTCGAGGTAGCGTGCTGCCTTGTCACGCAGGGGGCCCGGGTTCGATCCCCGGTCGGGCAGTTTTTCTGGGTGAGGTTTTTATCGGGGTTTTTCCTCACCTGTAAGACAAATGTCAGGAAAACTTTAAGGCCCAAACGGTCCCCGAAATCATATGGTCATCATCATCATTATCATTACCATCATCCTTCACCGGTGTGCAAAGCTACCACACATACAATTCCTTAGTAAAGCTGCCAGCATAGCATGAAAATACTATGATTGCAGTGAAGGACCTGCCTTCGGGCAGAATTACTATGGATGGATGGATCATTAAATTTGTCAATGTTATTATGATTTGAATTTTTTGAAATGCAATGAAAATAAAAGTGTGGAAAAGCCAATTTGAAAGATTGCATGCAGTTAAATTGAAAATGGAGCATACGTGCCCTTCTAAAGTCACTACACTTCAAATCACTTAATAACGCAGATAGTAGGCTGCTGTCCATCAATATATATTTTCATTCTTCATTGTTTACAGTATAAATATTCTCACAACTATCGTATAATTGTTTGTGTCTTATATTTCTGCTAATATTACAGTCCACTTCCTACTGACCCAACCTCACCAGCTGCAATATCATTTTGTTTTATATTTTCACTATTATTTATATTTATATCAGATGTTTTATATTTATTCCACCTTTTATTTGCCATATTTACAAAGCGTTTTTAGAATTTTTACTCCTAGCCATTTTTACACTATATACTAAACATATATATACCATAACGAACTATTTTACTATGAAACACTACACTAAAATATTTTCACTAAACACTATACTTAGAAACTATATTTGTATTCTAATGCAATAAACTACCGAATACTGTTGAAATTAAAAGAAAAACTTTACAAAACAAACGTGCATAACACGTGTATCAAAGAGCCAAAATAAAAATAAAATCAAAAACACTAACTCATGCGCACATGGATTATAAAAGAATCTAATACAACTAACGTTACACTACCATTTATCGTCCTAATATCCTTACTATGTTCAGGCGATTGTTGTGGCTCTGTAGACATAACAGGAGTAAACATTTATCCGAAAAAACGATTCAAATATTAAACATACAGAGGTTTTAGGGAACATCACGCACCATGCCCCAATTGAGTGACATTTAAAGAGCGCAGCCTTTTAAATATGACGTCATTAGGGAGACTCACAAGCGCCATAGAGCACTGAAACTTCATCAACTTATACGTTAAGGTACATTACTAATACAAAAAATGCTAAATTTGACCGAAAATGACGAAAATTTCACCCATCACCTCCCTTAAGGCAGGACGCACCATTCACTCAAATATGTATACAATAAATATAGTAGATTATGATGACCATTTGGCATTCGCGGATTATTTGGGTCTTAAATTTTTCTGACATTTTGTCTTGCAGTTGATGAAAAGCCCCGAAAAAAACCTCACGGAGACCTGACTTGGGCCTTCTGCGTACGAGGCAACGAAGTTACTCCGAGACCACAACTGTGGTTAAAATTAAAATAACTGTGTTAAAATTCGTCTAACTCTGAAGAGTTGCATAGAAATTACTTGTCATGTAATTACAAAATCTTTACAATTTTCCTGAATAATTAAAAATATTTTAATTACATCGTGATTTTGACGGAACTACAATTTTATATTATTATCATCGTCGTGTTATTGTTTTGTTTTCTATGTTTTTTATTATTATTATGAGGAGAAGTTAATAGTTCGAGAAGTAAAGCAGTGGATAGACAAGAATGGTCATTTGTCTTAAAAGAAGCCAAGGTCAAACTGAAAAGACTGTAGTTCTAAGAACGAAGAAGTTCCATTGTAATTGTTTTATTATTATTATTATTATTATTATTATTATTATTATTATTATTATTATTGATCTAAAGTCCACCGATGTGGTCTCGAGGTAGCATGTTGCCTTGCTTCCCAGCGGGCCCGGGTTTCATTCCCGGTCGGGACAGGCTCCTGGGTGACATTTGTTCGGTATTTTTCTTCACCTGTAAGACAAATGTCAGGAATCTAAGCGCCCAACGGTCCGCGATAATCATCCGGCCATCACCATCGTTATCATCACCATCCTTTACCGGTGTGGAAAGCAACTGGAAGCTACCACACTTATAATTCCCTAGTAAAGCTGCAAAGCATAGCATGAAAATGCTATGATTGCAGCGAAAAACCTGCCCTCGGGCACAATTACTATGGATGGATTTATCTAAAGTTAATCTCAATAAATCCTGAGATAAATGCAACAACTGTGGACTAAGTTAAAAAAAAACTTATTTTGTTCACAACATTTTAGTTAGAGTATTTTTGACAATATTATTATTGCTATTATTATTATTATTATTATTGCTATTATTATTGCTATTATTATAATTGCTACGAAGAAGAAACTGATATAAATAAAGAATGGGAGGCTGTAAGAGATACTATTAAATTGTCAGCATCAGAAAGCATTGGTTGTTTAAAAAAGAGGCAAAACAAGAAATGGTTTGATGAGGAATGTGCCGACATTGTAAAGAAAAGAAAGCTAGCAAAAATGAAATGGTTACATGAGCCAAATGAGGTAAATTTAGAGCAACTGTGTAGTATTAGACGGGAAACCACCAAGTTACTAAAGAGTGAAAAGAGGGAATATTTGAGAGAGAAGATTAATGATCTTGAAATTAATGCAAAAAATAGGAACATTAGAGAATTATATCAGGGAATTAGTATAGAGAAGAAAGGGTTTCAGGCTAGAACAAACATAATTCGGAATGAAAATGGGGATATGATTGCAGATTCCAGGAGTATATTAAATAGATGGAAAAGTTACTTTAATCAGCTATTAAATGTACATACAGAACAGGACATTGAGGAGGATAATTTACAGACAGCAGAAATGCTAGTCGCAGAGCCAAGTGCATTAGAGGTTGAAATGGCGATTGAAAAATTGAAGATGTATAAAGCATCAGGTTCAGATGAGATCCCAGCAGAACTGATAAAATCAGGGGGGGGGGGAATTGAAGGACAAGATACAATGGTTTCTTAGTATGATTTGGGAAAAAGAAGCTTTTCTCGATGAATGGAAAGAATTGATTATCGTACCAATTTATATGAAAGGAGATAAAACTGATTGCAACAACTACAGGGGCATCTCGTTACTTTCAACTTCGTACAAAATTCTAACAAATATATTAGTAAGCAGACTTAATCCGTATATTGATGACATTCTAGGAGATCATCAATCTGGATTTAGAGGAAACAGGTCTACAACAGATCAAATTTTTTGTATAAGACAGATTTTAGAAAAGAAATGGGAATATAATGGTACTGTACATCAACTGTATGTAGACTTCAAAAAAGCATGTGATTCTATTAAGAGGGAGAAGTTATATAGTATCCTGCTGGAGTTCAGAATTCCTAAAAAGTTAGTTTAGACTTATACGAATGTGTCTAAATGGCACAAAGAGTAGGGTGCGTGTAGGCAAACCAGTTTTCGGACACTTTTGAAATCCAGAATGGGTTGAAGCAAGGAGATGCACTGTCTCCTCTGCTATTTAATTTTGTACTAGAGCATGCCATTAAATCTTTAGAAAATGAGGAAGGCTTACAACTCAATGGTATTAATAAGCTGTTAGTTTATGCTGATGATGTAGTATTGCTGGCCGATAGCGAGGAGATACTAAAGGACAACACGCACACACTATTGAGTAACACTAAGAAATTAGGACTGGAAGTAAATATCAATAAAACTAAATATATGGTCACACGTAGAAATTCATTAAATAATTGAAATGGACAGCTAGTGATGGGTGAGGGGGGTTTTGAGGAAGTGGCTGAATTCAAATACCTAGGAACAATAATCACAAATAGGAATGAGATGCATAAAGAAATTAAACATAGGCTCAATTCTGGAAATGCATGCTATTATGCATTGCAGACACTCTTGATGTCCCAACTCCTTTCAAAAAACGTAAAACTGAAAATATATAAAACTATTATTCTACCAGTTATATTATATGGGTGCGAAACATGGACTCTTACTTTAAGAGAGGAAAGGAGATTACAAGTATTTGAGAATAAAGTACTTAGGAAAATTTTTGGACCAAAGAGAGATGAACAGACAGCTGAATGGAGAAGACTACATAACAATGAACTACATGGTCTTTATAGGAAGCCAGATATAATAAGAATAGTTAAGTCTCGTAGACTCCGATGGGCAGGACATGTTGCACGTATGGGGAATGAAAGACTTGCATGGAAGCTTCTTGTAGGAAAGCCAGAGGGAAAACGCCCAGTTGGTAGAGCAAGAATGAGGTGGGAGAATAACATTAACTATTATTTGAGGGAAGTAGATTATACAGGGAATGATTGGAAAGCATTAGCGCAGGATAGGGATGTATGGAGAGCTTATGCCCGCGCGGCCATGAACCTACGGGTTCGATAGTGCCAGTGAGTAAGTAAGTAAGAGTAACTATTATTATAATTATTATTATAATAATTATTATTATTATTATTATTATTTTAAATCTCAGATCTGTTTAAAAGTTCTCTGCTGTCAGACATACTGTGAAAGATATAGCCTATGCTGTGGAAACGAAATTGCTCACGAGATTAAGTGTAAAGAACAACGACAAGAAAATGCTTCCTCTGTATTGGATTTCGTGTAAAATGCTTTAGTAGGTCATCATAAATAAAATAAGTGCTACCACTCTTTAAACGTGATGCACTGTACTTTCTCAGAGGAAAGATTTAGAAAAGAATTTCGTTCAGCTGATTTCAGACTTTATTACAAACTCCGGAAAAAGTTTCTCATCTCCATTAGGTGGTCACCTGTGGTATAGCGGAGGAGCAGAATTGAAGCTAATGGAGAGAAGAAGATAGGCATATCCGACAATTTTTGTTGCCCCCCCCCACACACAAATGCTACAAATGTGGGGGAAAATGTGTTGTAATAAGTGAAGGTATAATGAAAAATGAACGCTAAACTCACCTTATTAAAATTTTCATATACAATTTATATTTCATCATGGCGATGACTTCATGACAGGATTCGAGTTTTTATCATAATTTTCTACAGTTAAATCAAAATCCACCCTAGATTGAAAATACTTTTTAATAAGGGGAATACTCTGCATTTTCATAACAGCCTATAAACATAAAAATGACGAAAATATTTTTCAAAATCATTTTATCGGATTCTATAAAAAAAACTTTCATTTCCATATTCATGAGTAAGTAAGCAGTTGTTTATATTTTTAACAATGTCTAATCACCAATCAGTATAAAACTTCTCCCAGATTTACAGTAGGCCTACTTCAGATTATTTATTACTAAATGTGTTTTCGGAATATTAAAAACAGATTTTGTTTTACATGTACCAACTTAAAACTAAACGAAGCCCTACTTCTCCATTATGCAAATTATCTATCATGCAAAGTTTTGATAACTTTGTGATAATTTTTCGTGGCACACTAAAGACACTCAAAACGTAATGATTTCGCGAATAATTTATTTTTGTTTTCAGAAAAGTAAATTGATTACCTTATACAATCACATGTAAAGGAACAGTTAAATCTCGTAGAATATGGTAGGCAGGAAAATGAATAATAAGAGAAGAGTATGAAAAGCTTTTCTATGAAAACTAGAGGAAATGTCAGTGGGAAAATAACATTAACTATCATCTGAGGGAGTGTAATATACAGGGGATGATTTGAAAACATTAGGTCAGAATATATATATATATATATATGGAGAACTCATGTCCGTGCGACCAAGAACCTCCGGGTTTGAAAGTACCAGCGAGTTAGTTATAGTATTTAATATGTGCATAAAATAAACTATCGAAAAACTCATGAGAAATTGTTTGAGGTAATTGAAGTTGTGTTTACTTTTCTGTTTTTTTCTCAATCACGATAAATATGTGAGTTGGGATTTAATTACACTGGTCGACAGGTTTTCTTCACAAGAAATCTGATTAGTGAATCTAATGCATTGTTTCATACTGAATTCAGATATGTAGTCAGAATTTTTCCATCAGGCACAGTTTTTTTGTGACAGCTACATTTTTAAAATTGATTTTAGCATTCCTGTAACCTGTCATAGGAACCTTTACCTTACATATAGCGATTCTGTTCAAGGTGTATTTAAGGAAATTATATGTAATCTTAGGGCTGTCTCTGATGAGCACGGTGAGCGTTTTCATCAGTGAATTTCCACAATGGAAAAGAGGTACCAAGGCAAGTTCTAATATGCTGGCTGACTACTGTTGGACCAAGAAGAGAGATGTTGCAGATGCAAAATATGCCCGAAAATCACTATCTACCACTTTCTAGGTAAGTCAGAATGAGTTAGATGGATTTTATTAAAATTATAAAAAATGTAAATGAATATCACAGGAAACTCTTTCCATATAGGACAAAACTGAAATGATATTTAAATTCAGGATGAAAAATACTTCTAAAATCTCATATTTTTATTCCTGTGAAAGAAAAACGTTCATTTTTGTCAACCAGTATTATAGGAACCATTTCACATGCCATAGTAACATTGCAATTAAGTCAAATAACATAAATAACATTTTCAGATAGTACTTGATAAATACCAGCTAGATACACCTAAAGATCCTAATCGCGATATGACTTTAGATGCTGAAGCATCTAGGCCCTATAAATAAGATTTAAATTAAAAAATGAATTAACAAAGAATTTACTTATTTCTTAGGAAATTTTAAAAACCTATCACGAAACAAAGTCGATTGACGTGGACTAGTGGTTATGGTCCTTGCCTCTGGTACCGAGGACCGCGGATTCAAACCCGGCTGGGGTCGATGAATGTTTCACGATGGAAAAATCCAAGCAATAAGTCCTCCAGGAGGGACTTTGGGTCCCGAGTCTAAAAATTGTCAGGCTCGTAAAAGGTATTTAAGCCCGAATAAAAAACCTCTAAGAAAATTGTACTGATCTCATCATCCTAGTTATACCTTAGTTGTTTGATAGATGTCTCATTGGTTCAGTATGTTGACCGCATGCCATTCATGACATCTTTGTGGAAATAAGCGTAACAAAGGGGAGGATAAAGCTCAATATTGGGCCACGCCATTGAGTGATAGATCACGAAACACCATGACGAATTTTCCAAATGTTACTTTCTCTCCCATCAATAAATTCGTCCATGCATTTCTACTATTTCATCATCATACAAGGATTAGGCCATGTGGCCTGTTACGGTCTCAAAGAGGAATTTTCCATCCAGCACTTTTTGAACATACCAGCGATCTTTTGCCTTGGGGGCAGTAACAAAGCACGGCTTTTGGAATTCTATGAGATGGCATTCGTTGAAGATGGGTTTTCCAGTTGTTCTGGTACTTTTGTGTATGATGGATAATGGGTTCTACATCCAACTCTTCCATAATTTCCTCGTTTCCTTTATAATCACACTTTGTATAGCCTGCTGTATGGCGCATAAATCGCATCTCATTTTCTATTATTCGGCTTTCATCTCTTTTTCTTATTGTCCAGACTTCACTACCGTATCTTAATAGTGGTCTTGCGAGAACCTTATAAAGCCGTAATCTTGTGTTCTCTTGTACTAAAGAAGGTTTCATTATACTGTTAATTATCCCCGTTGTTTTTGTGAAATTTGTGATTTTCTTTGATATATCAGCTTCATCTTGAAATATTAAATTATAACCCAAATAATTAAATTAATTTACTCGTTATAAAATTTCATCGTCCAAAACATCTCTTAAAAATCCTAAACTTTATAAATCTTCTTATACACTGTCTTAAGTTATCAAAATATTCAATATAACTGGTTATGACTAGAAGGTAAAACTATTTTCTCCATGTCGAGTCTTCTTGAAAGTATCATTTTTTTCCTGACGTTATAGAACTGAATCGATGTTGCAGACAGTATCTTGTATATAAAACGAAGACAGGACTCTTGTCACTTTGTACGGGGTAATGGGAACTGTCTGTAACAGATGCAGTTTGTAGAAAGAGGTGACCAAAGTCCACGACGCAATATGCTCGAGATTCGTCACCAAGAAAGAGTGGGGGGAAAACTTTATGTGAAAATAGAACGAAAGAATGAGAGAAAACTTCCGTTATGGAACGACGTACAATGAAGATGATGTCCCATGGCCATATTAGAATCAATATTTCACGATAGAGAAAAATATTCAACATCAACAGATTCAACCACCCATCCATTTACCACAACTATGTGTTTAAAAAGAAGTTACAGGATGTTCAAGAACTTTGTCCACTTAAAATTCAGAATTTGCATGCACAAAATTGTTTTTTTTCACTTCGAATCAAATTAATTTAAATAAAATTTACTATACATAATCATAATTAACCGAAATAATGCTTCTTTATGAATATAACTTAATTTTTAATCACAATTTTATATGCAGTTACTTAAATGCTTATATCTTAGCCTACGTCTTCTGCCTAATAAATATTAGGCCTCGAACACCTGTTACGCTCTCACACAAAAATTACGAAAGCTTTTAGCGTTTGTAGACTGTCTTTTGAATTCTAACAATACTTGTTATTACAATATGGGATATCCAATTGGTTTGATTCTGTCGGATATATTCCGGAAGTTGGAAGGTTTCCACTTAATTTAAAATGTCTTATTTTCTTTTTAAACCCACTTGGTACATCCTGTTATTCTCTACATGAATCGCATTTCATATTCACAATGAATAGATGCGTTATTATTATCCTTCATGGCCTTAGCTTTGCGAATGTAAATAAAAACTATTATTAAACTGCATAAATTGATTATTATTATTATTATTATTATTATTATTATTATTATTATTATTATTATAACTAGCACATCGAATCCAGTTGTTTAAGGCCACGCGGACATAATCTTTCCATACTTACCTATCTGGAGTTAATTTATTTCAATAATCTCCTATATAATTTACTTCTCTCCAATCATGGTTATGCTAATATCCTACCTCATTCTTGGTCTACCTACAGGGCGCTTTCCCTCTTGTTTTCCTACAAAAAAATAATATTATCCACTTTAATTCCCCATTGGTGGCACGTCTCCTGTCCATCCTAGTCTAGGAGACATGACTCTTCTTGTTATATCTGGTTTCCCATAAAAAATAATGTGGGTCACTGTTATGAAGTCTTCTCCATTCACCTGTCTGCTCCATTGGATCCAAACATTTTCCTAAGAACTTTATTCTTGAATACTCTTAAAAGTATATTCTCATTCCTTAAAGTAAGAGACCATATTTCGTGTCCATTTAATGTAACTGGAAAATAATAGTTCTATATATTTTCAGTTTAACTTTTTTTTAGAGATACTGGGATAATAATAGTCCATTTAATACGTAATTGCATGGGGTACAATTTGAATTGGAAAATATCTGATTTGCAATTTGAAAAATTGCAATAAAATTATATTACTATTATTATTATTATTATTTATTATTATTACCATTATTATTATTCTGTGGTCTCGAGGTAGAGTGCTGCCTTATCACGCAGCGGGCCCGGGTTCCATTCCAGGTCGGGACAGGCTCCTGGGTGAGGTTTTTTAGGGGTTTCTCCTCATCTGTAAGACAAATTTCAGGAAGCTTAGGGCCCAACGGTCCCCGAAAATCATCCGGCCATCATCATCCTTATCATCCTTCACCGATGTGGAAAGCAACGGGAAGCTACCACACCTATAATTCGGTAGTAAAGCTCCAAAGCATAGCATGAAAATGCTATGAATGCAGCGAAAGACCTGCCCTCGGGCAGAATTACTATGGATGGATGGATGGATAGATTATTATTATTATTATTATTATCATCATAATTATTAAAATTATTAATGTTATTATTTTCCATCACATCCAAAAAAACGTTTTTTCCTTCAAAAATTAATGTTATATTATCTCTTAGGACTACTTATTTATTTTGAATTTACGTAATTTTCCACATGAATGTAAGGATGAAATTTTACGTCAATTCATAACTTGAAAGTATTTGAATCTTTGAAGTTTTGAGGAAATGTTAAAAAGTTAGCTTGTTAGAAATTTCTCTCTAGCAGAAATAACACTTCTCTTGGCGACGCAGAACCGTGTTACGGAATTAGGAAAACTCATTTCAATTACACTTGGCGTAATGACATCATTAGAAAAAGAGCAGTACAAAATTGTCGAGAGGAGAATTCATTTTATAGACCGTATGTCGCACCAAAAAAATAATCCTTGCTCTTACTTATATATTCATTTCAATGATGATTAATCTTTGTACATACAAGACGTGAAAACGAAGAAAATTTAGTTGCATACTTACTTGCTTACTCACTAGCACTATCGAACCCGTAGGTTCATGGCCGCGCGGACATAAACTCTCCATACATCCCTATCCTGAGCTAATGTTTTCCAATCATTTCCTGTATAATCTACTTCCCTCAAATCATAGTTAATGTTATTCTCCCACCTCATTCTTGGTCTACCAACTGGGCGTTTTCCCTATGGCTTTCCTACAAGAAGCCTCCATGCAAGTCTTTCATTACCCATACGTGCAACATGTCCTGCCCATCGCAGTCTACGAGACTTCACTGTTCTTATTATATCTGGCTTCCTATAAAGACCATGTAGTTCATTGTTAAGTAGTCTTCTCCATTCACCTGTCTGTTCATCTCTCTTTGGTCGAAAAATTTTCCTAAGTACTTTATTCTCAAATACTTGTAATTCCTTTCCTCCCTTAAAGTAAGAGTCCATGTTCCGCACCCATATAATATAACTGGTAGTTGCATACAGTCAATTTAAATAAAGAAAGGTAATATTCTTCTTTCAATACCAATTTACTAGAATTCAGACGCGCTTTAAATATTTGCATTTTCTTGCTATACTTTATCCCAGTTAGGTTCCGTTTGTATTGCAAACAAACTTACACGACGTATTACTCTACCGACTCAGTCTATTGGGGGAACCGTAGTACTACATTTACCAACCATATGACTGATTTTTGTACGGAACTGTTATCGATATATGTTTTTTAGACTACATTATATTTTACGGGATCGGCCTCTGTAGACTATGCTCCTTGCGTCTAGTTCCGAGGGTCGAAGGATTTTTTAGGACGGAAAAATCAAAGAAGCAAGTCCTCCGGAAAGGACTTTAAGCCGTGGGTCCTGAATCTGAATATTTTCAGGCTCGTAAAAAATTCTTAAGCTTGAATTAAGAGGCCTTTGAAGAGGCAGTTATGGCAAGTTGCGATCGCAATTGAAAAAAAAGTTTTGGTTTGTATTCAAGAGTTTTACGTGTACATTACAAATATGCGCAAAATATTTGTCATTGACAATTACACTGCACTTTACAATCACGCGCGTGTTCAGTCACCGAGTTCAAAAAATGGGTTGTTGGTAGCTCTTTGGCAAAAGATTATAATGATGAACATGTCCACAGAGTATGAAGTGCCGAAATAGAGTTGCTTATCACAATAGGAGTACATAATGAATGCCTGCATTAAGCGGTCTTCCAAGTCACACTGTTTTTTAATAATAATAAATAATACTTACTCACTGGCACTATCGAACCCATAGGTTTATGGCCGCACGGACATAAGCTCTCCATACATCCCTATCCTGAGCTCATGCTTTCCAATCATTCCCTGTATAATCTACTTCCATCAAATCATAGTTAATGTTGTTCTCCCACCTCATTCTTGGTCTACCAACTGGGCGTTTTCCCTCTGGCTTTCCTACAAGAAGCTTCCATGCATGTCTTTTATTCCCCATACGTGCAACATCTCCTGCCCATCGTAGTCTACGAGACTTAGCTGTACTTATTATACCTGGCTTCCTATAAAGACCATGTAGTTCATTGTTATGGAGTCTTCTCCATTCACCTGTCTCTTCATCTCTCTTTGGTCCAAAAATTTTCCTAAGTAGCCTACGTTATTCTCAAATACTTGTAATCTCCTTTCCTCCCTTAAAGTAAGAGTCCATGTTTCGCACCCATATAATGTAACTGGTAGAATAATAGTTTTATATATTTTCAGCTTAACGTTTTTTTGAAAGGAGTTGGGACATCAAAAGTCTCTGCAATGCATAATAGCATGCATTTCCAGAATTGAGCCTATGTTTAATTTCTTTGTGCATCTCATTCCTATTTGTGATTATTGTTCCTAGGTATTTGAATTCAGGCACTTCCTCAAAATTTCCCTCATTTGTCATTAGCTGTCCATTTCCACTATATACTGAATTTCTACGTGTGATCATATATTTAGTTTTACTGATATAATAAATAATAGTTTTAAAATTAAACAACACGCTTTATTAGAAACCCGAACTAAAAAAATGAAAAATAATTTTAATTTCCAACACGCTCGGGATAAAATTAAAGTGGCCAACAAAAAAAATCATCTCCAACACATTTAGAATAAAACTAGAGTTATCTACAAAAAAATAATTTTACCATCAAAAGCGTGGTGTGCTCTACATAAATTAGTATATTTGATAATAAACAGATACAGGTAAAAGTAAAGTCTCTAAGAAGAAAATGTAGAAACCATAAATAGCTCCCCACGCTTTGATGGTAAAATTATTTTTTTGTAGATAACTCTAGTTTTATTCTAAATGTGTTGGAGATTATTTTTTGTTGGCCACTTTAATTTTATTCCAAGCGTATTGGAAATTAAAATTATTTTTCATTTTTTAGTTCGGTTTTCTAATAAAGCGTGTTGTTTTTTTAACTATTATTTATTTCTACACTTATTTACAATGTCCTTTATGTAGGTCGGCTTCGTATGAAATTCAGAATGAGAACATTTAGAAGCTGACTTAAAACATTTGTCGGCCGCGGTGAACTAGTGATTATGCTCCTTGCATCTGGTACCGAGGGTCGCGGGTTCAACAAACCCGGCCACGGTCTATGGATCTTTTAGGATGGAAAAATCCAAGGAGTAATTCTTTCAGGAGGCACGTTAAGCCATAGGTCCCGAGTCCGATGATTTACAGGCTCGTAAAAGATTCTTAAGTCTGAACAAATAGGCCTCTAAACAAGATTTACCGATCTCAAACATCCTAGTAATACCTTAGTTGCCTACTAGATGTCTTATTGAGACGGTGTGTTCACCGCATACCACTCATGACATATTTGGGCAAATAAGATATTTAAAATCAACTTGTTCTATTAACTCCTGACAAAGGAGAGGCTATGGCTCAATAATGCCCGCTACGCCATTAATCATTAAAACATTGATATATTGCTTCAAAAAAATGTAAAACGTTCTTATAAACTTGACTACAACTTTATCTTCCTCCCTGACTTAGGGCTTGTTTAGTGCAGCTTTTCTTTTTATTTCTGTAATAAACACGAAAGTCACTGCTTTCGCAGTGCATGTTTGTACACTGGAGGAAAAATGATCTGCCCTTAGGGAGATTTAACTCAGTCAAATATAGTGACACTGCGGTATCAGAGACGATGCATTCATGACACATCAAATAAAAAATTCAAAAGCTGAATACATATACGTAGAGGTACAAATACACCACTTGAAACTCACACATCACATTACTAGAGAAGAGCATGTTTTTACGCTACACTTCATCTCAATATTGGATTCCGACAGATAGGAAACGTTATTGATTTTGTTCTGAACAAACATTCTGCGGAAATGAATATCATCTCTACGATTTACAAATCCAGCCCACTAGCTTTTCTAAAGTTCATAATTCTTGGTTTCTCTTTGAAAAAAAAAAGAGATTAGAGAGAGAATTAAAAAAATATTTTATTTCCAGATACAGGATGTTTCAAAACAATGCAGAAAAAGCTTAGAATGTTTTGTGAATGGGAAATTGATTTTTCTTTTTAAAAAGGTGCACTCTGTGAACGCTGGTATTTTTTTTGCATCCTAATTGTTTAGTCGCCAACTAGGATGGAATAACTGAACGTGATATGCTTCTTGCACATAAGTGATACCACTAGGCAGTGGTTCGTTTACTGATACAGTAAAATCGTCAGTGTTTCAGTCTTTGCAACATCGATGTATGTTCAATCATCAAGTTAAATGTCGAAAATTCAAAACAAATTTACGAATCATAAATAAGGCGAGACTTTATCCACTCGTTCGATGTGAATTCTAAATTCCGGCTTAACAGTTCGTCACAATATATATATATATATATATATATATATATATATATATATATATATATATATATGCCACGCAGAGGGCACGGATTCGAGTCTCGTTCAGGATAGGTTTCTGGGTGAGGTTTTTTTTCCGGGTTCTTACTTTATCTGTAAGACAAATGTCAGGAAGTCTAGGGCCCAATAACTAACTCACTGGCACTATCGAAACCGTAGGTTCATGGCCGCAAGGACATAAGCTCTCCATACATCCCTATCCTGAGCTAATGCTTTCCAATCATTTCCTGTATAATCTACTTCCCTCAAATCATAGTTAGTGTTATTCTCCCACCTCATTCTTGGTCTACCAACTGGGCGTTTTCCCTCTGGCTTTCCTACAAGAAGCTTCCATGCAAGTCTTTCATTCCCCATACGTGCAACATGTCCTACCCATCGCAGTCTACGAGACTTAACTGTTCTTATTATACCTGGCTTCCTATAAAGACCATGTAGTTCATTGTTATGGAGTCTTCTCCATTCACCTGTCTCTTCATCTCTCTTTGGTCCAAAAATTTTCCTAAGTTGCCTACGTTATTCTCAAATACTTGTAATCTCCTTTCCTCCCTTAAAGTAAGAGTCCATGTTTCACACCCATATAATATAACTGGTAGAATAATAGTTTTATATATTTTCAGTTTAACTTTTTTTGAAAGGAGTTGGGACATCAAGAGTCTCTGCAATACATAATAGCATGCATTTCCAGAATTGAGCCTATGTTTAATATCTTTGTGCATCTCATTCCTATTTGTGATTATTGTTCCTAGGTATTTGAATTCAGCCACTTCTGCAAAATTTCCCTCATTAACTGTCCATTTCCATCGTATAGTGTATTTCTATATTTAGTTTTATTGATATTTACTTCCAGTCAATTTCTTAGTATTACTCAATAGTGTGTGCGTGTTGGCCTTTAGTATATCCTCGCTATCGCCCAATAGTACATCATCAGCATAAACTAACAGCTTATTAATACCATTGAGTTGTACGTCTACTTCATCCTCTAAATATTTGATGGCATGCTCTAGTACAAAATTAAATAGTAGAGAAGATAGTGCACATCCTTACGTCAACCCATTGTGGATTTCAAAAGCATCCGAAAACTGTTTTCCCACACGCACCCTACTATTTGTGCCATTTAGACACATTCGTATAGTCTAATTAACTCTTTACGAATTCCGAAAACCAGCAGGATACTATATAACTTTTCCCTCTTAATTTAATCGGATGCCTTTTTTTGAACTCCACATATAGTTGATGTACAGTACCATTATATTCCCATTTCTTTTCTAAAATCGGTCTTATACTAAAAACCTCATCTGTAGTAGACCTGTTTCTTCCAAATCCGTATTGATGATCTCCTAGAATGTCATCGACGTAAGGAGTAAGTCTGTTAGAATTTTGTACGAAGTTGAAAGTAATGAGATGCCCCTGTAAGTTGCAATCAGTTTTATCTCCTGTCTTAAAAATTGGTACGATAATCGATTATTTCCATTTATCTGGAAGAGCTTCTTTTTCCCAAATCATATTAAGCAACCGGTGTATCTTGTCCAACAATTTTTTTCCTCCTGATTTTATCAATTCTGCTGGGATATCATCTGAAAATAGTCCCCGAAAATCATCGGCCATTGTCATCAACGTCATCTTTATCATCCTTATCATTTTCTCGGTGTGGAAAGCAACGGGAATCTACCACACCAATAATTCCCTAGTAAAGCTGCAAAACACAAAGTGAAGATGCTATGATTGCAGTAAAAGTCCTGTCCTAGGGCAGAACACTATAGAATTGAACAGAATTTACAGTATATTATATAGGAGACAATGGGGAGCGGAATGGGCCAATAGGCCCATGCCCTAATACAGTTCCAGATACATATACATATCCGTACATAGTAAATCTGCCCGAGGGCAGGTCCTTCACTGCAATCATAGCATTTTCATGCTATGCTTGCAGTTTTACTAGGGAATTGTAGGTGTGGTAGCTTCCCGTTGCTTTCCACACCGATGAAGGATGAAGAATGACGATGATAATGATAAGGATGATGATGATGATGATGATGGCCATATGATTTCGGGGACCATTTGGGCATTAAAGATATTGTCCACCGCTGTGGTCTCGAGGTAGCGTGCTGCCATGTCACGCAGCGGGCCCGAGTTCAATCCCCGGTCGGGGCAGTTTTTCTGGGTGAGGTTTTTATCGGAGTTTTACCTCACCTGTAAGACAAATGTCAGGAAAACATTAAGGCCCAAACGGTCCCCGAAATCATATGGACATCATCATCATCATCATCATCCTTATAATTATCATCATCAGCAGCAGCAGCATCCTTCACCGGTGTGGAAAGCAACGGGAAGCCACCACACCTACAATTCCCTATTAGAGCTGCAAGCATTGCATGAAAATGCTATGATCGCAGTAAAAGACCTTCCCTCGGGCAGAATTACTATGGATGGATATATATATATTCCAGTCTCAAGACAACACTTGGGGATGTCGGACGCAGTCTCTGGCGAAACGTTGGGGAACTATAAACCTCAAGACCACGGCCAACAGCCCGGAAATCTTCAAGATCATCATATTCATTATATTTTTGGTGTCTTCTAGGCAGGTTCGATGAAGATATGTAACAATTTTTAAAATAAATATCTTCATGAGGATGCCTCATTAGCTTCATTCCATCGGAATTAACTAAAATATTATTCTCATCAAAGTCATTTTAATCACAGAAAATAAAATTTTAATTAATTAATTAATCATAATTGCTTAGCTTGTTCCATATCAGACAATACAGTGCAGAAATTCATAAAGGATGATTAATAAAGACATTAGAATGTAAAAGAATTTAATTTTACGTTAAGAGAGAAAGGCGCATGCAAAGAATGCTAAGGAATTCTGAGAGTGTCATTTAATTTCAATCATTGGAGACGGTCGCTTAGTCTGAGGGGATGAAATCTATATCCTCCCCTTCCCCACACCCCTATTTGAGATGCATACCCGGCTTCCAGACAAGTCGCTTTGAGAATTTACAATATGGATCTTAAAGAGTTGAGTCGCAAACCCGAGCAGTGGAACCTCACTCCTGTGGCATGATGAAACGAGACTCCAAGAATGCTCGCAATATTTTAATATGCATGTCCGTGCGCAAGTCATAACTTTTTTTTTTTCGTATTTATGCTTCGCGATGAAATTTATCGGAATTTTCAAAAAGAAAAATCTCATATGGAATTTGTGATATTGCAGTCAAAAGGCTAAAGGCTACCTTATATAGGCTAATAATTCTACTTCAATTTCTTCACGTCAGAAAAATAGGACGTAACAGCAGGCCACCGATTCTTGTAAAACTGTCACTTAAAGAGGAAAATATAAATTCCACTTTTTTATAGACTAATGCAGAATGTACATTATATAGTACATACTTGTTGAAAAATTCTTTCAAGTACTGTATGTAGCTAAAATCCTAACAATTATATTTATGTTATCCAAGTTTCATATCAATGATTAATTTATTGTATTTGAGATTCAGTTTTCACCTACTTTTCGTGAAAACAATTACTACTTTTAAGTTGATCCCGGTGGTCTGGTGATTACCATACTCGCTTTTGATTTCAAAGTTTCGCGGATTCAAACCCGGGCAGGGTCGATGGATTTTGAAAAGCGTGCAAATTCTGACTATTATTTCCTTCGGAAGACATGTAAAGTTGTTGATTTACGACACTTAAAGAAGAGGTCTCAGGACAATTTTGTCGGCCCTTTCGTATCTAACTTTGAATTCGGATGCAAATGATCATAGTTGTCAAATAAAATTCCAACTATTCATTACTTTTTAAAATAATATAAACATAATTATGAAATGTATGAATATGTACCTTGCAAACAAAGGATGCTTAGTGCAAAAAATATAGAATTTGTTTCGTTATATCTATCATTGAAAAGAATGTTCTTCTTGTAAACTATATTCCTCCAATCTTTGAAAACAGCTATATCACCAGAATCAGGCAACATAACAAGAAAGGACTTCTTATTGGCAGATGACAAGATCAATTCAGCGAACGGCCTTACAGTATATATTCTGTCAAGTCATTTAATTTCCCTCTTCACTACTGCAAAATTTCTGTCGCAGGGTAGAAAAGAATGCCCTTGAACTAGAAAGTACTGATCTATTGTTGTAAACTCCTCTGACGTGACAAGGGCATTCGCCAATCTGAATAGCATGTTCGTTTATTTTGAGCACCACATCCATCTGAAAATAATTACAAGTGTTCAACATCTTTCATATTAGTGGTGTCCTGAAGATATTTTAGAATAAAGGTGCACACCTCTTCTGCGCCCTTGGTTGCTACATACTCATGATAGGGCTATATTAATAAACGTAACATTATCATCTTTGAGATTGTGAATACAAAAAATAATAATAGACAATTGAAGGATTCAATATTTGCCAAGGTGGTATAATACATCAGAATTTACCACTGTTTACTAGAGACACAACACAAGTCACGGACTTATTCTGTTACTGAAAGGAACAGAGAAATCAAGTCTTCTTAACAACACAGAAGAATTCTGACATATGTGGTTAGTGTAGTAAATTGTGTATTTATTACTATAGAATACAAATACATTCTTAACTTATTCGGTGCAAATTGACTTATGTGTTTCTGAAATGACCAATTTAATTACCGGAATGGTAGATTAGGAACCTATCGACCACTCCACTGCAACAGGATACACGGAATAATGTACAATTTAACTGCCATAGAGCATTTTTCATAATAGGTTCCTAATAATTTTCATTTAGCCTTAAAATCATCTCATATTGCGTTCTAACGAAGATATATAGCAAGGAGCAAGAGTTGCATGTTGTAAGTCACAAGCTCGTCAATTACGATTACGCTATTCGGTACTTGACATTCGAGTTAGTCATTAACGAACGAAAGAAACATGTCTCATTTACTGACCAAACTCTTGACATTGATTTAGAAACGTTCTATTTCCTATCCAACAAAAAATGTAACAGCAATAAATTCGTATTCCTATCAAATAGAGTCCATCTCTTTCTCAATTCAGATCACCCTGACTGAAGAGTACAAAAACGGTAGCCAACGAAACTCCCACAAAACGCAAAATACATGTAAACGATTCTTCTAACTAGGTCGATAAGGATGAGAGTAGGAGGGATTTGGAATATCTTACAAACACGTTCAATGGACCGACATAAAAGGCAAAGAGAAGTGAACGAGTTGGATGTTTCCAATTTAGGTTGTCTTTTTAACACTAGTTTTAAAAGCAAGCATTACATTGTATTATAGGGAAAGAAAGCAAAGAGCAGCAAGTAATATAACGAAACAGTATTAATTGTAGATATTTGAAATGTTGGATTAAAAATTAATATTGTAAAATCTGAATATTTGTTAAACCTAGTAGTTAATGGATTTTTGGAGGCGATCGACATGAATATCAAGATAGAATAAAATAAAAAATAATGCAATAGGAACAATTATATATCAAAAGGAACAATTTGAAAAAAACAGAAGACAAAAGTTTGAGATAGTATGGATACCAAATATGAATGGAAGAGGATAGAATACCTAAGGTATTTAAATGGGAGGCTAGATGAAGAAAAGGAAAAGGTAGACCAAGAGGACGTTGGATGGAGTAACAAAAGTATGGAAGCAAGGAGTCCTATGGAAGAAGATCCATTAGGTAAATATCTCTGACAACAAAACACTTGGGTTGAAGAAAAATCACTGTAGCGTGGAATATTCCTAACAAAATATTTTAAGCGATTTGCAATTAGAAAATGAAGAAATTAAAGGTGTATAAAAATGTAAATATTTAGGATTATATTTTACAGAGAGAACAGTAATGTTGAGGAAATTACAAGAAGAATAATTAAAGGCAGGAATTTAACAAGATACTCAAACCTATCTTCTAGGGGTAAAACATATGATAAGTAGGCTATGCCATATAGAGCTGAAGTATGGAGTGTAAAAGAGATATTAAGGAAAACAGTTTTGGGAGCAGAGATACTACATTTTAATGAGATTTTGTAGAAAAAAGTGTACATAAAATAAAAACAATACAAATGAGAGAAGCTATAAGACAATCTAAAGATATAATTGATGAAATACAGAGGTGGCAATTAAAGTGGTATGAAGCACAAGATGGCCACGAAGATCTCAGAATGAATACAATCAGGAAAAATGTAATTGGGGCGACTTGAAACAAAGTTGGAAGCCGTGAAAAGAAAGAGATTGGAAGAAAGAAGGAAATGGACATTTATAAGAAAGAAACAACCTCAGCTGTAGTGATTTGAAGAAGGGAAGAGAGAGGATATCACAAAATAAGATTAAGAACTTATTTAGAACAAATTTATGGGACAATGATTTTTATTAAAAAGGAATAGATACATTATTGAAAATAAAGTCAACCAAAAGTGGAACAGGGATTGAATTCGACAGAGTCAGCAATACTATGATCCTATAAAGGAAATGCTCCTAAATATAACACAAACAATATAGCGTTATCTCTGAAGAATTTTCATGCTGTTAGAAGGAAGTGGAACATTGACTGCTTCGTTTGTGGATGATTTGCGAACTAATGCCGCGTCATCCCGCGTACACTCACCTCACGTCATGCTAATGAACGTGGGTGTGAAGCAGCTATTACCCTAAGTAAGCTGGGTGTTCGATTTGCTATTTATTCCTGACTACACATGGTTAGTATCTATGTCCGTGCGACGCAACAACAGTGCTGCTATAACTGGAGGTAAACGTTTCGCTGTCTCGTATAATAGTAAACACAGTTTAGTAGTGCATGGTGAGAGGTTTGATCTACGTGGACGCGGGAGTTTGAACTCATCCTAAGCACTAAATTCAGACGTAAGTTGTGATTTCTGTTCTTATATAAACTAAGTTCTCGAAACTCCCGAATTGGGTTTAACCTTTCATATCGAAGTAAACCTCTCATGATTCGTAGCTTTTTACTCATTCAATCTTATAAGTGTAGATACAATAATGTATTGTATTTGCATTTGTATTATACCTGCGCTTGTGAATATACTTGACTCCCAAGCCTGCTACTGATGCCCATGCATTTTTACTACAAACAAATTCAAAGTCGCATTTGCATTAGATGCTTCCAATGAAGTAAACGTACTGTATGAGTACAATATGATCCAGAAAAAAATATGTCCTCGTTTCATATTATCGCTGTAACATGAATTTCTACACCCAACTTTTCTTTCCTCCCATACTTACTAAAGAGATTTTGTTTATGTATTGGAACTCATCATCATCAACAAGGATTAAGCCCAATGACCTGTTCCGATCTCATTATAGGTCGAATTGGTCCTTTCATCTCTTCAATGGTCTTCCCAACATTCTTCTCCCTTTTGATTTATACATTCAGAGATGCGGTTCCTATGACAAGTAAAAGGATGTACAAGACTTGATAGAATAAGAAATGAGGATATAAGAGAATAATTGAAAGTACAGCCTTTATTGGATAAAGTCACGAATTACAGACAGAAATGGATTGATCACATGAATGGAATGAGTAAGGAGAGATATCCATTGTTAGCAAGAAAAATTATCAAGCAAGAGGAAGGCGTGATGTTGGAAGACCTAGAAGACATTGGGCTGATGCATTATGAAGTCGGAACGGGTAATTGCCTAATCCCTGGAGTGATGATGACGATGATGACTTATACATTCTTCTTGGTATGCTCTGTTCATTCATTCGTAATACGTGCTGAAGATAAGCATTTTGATAATATTTTATTTTATCGCAGAGATTAAATATATTAAGATCTGTTCTTATATCTTCGTTTTTCTTCTTGTCGGTCCTTTGTTATCCTGCTATTGCTCTCAACATCTTCATTTCAGCAACCTCTATTTGTTTATTGGAACTAGTAACAGTGCATTATTAGTGTACAAAAGCCGGAATAGGATAGAAGTGTGTCGTTAGTATAGTAAACGGAAAAAAATAAACATGAAGCCAGATTTAGAACTTACAGTTCTCAAAACGTGAAAAGTGGAGCACGATACCCGGTATCATTTGAACTACACGAAACTTAATTGCATTGTTTACAATCTGCCTAGATTGACTATGGATTATTTCCCTCGGACAGTTGAACCAAATGTCACGACTGAACTATTGTAGAAATAAACTGAAGTACTTGTGACGTATACTCGACGTTACAGGCCGTAGTTCGAAACATGTGGGCCTATATCCTGTTTCTGCTTTTGTAGACTAATACAATCAAAGCATATGCTAGTGCTGTCGCATATATTTTATAGCAAAATAGAAAACCTAATCCCGTCCGAAGTAATGTCAGATCGAGGGATGGGATGAGATGAGATTACGCCTATGTTCATGGATGTCTACGATATTCAAAGATCGCGGGTGACTAGGCGTCTCCCACCACCACAGGAGCATATGAAATGTAA
Organism: Diploptera punctata; assembly: GCA_030220185.1. NCBI lineage: Eukaryota > Metazoa > Arthropoda > Insecta > Blattodea > Blaberidae > Diploptera > Diploptera punctata. Next base: position 355,784 of record JASPKZ010007700.1, on the reverse strand, counting down.
TACAACAAAATTAATGTCATTAGTGGGGGAATCATATTTTTTGACAGAGAAAACGAGAGGTACCCGTGAGGGGTTGCTGAACCCCATCGGGTGCCTCCCCAGGTGGTGGATAGGGGAATGCCTCCTAAATATAGGTGGTACCGGGGAAATGAAATACCCGGGGTGAACCAAAATCAGCATAGCGTCTGTTCCAGATTGGACGGATATAATGGGCAGGTAGAGCTCAGGGCTGAAGAGAAGGCAATCTACCTAAGGGAAGGTACCCTAAAAACAAAACTGAAGCAAGTTAGGAGGCTGTAAGGTGGCAATCCCACCACCCAACTATATCTGCGCAGCCCTTGTAAGGCGGCCAAATGAATTTTCTGTTACTAAAAAGCGAAGGAGAAAGCCGGACGGAAACACTGATGATGGACCAGGGAAGAAAAGGACAATTATAAAGAATAATTTACTATTGGCAACATGGAATATAAGAGGGTTAAATAATAAACAGACAGAAGTTTTATATGAAATGAAAAAGAAAAAGGCAAATATAATGCTCTTAACAGAAACAAAGAAAAAGTTTGAAAGGGACACAGGATATAGAAGATCACCTCCTTGTATATCATGGTGTTGAAAGACAACAACTTGCAACAGTTGGAGTTAGATAGTAGCTATAATGATAGACCCCATTTGGAGGAAGAAAATACATAGCTATACTTTTATATCAGAAAGAATAATTATTGTCAGGTTTAAAATACAAAGAGGATATAATGACAATAATAGGTATATATGCACCAGAACAAGGGAAAAAAGAAAAAAAAATTGAAAAAATTTTATAAAGAACTTCAAAAAGTAGCGAATAAAGTAAATAAAAATGATTATATAGTTATTGGAGGTGATTTTAATGGAAGAATAGGGTGCCATCCTATACCTGATATAATTGGTACACAAGGAGAAACAATAGAAAATGATAGTGGAAAAGAACTTCGACAATTTGCAATATTTAATGGATACAGAATTACTAATACCTATTTTAGAAAGAAAGAAATACATAAGTACACCTGGTCGGCTAGAGGATTAAGATCAATTATTGATTATTTCTTGGTAAACAGAAAATTGATACCCTATGTCACAGATGTAAGAGTATATAGAGGTTTCGATGTAGGAACAGATAATTTTCTCTTGACGTGTAATATAAAATTATTAGAAAGATGGAGGAAACCAACAACAAGAAAAATTTGCAATGAAGAAACATATAAAGTGAATTTATTACAAGAAGAAAGTACAAGAAAGTTGTATGCAAATAGATAATCTCAATATATATTACAGCGAGAAATAAATAATAATATAGAAGAAGAATGGAGCAACATCGATTGGGCTCTAACGAAAGCAGCATATGAAGTTCTAGGATTAAGAAGAAAAAATTGTAAGAAGAGAGGATTAAGAATATGGAATGACGAAATCAAAACAGTTATAGAGGAAAAGAAGAAAGCATATTTACAATATTTACAAAAGAAAAATGAAGAAACAAAAGAAATATATTATAACAAAAGAAAGGAAGCAAAGAAAATTATAAGGAAATCCCACCAAGACAGTTGGGAACGATATGTATCTAATCTAGAACATGATCTACATGGACGACAATGGACTGCTTATAGAACAATTAAACATTTAAATAAATCAGAAAAAGAAGCTGCATATATACCTACATCAATATCAGAAGAACATTGGATAGAATATTTCAGAGACATGTGGTACAACGAGAATGAAAACGAAGAAGAACCAAAATGTCAGAATTTGAAAGTAGATAAAATACGAATGGAAGAACTGGAAGAATCGCTCAAATTAACAAATAATAGAAAAGCTAGCGGACCAGATGACATCAATTCAGAACTAATTAAATATGCAGATATATTCTTTAAATTAAGACTCTTGAATTTTCTTAATATGTGTTGGGAGAATCATAATATACTAGCAACATGGAGGCAAGGTATAGTAAAACAAATTTACAAGAAAGGAGAAAGAAACCAACCATCTAATTACAGAGGCATTACCCTCCTAAATAGTGGATATAAAATCTATGCTAGAATAATAGCAAAACGAATACAACGAATTACTGAAGTAACACTAGGAGAAGAACAAAACGGGTTCCGAAAAGGAAGATCTTGTACCGATGGAGTGTTTGCCCTGAATCAGATAATAAACAAAAGACAAGAAAAAAACCTGGAAACACATTTGTTATTTATAGACTTAGATAAAGCATTTGATCGAGTAAACAGGGAAATATTGTGGAATATCCTAAAAGAAAAAGGCCTCCAAATTCAGATTATAGAAACTTTTAAGAGCTTGTACTATGGAACAAATATTTGTATTGACCCTCAGTTGACAAAAAATAAGACATTTTTTTCAAATAAACCAAGGAGTACGACAAGGGTGTTCACTCTCACCTATATTATTTAATATTTATATGGACGATATGCTAAAAGAATGGAAGAAGGTTTTAACTAATGAAGGAATATTAATTGATAATAAAGATAAAATAAATGCTTTATTATTCGCTGACGATATTGTACTTTTAGCAGAATCTGAAAATGAGCTCCAAATGTTAGCATATAAATTGAAATTAATAGCCAATAGATATAATTTTAAAATATCAATCAATAAGTCAAAAGTAATGGCATTTATTGGTAAATATGGAATTAGATCAAAAATTGTACTGGATAACAAAATAATAGAAAAAGTATCACATTTCCAATATTTAGGATGTGATACAACTTATAGAGAAAATGAAGATATAGAAAATAAAGTAAATAAATTTCAGGCTATTTGTGGAACCATAAAAAGAATCTTAGGTCGGAAAACAAGGAAAGATACGAAACTTAAATTATATAAAACAATGGCTGTTCCTTTGTTGTTGTATGGAAGTGAAAATTGGATAATGAAATCAAGGGATAAAAGCAGGATACAGACTGCGGAAATGCTGTTTTTACGTAATGTGAAAGGATGCACAAGAGCGGATAGAATAAGGAATGAAACTATACGAGAAGAATTAAAACATATATAAAATTGAAGATAAAATCAGCGAAAATAATAAGAAATGGACAGAACACATAATGAGAATGAACAACGAAAGAATACCAAAAAGAACTTTCCTGTATAATCCCAGAGGAACAAGAGATGTTGGCCGACCACGTAGACCACTTTTAACTTCGCCGGAACAGGCTGCATAGCCCAAACCTTGTAATAGAAGAAGGAGAAGAAAACGAGAGATACCCTCCCCCTGAAAAACCTGTCCTGGTTCTGATTCGTCAAACACCACATGGAGTGATCGAGGGGCGAGCTCAGGAACCAAAGATGGCTGGCTAGAGTCTAATCCAGAGGTTTTCAATCTGTGTATCACTGCAGTCCTTGACGCCTTCAAAAGCTGCCTTTGACAGAGCGGGTCTTTTCGCATTATTTTACCCAAGATTTCACACTTAGTTTGTGTGTGAGGTGAATGGTACCTTAAATAAATGTATTCGTTTCTTCCAGTTTTAAGTTTTAGTTCGCAATGTTGTTCATGTATAATGACTCAGAAGCATAATGATTATTTTCTGACGAAACTAACAATGTATAAAATGCTTACTTAATACTGGCTTTCCACTTTACAGCCGTTCGCCCTTAATTCCCGGTTTCCAGAGATTCCTTTCTTCCCATTTTCCTTCTTCCATGCCCCTCTTCAACATGGAATCATATATTCCCTCATACCATGTTCTTCTGCTTCTCCCTCTCTTCCTTTTGCCTGGTACCATCCAATCTAACACCCGTTTAGGCCACTGTTCTTTCAACATCGTTGTACGTCCATACAACTGTAAAGCTCTCTTTGTTATCCTATTGATAACAGTCACTTGTGCATCCATTTATCATCATCATCATCATCATCATCAAAAACAACAACAAGGATTAAGCCCAATGGCCTGTTCCGATCTCATTATAGGTCAAATTGGTCCTTCCATCTCTTCAATGGTCTTCCCAACATTATTCTTCCTTTTGGTTTATAATTATACATTCTTCTTGGTATGCGCTGTGCATTCATTCGTAATACGTGCTGAAGATATGCATTTTGATAGGTTTTTATTCTTTCGCAGAGGTTAAATAAATTAAGTTCTGTTCTTATAAATTCGTTTTTATTTTTATCGGTCCTTTGGTATCCTACTATTGCTCTCAACATCTTCATTTCAGCAGCCTCTATTGTTTTACTATCTGCCTTTGTTAATGTCCAGGTTTCACATCCATAGACAAGCGATGGAACTGCCAATACTTTGTAAAACTTCAAAATAGTTTATTTTCTAGTCTTATTCAATAAAGTGTGTTTAATTGTGCCATATAGATAATCGAATCGTTGTATTTTAGGCATCCATTTATTGTCTAATATATGTATTTCATAAATGTTGTAACCAGGATATTCACAAACTTCTCCGTAATCCAACCATTTCTGCCGCCAAAACTCTTTTCTGCATCCTTTCATTTATTGTCCAACTTCCTGAACCATATGTAAGTACACTTCCTATTATTGTTTGAAAAATGTATTTTTTTGTTTTTCTGGTCAGATTCCTATTCCAAAAGACTATTCAGGGATCTAATTGCCTTCATTTCACAATTTACTATGTTAATAATATATTTTTCACAAGTACCACATTTATCTATTATAGAACCAAGAGATTTAAATTATTCAACACATTTAGTTACCACATTATTCATTTGTAGGTTTTCTGAATTTCCTCCAATTACCATATATTCTGGTTTAATATAATTTATTATAAGTTCCCATACTTCAAATACATCTACTAATTTTCTAATGATCTTTTTCTATATCATCTTTATCGTGTCCTATTATAAAATAAATGCTTGAAAATAAAGTTTTATCTCGGATGATTTCTTTTTATAGTAAGTATTGATTTCCAAAATGGAATTCTTGAAAATTTTACCTTTAAAGTTAATATTCATTAAAATGCTTTAGACTCGCATTTTAAAGTATTTCCAAACCCACCTTCTAAAAACTAAGATTGACATAAATTCCAACATATCCCCAGATACATCTTTTCTTGTGATAAGAGAGACCTAGTCAAAAAGTTTGAAAAAACTGGTCGAATCATTTACGGCGGAGAAAGCCAATCATTCTTAAAGGACTGATATACAAAATAAAAGTTTCTGAATTATAAAGTCGTTATTGACTAAACGATTGTTTTTCAAATAATTATAAGAGAAAGTAGGAATATAAACTGACATCGATGATATTGGAATGGATCCCTCCAAGAACACAGATCATGGAAAGATTCATCTAAACTCAATAAACCACATCACACCAAAACATGAAAAAATAGATTAAATAAATGAATAAAAAGAATTGGAGAACCACAGAGATATATGGAGAAAAGTTAGACTTTAGAAACATTAAGATATTGTTAAACATTAGAGACATGATTAAATTATACAATTAAACGTAACGGGCTTTTGATAGAATCATTACAGTATAGAGACTCCATCACAATAGCTGCTTTCATTCAACGGCTCTATTTTGTTCAGGAGTTATAAGATAATATAGTTGTCAGCAATAAATAGAAAAGTATTATCAACAAGCGTTGTGAAATGTACCAGCACTATTTAGAGATTTATCGCCTAATTCCTTTGTTTCATATTATTGAAGTTCACAACAAACGATATCACTATATCATAGTAAGAGCAGGAAATGTTTCAATAGAACTAACATTGAATGAATATTAATTATTAGAGATCATATTATGATACATTTTGGGCGGTACAGCTTATTGAAACAAGTTAATTTCTGACATCATCATCAACTTATTATGATTAGGTTTTCTGAACATATTTCAAAGTCTCAAGGTGCCTCATTCCTTAAATAAAGAAATAATATTTCTAATTCTTGAAGAGAGTACAGCCGTAACCGTCTCTCCGACGTAATCTCCGTTTTTTCTTGTATGTCGCATCTTCAATATTCATTTCTTACTTTTTTCCTCCACATATTGCTTTCAAAAACTCTTATATTTATATCTAATTTTTACCCCGAACTGCCCATTATATTTTTTAATCATCTATTATCATCATCTTCTAGTAATTTTTCTATAATCTCGAGATTCTCTTATTTTATAAACATTATTATCTCATGTAATGTACATGTATTAATTGGTGTTTATTATATTACTACTGTTGTTATTATAATTAATATTATTATTATTATTATTATTATTATTATTAGTAGTAGTAGTAGTAGTAGTAGTAGTAGTAGTAGTAGTAATAGTAGTAGTAGTAGTAGTAGTAGTAGTAGTATTAGTATTGTATAAAATAATGTTGTGCGTAACATCCATATTGCAATTTTTAGTGTAATTTTTAATTCATTATTATAATTAGTGTATATATATATATATATCCACCGCTGTGGTCTGGAGGTAGCGTGCTGCGTTGTCACGCAGCGGGCCCGGGTTCGATCCCCGGTCGGGGCAGTTTTTCTGGGTGAGGTTTTTATCGGGATTTTTCCTCACCTGTAAGACAAATGTCAGGAAACCTTTAAGGCCCAAACGGTCCCCGAAATCATGTGGCCATCATAATCATCATCATCATCCTTCACCGGTGTGGAAAGCAACGGCAAGCTACCACACCTATAATTCCCTAGTAAAGCTGCAAGCATAGCATGAAAGTGCTATGATTGCAGTGAAGGACCTGCCCTCGGGCAGAATTACTATGGATGGATGGTCATATATAATTTATACTATAAATATGAATTTATAATTATATTTCAGCTGGTTCAATGGACCTTATTGCTATAACTCTTCCAGAATAATGAAAGCATTATTATTATTATTATTATTATTATTATTATTATTATTATTATTATTATTATACATTTGAAAAAAATAAAAATACAATCATGAGACTAGAAATGAAACTCCAAAATTTAATATTAGATATTGAGAGATACATGCTATGGTCATATACGTAGGATGCCAGAGAAAAGATTACCCAGACAAGCTTTAGAATGGATTTCACCTGGGAAAGGAAAGAGAGATCAACCGAGACTTAAATGGATGGATGATGTAAGAAGGGATACGAGGGAGCTAGGTCTGGAAGAATTGTAATGGGCATATAGAGAAGAATGGAGAAAATGGAGAAAGAAGATAAACATCTAAAAAGCTTTGGGCACAGGATGATGATGTTTTATTACACTGTAAACCTGTTTATAAATAAATAAATTATTATGATGATAACAATTAAAACAACTTTGGGCACAGGATAATGTTTTATTACATTGTAAACCTGTTTATAAATAAATAAATTATTGTGATGATCTTGAAGATTTCCGGGCTGTTGGCCGTGGTCTTGTGGCTTGAAGATCCCCAACGTTTCGCCAGAGACTGCGTCCGGCATCCTCAAGAGTTGTCGTAAGTCTCAAGGGAAACGTTCTAGACCAAGGCCAACGTGGATAAAGGGAATTCAAGACAACATGAAGAAGAGAAATATGACAGAAGTAGACACGCAAGACCGGTAAGTGTGGAAGGAAGAAAAGAAATGTATATTTTGCTTGAGGATATCTGTGGAAATAAGAGAAACAATCCTGAAATAAAAAAAATGTTTTAAAGTTTAGTTTATCTTCCTTATTTATTGATATTAAATTACTGTTACTGTTTCTCTCATAACATTACTGGCAGTGAGTTAGTTAGTTTAAGACTAATTAGGAATACAAAGATTAAGGCGCCCGCAACATGAAGGATATATTAGTACATATCCTCGACGCCTAAAATAGGTCTGGGCCGTTGGAGAAGGGTTTCGCGGTCGCCTTAAGGAAGAAACGTGGTCATTAATAAAACATGATGGCGTTGGAGGAAAGATGGTAATATCGTACTACAAGAAAATACTAACAAGAGAACAATACACCTCGCCATGTACTGCGGTACTTCCCACTGGGGAAATGTGAAACTAAATTACTTCACAAGTAAACCATGCATGCCGATGTATTCTATCTTCAAGACATCATGAACATGGTTAGTTCTAATAAAATTACTATCTTCATCATTTGACAAAATAAAATTAATACTGAAATACAATAAATTTAAGAGTATTTTGCATTATGAGTTCATAGGTGGCGACAGGCAAGAAACAAATTTCGTTTCTTTTATCATCGAATTACGAAGTCGTGAAACAAAATTATATCATTTATTCACATGTTATACATTATATTGTGCATACATGTTATTGTGATTTATAGCGAGTATTGTCATCCCAACTTCTCACAAAAAACAATAAACTAAAAATATATAAAACGGCGGTTCTTCCAGTTATATTATATGAATTTCTTTAAGTCAGTAATAACTGTACAAGAATTTGAGAGTAAAATCCTTACGAAAAACATCTGGAGAAAACTTTATATCAGTGAGCTACGGAATGTATACAGAAAGTCAGATGTAATAAGAATGGTTAAGTCTCGTGGAAAGCGATTGGCAGGACATGTGACACGAATGGGAAATAAAGGAGAGGCATGGGATATTCTTCTAGAAAATATAGGAAAGCCTTCAGTTGATATTCCAATTAATGAGATAGCAGTATAAAATTAATCATGATTCGGGGAGATGAATTATATAGGGAGTGATTGTAAAATATTCGCCCAGTATAGGGACGTATGGAAAGCAGATTAACATCTTGTAGCCTTGAACCTCCACGTTCGATAGGGCAAGTGAGTTATATATATATATATATATATATATATATATATATATATATATATATATATATATAATTTGTGTTTTCTGTGTTTTAGACGTATTTAAATTATATCTTGATTTTATGTTGTTTAACTTTTTATCTTATTTCCCCTTTACAGACAAGCACAGGACATATACACGGATTGAAGAGGGAGATTTCAAATATCCTATCCGCTGGAATTCGAAGCCGGGCAGCCAGAGTGGAAGACTTTACAGTCTACTCCATGGCGATGGTCTTAAAATTATACATCACCTGTAGGCCTTTCATGTTTAACACACATTCCAAAATAAACGATAACACAGCCTTGTGAATTTAAATTTTTTATGCGGCACAGGGTTGAACAAGTCTCTAAACCTAATTTTGGTATATGAATTCAAATATGTTAACATAGTTTTCGTATCACATAAGATTTTTTTGCCATGTTGAAATTAAATATATATATTTATTTATTTATGTTTGCATTATATGTAATAACCATCCATCCATAGTAATTCTGCCCGAAGGCAGGTCCTTCATGCTAAGCTTACAGCTTTACTAGGGAATTGTAGGTGTGGTAGCTTCCCGGTGCTTTCCACATGATGGTGATAATGATAAGGATGATGATGGCCATATGATTTCGGGGACAATTTGGGCCTTAAAGTTTTCCTGACATTTGTCTTACAGGTGAGGAAAGACCCCGATAAAAACTTCACCCAGAAAAACTGCCCCGAACAGGGATCGAACCCGGGTCCACTGCGTGACAAGGCAGCCCTCTACCTCGAGACCACAGCGATGGACTAATAAGCATAATCCTTTAAAAATTGCTGTAAAATCTACAGAGGCTTCAAACAATAAAAAATGTTCATTTTATACCGTTTAAAATAAATTAAAAAATTACTAATAAACCTTAAGATCTCTATTTTCTCCTCCGCTTAGCAAAAATTAACGGTGAGTTGATTAGCATTTGTACTCCGACCAACAATTTTCTCATACAAAACCCCGACGATAGTAGGCAATCTGGGAGACATCACATCAACCCTGGTACTTGTTTCCATCTCTTTTATGTCTTGATAGAATCTCTTACCGTACTCTTCACTTAGTGCTTCTAAATTCTCTGGGAAATGTTGAAGATGAGAGTGGAGGAAGTGCTACTTCAAGCTGATATTACATCCCAGTCTCCTACACTTTACGAGCATGGTTCTTACAGTTTTCTCATATTGATCATCTGTAACATTACACAGAAACGATGACGTCCTCGTATGATTCCCAAGTTTGTGGTTCCATGTCAGACATGCAGTTTATAAAAGTAACATCCCTAATAAGTTTGGGAAGCTGTGATCATCAAAAAAGTCTTCCTTCACTCTTACTTCCAACAGTAACAGCATTTTAGCAATGTATTGGTAACAAGGGACTTGTCCAAAACTTTAACAAATTGCTTCATTAATTCTAGTTTTATGTGCAAAGGGGGTAGCCATTTTTTAAATCAACTAATGGGCGATTTATTACATTTATTGTCCCTGGCACCAATTGTTTTCTTCTCGGCAAATTAGTACCTTTCCAGAGTCTTTCCCTTGCTCTAGAATCCCAGTTGCACTAAAAACACGGAAATCTTGAGTACCCTCCCTGTTGCCCCAATAAAATACCACACACCTTAAGGTCACAGTACACGTATAATTTGTGTCCATTATATATTTTTTATGTGGAAAGCAACGGGAAGCTACCACACCTACAATTCCCAAGTAAAGCTGCAAAGCATAGAATGAAAATACTATGACTCCAGTGAAAGACCTGCCCTCGGGCAGAATTGCTATGGATGGATGGATATTTTTTTTAATACTAACATGTTTGTATATGTTTCTTTCATGTACACTGACTGAACTACAGGAACTGAACCTTATTTATTCCTATTATACAGAAGAACGCCCTTTAGACTTCTTTTGCTAGAATCAATAAATATACGCCAATCTGCCGATTCATAAACTGTGTCTAGACGACCAATTAAGCCAGTTATATGACAACAGTACACTATTTCCACCTTTACGAAATTCTTTTTAAAAATTTCTTCAAGATATCTACACAAATAAAAAGTTGCACGAGGAGCTAAAAAGTTTTCTTCTTCAAATCTCGAACCGAAAAGCTCACCTTTTCATTTGTAAGACACAAATCGCGCAACAAATCGTTTAATTTTGGTTAATTAATAGTACGCCGATTATTGTATTTCGATTCTAGGGACAAATTGAAATCATCTTCTGTGCTAGAGGAGGAAGGAGTGCAGTACTACATTCGTATAATGTTGTTGGTGGGTATTGAAGTTGTAATACCTGGTATATAATTGTATAAGCTGGCAGCTTATTGTTTCTAATTTTTTCGCCGTAAATTGTGTAATGTAACCTGGAGAGGGTTTACCTTAGTTAAACATAATATATTACAAAATTGAATTATACTTTAGGTGTTTACATATTTTAAAACAGCATGTATATACATATATTTTTTTTATGTTTACACATCTTTCTGTGCCTAAAGTTTCATTTTTCTTCTCCGCTCGTCTCTATCCACCACTCCATGTCCTCCAGTCCTCTTGTTCTCATTCCAGTTCTTATTTCGTGCATCCACGAGTTTCGAGGTATTCCTTTCCTTCTTCCAGGTGGACACCATTCCAATGTTTTCCTGGGTAACCTTTCTTCTTGCATTCATCGTACGTGCCCATACCAATTTAATTGCTTATATCTTATATAATCTACTATTGAATATCTAATACTCATTTTTCCTCGTATGACAGTATTATTTTTGTCTAATTTTGAATATCTTGCTACTCTCCTTAAGAGATTCATTTCCATCGACATAAGATTTTGTTCTAAGTTTTTGTTGAATTTCCAAACTTCAGCTCCATATGTGACACTATTGAATTAAATATTTGTAACTTATTTTTTCTGGTTATATGTCTGTTCCATAAGACTCCATTCATCATTACTGTTGATAGAATACCAAATATCCTAATTAACTAAAGTATTTTTTACTTTTGTCTTAGCCTAACTATCTGCTTGAGTTTAAGGAATGGAGGGATGCTAATTATAGATTATTGTAATTTATAATTGAGAAATGCATTATAGGACATATATGCTCAAACTGTGTCCACTGCTGTGGTCTCGAGGTAGCATGCTGCCTTGTCACGCAGCGGGCCCGGGTTCGATTCCAGGTCGGGACAGGCTCCTGGGTGAGGTGTTTTTTCGGGGTTTTTCCTCACCTGTAAGACAAATGTCAGGCAGCTTAGGGCCCAACGGTCCCCGACAATCATCTGACCATCATCATCATCAAGCCATCATCATCATCCAGCAATCATCATCCTTCACCGGTGTGGAAAGCAACGGGATGCTACCACACCTATAATTCCCTAGTAAAGCTGCAAAGCATAGCATGAAAATGCTATGATTGAAGTGAAAGACCTGCCCTCGGGCAGAATTACTATGGATGGATGCTCAAATTAAGGGATGATACAAATTCGACTATCCGGCAGGCAGCGAATATCAAGATCGAACTCTGGCACAAACAAAGGCACTTTTAAAAGCAGTTACCATTAATTATATGTTTTTGGTTGAAACAGTGATAATTTTATCGTATGAGATTTCCTCACTAAAATAAATAAAACATCCTTGGCCTGACTGCTCCGGAAAGTCACGATAGACTCGAATGTTTACTGTCACAAGCTGGAAGAAAGATATATAGCCAGTGACGTATTAGCATGACGCTTCGTCTTTTTTTTAACCGGACTCCTTATCAAGTATGAGTAACTACTCGTTTTCCTCACGAAATTGCATGGAACTTCTTCCAAAATCTATTAAAACAAACTCCATAACTCGACAGGCCTAGAAGGCCCTTGGCCTACCAGCCGGATATTGGCCTCACATCCACATGTGCCAATCACAGAGGTAGACGATCATACAGCCAGAGTAGCGGTGACATGTGGTCAGCATGTCAGATCCCCAGCTGTTACAGCTGGTTTTCTCAACCTGAAGGCGCTACTTAATATATATATTCAATTTCCTCACGATGCTGGGCGGGCACCGGTCCCATACTGACCGAAATTCCATGACAACACATCTTCCCCCATAGAGATCCGAACCAGCGCAAGTCCCACCGGAAAAAACATGGACAACAGAGAATCGAATCCGGGAACCCTTGAATGCTAAGACACACATGTTGGCCATTACACCAATGAGGCTGTAATTATAATATGCTTTCATCTAAAGTTGTTGATTTTTTATCAGTAATATGAAATAATTTTTTGCAGCGATAACTTTTTCGTTATCTGTTAGATTAAAAAAGTATTTAATATGTTTGTTAAATATTATTCCCTGGTAGTTGTTTAAAACTATTATTTTTTTCCTTATTATATATTCACAAAACCATTTAAGTAACAATTTAAAATAACCTTGCATAATGAAGAACTGAGGTACCCTCCATGGTATCTTTACCTTGTCGTGGTGGAGTGGATTGCGTGCTTAAATTATCCTGAGAGCTATGCCGGCGGTAGCATTGCTGCCGATAGGGTTACCCATGCCGGACTGGTCGAAGGTGATAAGCCAGACGAAAAAAGTACCTTGGGCGAAAGAGTGACGATCTTTCACCGTAAAAATACAACCGTCAAGAAATGCGGACATGGGTTCATCTGGGGTAAAATTTTCCGGAGGTCAAATAGTCCCCCATTCGGTTCTCCGGGCGGGGACTACTTCAGGGAACCCATGCCACTCAATTCTGGAAATGCATGCTATTATGCATTGCAGAGACTTTTGATGTCCCAACTCCTTTCAAAAAACGTTAAGCTGAAAATATATAAAACTATTATTCTACCAGTTATATTATATGGGTGCGAACATGGACTCTTACTTTAAGGGAGGAAAGGAGATTACGAGTATTTGAGAATAAAGTTCTTAGGAAAATTTTCGGACCAAAGAGAGATGAACAGACAGGTGAATGGAGAAGGCTACATAACAATGAACTACATGGTCTTTATAGGAAGCCAGATATAATAAGAACAGTTAAGTCTCGTAGACTGCGATGGGCAGGACATGTTGCACGTATGGGGAATGAAAGACGTGCATGGAAGCTTCTTGTAGGAAAGCCAGAGGGAAAACGCCCAGTTGGTAGACCAAGAATGAGGTGGGAGAACAACATTAACTATGATTTGAGGGAAGTAGATTATACAGGGAATGATTGGAAAGCATTAGCTCAGGATAGGGATGTATGGAGAGCTTATGTCCGTGCGGCCATGAACCTACGGGTTCGATAGTGCCAGTGAGTAAGTAAGTAATGAAGAACTGAGAGTAATGAGAAGAGCTGAGGATGGGAATGACGATTCCCGATACCGCGGTTCTGTGTTAGAGAACATAGATGTATGAGGTAACAAGAATTCAGGATTCATTCGATTTTTATTAAGAAATCCTCATTATGTAAAAATCCCAACTGTATTACATGAATGTACCTTTTGATTACCTTTGGTCTCCCTCAAGAGAATACATGTTTAACTGAGATCTAACCAAACCCAGTACCACTATCTGGGTGCCTAAAAATTTGAGCAACACTACTTCCAACAATAAGTTTGGTTTATAATGGCAGCTTATATTATATTCAGCCCTAATTACTGCTCTTACGCTATTTGAAAGTTAACTTTAACAGAAATAACAAATTTTTAACTTTACGGCTAGGGAGGATTTCTGAACACCGGATTATATACTAAATTGCTGATATCCAACCATTAATAATGCAGTTTTTCTACTGATATCAATTTGCCTGTCAGATGAGAGCATTGTGTTTTATGTTAGTTTTTAAGAACTGGTTTGGTTATTATTATTAAATAAATAATATTTTAAAAAACTAAAACAACACGCTTTATTAGAAAACCGAACTAAGAAATGAAAAATAATTTTAATTTCCAACATGCTTGGGATAAAATTAAAGTGGTCAACAGAACGTCATCTCCAACACATCTAGAATAAAACTAGAGCTATCAACAAAAAAATAATGTTACCATCAAAAGCGTGGGGTGCTCTTTATCAATTAATATATTTGATAATAAACAGATATTGGTAAAAGTAAAGTCTCTAAGAAGAGAACGTAAAAACCATAAGAAGCACCCCACGATTTTGATGGTATATTTTTTAGATAACTCTAGTTTTATTCTAGATGTGTTGGAGATGATTTTTTTGTTGACCACTTTAATTTTATCCCAAGCGTGTTGGAAATTAAAATTGTCATTTTCTAGTTCGGTTTTCTAATAAAGCGTGATGTTTTAGTTTTCTTAAACTATTATTTATTTTTTAAATTTTTGGTTTAATTAATTGTCATAAATCGAAATCCTATGTAAATTTAATTGCTTACGATATTTTTAGTGTCTAGGTACGAATATAATTATATATTTTTAAAATTATTATCTAACATTATTAAAATATTTTTGAATATTTTAATCTAGATAAATAGTTACCTTCTCATATTTTTGGATAAATTACAATGTGGTAAGTTTACAAAATTGTCATTAATATTTTACAGAATAAGATAAAAATGTAAATATCTTTAAATTCGATTCTATTGTAGTATCAGCTAAAAGTAATACTCTTCTAAAAAATCATCCGGGCTGGATTTGAACCAGCGACCTATGGATTACTAAAATTATATACCACTACAGTCCATCGCTCTACCAACTAAGCTACCAGAGGTTATAATATTAGTTTCTTACAACGATGGACAAAAAAGTCGATAAGTCCGCAAGCTATTATACCGGTCTTTATTTATTTGATGTTCTGATGATCCTAGCCAGGATCTTAGAAAATATTTATCAAAATTATTGTATTATCATTGGTCCTTTACAAGTATACAAAGTTTCAAGTCGATCCAATGTTCTTTTTAAGTTGGTGAAAATCTTGTTGAAAGATTCCGTTACATAGATCGACAGATACAGGTCAAGCTATAATATAAAGCGTGTAAAAATAGTTCTTGATAGATTATAACATGGATCCATGTTTCCACAAAACACAAAATGTCGAAATCAGACCTGTATCATTGGTCACAGCAGGGAAGCTAGTAATGAACAATAGACTATTATTCACTCCAGTAATCACAATACCGGTGCCTAACTTTGCTGTCCTTTATTCTAGCTAAAACAGCGCCATTTCACATAGGAATAAAATATAGAAAACTATGTTTTTTTTTTTATTTCCATTCCATTACTTTTTTAATTCATTTTATTACGAATTATCATAATTTATTATCCATTATGTCAACTTCTATAGCGTAATTACTTGTTTTATGTTATTCTCCGTTCTTGAAATACGGCTATTGGACACATCACTATTTTAATAGTCAATCTTTTGCTTTTTCCATAACATTGAATATTCTGCCACAATAAGTAAAACATATTATTGCTGTTATTATCATATTCTTATTATTTCTTGCTCTCCACCACTATGGTCCCGAGGTAGCGTGCTGCCTTATCACGCGGCGGTCCTGGGTGTTCGATTCCTGGTCGAGACAGGCTCCTGTCCTGTGTTTTTTTTCGGGGTTCTTCTTCACTTATAAGACAAATGTCTTAAAGCTTAGAGCCCAATAGTCTCCGGCTATCACCATGTCCCTTATCATTATCATTCATCATCCTTCAATGGCGTGGAAAACAACGGGAAGCTACATCACCATAATTCCCTAGTAAAGTTGCTAAGCATAGTGTGAAAATACTATGATTGCAGTGAAAGATCTGTCATCGGACAGAATTACTATGGATGGATATATATACTAGCGGACCCGGCAGACGTTGTCCTGCCGAACGTTCTATTCTCGTGTCATGGCGAAAGATAAAAATGTAAGTTACTTTTTGACCATAAATTTCGCTAATTAATAAGTTCGCAAACTCCTCACTGCCATCTGTTGTGGCTCAAGAAGCGTGCGTTATGATGTCACATTGTTGTCGCGCGGAATATGTCGGCAATTCAGATGACTAAACATAGAAAATCCTATAACCCGATCGCAGCGCCACCTACCGGGCCCTATTGTGATTCTAAACCATCCAGAAACCCAGTCATTTACACAAAAAAATCATCAAAATCGGTACAGTCGTTTAGGCAGTTTTTAGTTTCGAATTTCAGGTAAGCCTCCACTTCTAATTGTCGGATATCGCTCATTTTTGGAACATATCTACCGCAGTTTATTTTAATAGGATATACAGAGTTTCGTTGTGAAACATAGAAAATTGTGACCGTTAGAGTGATTTTTAAATTTTCACTTCAGGTGAAGTCCTACACCTAATGGTTTTTGAGAGTCCAAATGTGAATTTAAACTTCCAGGGACCCACTCATATAGAGCCTACACACAAAAGAGTCATCAAAATCACTCCAGTCGTTTATGTGGATATCTGTAACACACGTACAGAATATATATATATATATATATATATATATATATATATATATATATATATATAATAAAACATTACTACATTATCATCATCCAATTCTTATTATTTCTTGCATTACATATATATCTTATATATAAACATTAATGTTTGTTTGTTTGTTTGTATATTTGTTTGTTTGTTCGTACTTTATGCGCGGCCATACCGTTGATCCAATTGTGATGTTTTTTTTTGCAAAATGTTCAGGAGATTCCCGGAGTGAACATAGGCTATAAGAGAGTCGTGATACTCAACTCCTACGCCCTTAAAAATCACCTTTTGTAGTGGAAAACGTGAAAAAAGTAGCTCTTTGGACGCTTAAATGGCTTACGCTGCCTAAACCATAAGAAATACACAAAATTAATGTACACAGAATTGAATATCTCAAAAAGCTCTACAAAAACGTCCGCGACAGCATATGTTTATCTCTTACGGATAACTCACAAAAACCATTTTTGTCTTTCATTGATAGCAATAGTCCCTTATCTCTTACGGATAACTCACAATAACCATTTTTGTCTTTCATTGATACCAAGAGTCTCGCGCCGTAGCCGAGTGGTTAAGGCAAGAAGTTTTGGGGCTAAACTACGGGACTTACGCTGGTTCGAGTCTCTACGGGGGAAGAAATTTTTCTCATGGAATGTCGGCCAGTATGGGACCGATGCACAGTGGTTCAGAAATGAAATCTAGCTTAAAAAAACTGTTTTGACTCACTCTCATCAATTAATCTTTTTTTTTCGCTCTAGTATAATTGTTATATGACGGTTCTTAACTTATCTGCAAGGGAGGGTACAATTCTAATGTTCATGACTGTGTGACGTCATCATTCACACTTCTGGGTTTTCTTGCGAACTTATGTAATAATATCCAATTATGTCCTAATTGCTGAATTTTATGGTAAAAAGTAACATTTTTATCGTCCGCCCATGACATGAGAATTGAACGTTCGGGCAGGACAACGTCTGCCGGGTACGCTAGTATATGATATAATTGTTAAAAGCAGTCTATGTCGCCGGTTACTATACATTATCTCCGAATCGTTGTTTAAAAGTCTCCTTACACTTATTAAAAAAATTCTTCTTCTTCACTTCCAGGTTTAGGCATTAGTTGCCTGTTCCGATAAAAATATATAATAATA
>JASPKZ010007700.1:0-335000 GCA_030220185.1 Diploptera punctata | reverse complement strand
ATATATATATATATATAATTGTAAGTTATTACTGTACTTGTATAATATGATACAAATTTGAGTACCGTAATTTACTCTCTTCTGTTTTTTATTGGTATATATATATATATATATATATATATATATATGCTCGCGCGCGTGTGTGTGTGTGATGTATTTGCAGTCTTGAATGACTTTTAACCAAACTTAGTGCACACATAATTTACTATCTGGCAATATGACTGTAAGGGGTAAAATACCCCTAGCACCAGTAGCGTGGTAAGATGGGTTAAAAGGAAAAATTATCAAAAAAGACCTATTATATGTTCCAGGAGCTCATTATTCAAGAGCATCTGGAGTAAGTTCAACCAAACTCGGTACGCATATAACTTACAATGTGTAAAAATTTCCGTTGGGATAAGAGAGTCCTAGTACACCTGAGAAGTGGGTGAGAGGGGAAGAAATCTAAAAATAGTTGAAAACAATCAATTTTAGTATCAAATTCTTAGTTTTCGGGGTTCGCTAAGCCTATTAGTGCCAGTCCCGGTGATATTTAAACTCATATTTGACCTTACACCCCGAAGAGGAATGAGGGTGATGGTATTTAAGCCTTAGTATGAATGAGACGGAGAATGAGAAGGGATACAAAATATGTCAGAAATAGCCGAAATAAGTGCCTAGTCCATAGTTTTGGGGTCGCTAAGCTCACTAGTGAAAGTCATGATGCCCTTTTAACTGACGATTGACACTAGCAACCTTAAGGAGGTAAGAAGGAGTGAAAAATAAAAGTCCAAAATGACCGGAACCATGGTTTTCGGGATGCCTTATCTAATAGGTGATAGCTTCGAGGTCGTTTAAGCACATATTTGATCTCTAATACCCCTAAGGAACAGGGGATGAGAAGGGGTTAGAAAACCAAATTTTAAAAAGTGACCAATATTAGTGTAAAATGACAGTAGCTATGCTAATTGGTAACAGTCCCAACAACATTTGAACCAAAATTTTACCCCTAGCACCCCAAAAGAGGATAAGAAGGAGTGAAGATAAAATGGTAACAGTAAAGGAGATCTGTCTCAAATCAATAGCTTTTTGGTTGGTATATAGGCTATGCAGGTGTAATATAAGGACAGGTTTGACCCCCCAGAACTTCTAAGGGTGAGAGTGGTGAAAAATAATATATCCAAATTTACCGAGATTAAAATCTAATCCATAGTTTTCGATGTAGCTAACTTCATACGTGAGAGGTCCGATGCCATTTAGCCTTTTTCTCCTCTCGGTTCTTAAGAGTTCAAGATTCAAACTTGAGCCAATTTTGAAATATTATTCTATCACCCCTCCCCGCCCTGGCCACCACATTTAAATAACTAGCACGACAAATTTGTGTTTTACCAACTTAAGGGTTGAGGACAATTGATAAATGGGCTTGGATAAATGGACTTATTATACGAGTAATAACAATAATTAATCCGTTATCTCATTCAATATATTCAATTTATTTAAGTCAACGTTTCAATCTCCTTGTGTGAGATAATTTTCAAGACATTTGACATTTCCCGTTATACATTTATATGGTTGTTTATACTACATAGTTATCATTACTAAGATAATTTTGTGTTTTTTACAATTTTAATTTAAGAAATTCAAAATTTCAATTTAATATTAAAATATTTTAACAAGGAATCATATGTATAAACCATTTATTTAAATATTTTTTTATTCAATGCTTTATTTTGTTCATTTTTTATAAAGACCATTTCTGCTATCAATATTTTATTGTACGAGTAATTACTTTATATGTGCAAAATGAAATGGGATGATATAAATATTTTGCACAAAGAAAATAATTACCATAAAATATTGATAGCAGAAATGTCCTTTATAAAAATACCAAAATTAAGCATTGAATAAACAAAAAAGATTTAATTGAATGATCGATACATATGATTCATTGTTAAAATATTTTAAATTATAAAATTGGAATTTTGAATTTGTTAAATTAAAATTGTATAAAAACACACAAAATGTTGTCTTAATAAAGGTAACTACGTAGTATAAATAACTATACAAAATTGATAACAGAAAGTGTCAAAGTCTTGAAAATGACCTCAAACATGGAAACTGAAACGTCGACTTGAATAAAATCAATATTTGACTGAGATAACGAATTAATTAGTGTTATTACTCGTATTATTAACCACTCTCAGGGAATAATACTTAAGACATATTAAAAAATGGACTTATATATAAGTTAATAAAATGTAATATTTCGGCCAATATTATTACAATTATAGCAAAATACCTCAATAACAGACAAATTTATGTGTCTGTTAATGGGTATAAATCGGACTGTAAACCACTCCTGGCGGGAGTTCCACAGGGTGCAGTTCTCTCACCTCTCCTCTACACACTTTAAGTGTCTGACCTTCCATCCTTTCTCTAGGCCTATATACATATTGCATCCTTCGCTGATGATACATGTTTGTATCATCAGACTACTTTCCGAGCCTTTACCGTACCGCATTCGTGTGGTTCAGTTCGCCCTCGATACCGTCCAATCCTGGCTACGTCTGTGTAATATAAAGCTCAATGAGAACAAGACGCGAATCGTCTTGTTCACACGAACCCACAGACGTTCTCCTGCTCAACTAACCTTGGGACCTCATCAAATACGTCTTGAGATTTCAGTCAAGTATCTTAGAATCCATTTAGATTCCAAGCTTACGTTCAAAATTCATATTCGACATCTTATACATAAATTTAACGCTGCCATTGCATTTTATATCAATTTTTCAAGCCAAGAACGTTATCAACTCTGATCAAGCTTACGCTCTATCAATCTGTGATCTGCAGTATGTTCCTGTATTGTTGTGAAGCTTGGAGTATCCTCACTGGTTGCCACAAAAACAAAGTTCAGATCATACAACATAA
The DNA here is from genome assembly GCA_030220185.1 of Diploptera punctata. NCBI lineage: Eukaryota > Metazoa > Arthropoda > Insecta > Blattodea > Blaberidae > Diploptera > Diploptera punctata. Next base: position 332,093 of record JASPKZ010007700.1, on the reverse strand, counting down.
ATGTCTCAAAATTATATTTTCAGTCCCGCTATACACGAGGATCGCAGAACTGCATGATCTAGCACAAATGTCTTATATCGCGACCACAATATTGATCAACATGTTCTTAACATGTATCAAGTTTTCAAAAATCATTCGAACTCAATTGTTCGCAATATAGGACATATGCTAGAGCAACGTGCCAGAATTTTCCCCACCCGCATGGTCCCAGACTTATACGATGAGTGCTGTATTTCGGCTAGAGTAGTGTGGCTCATTCCATGCTGTCGGCTTTCGGACTCTCTGCTTGTCCGGCGGTATGGTTTACGATGTCCTGCTCTGGATCGGGAACACCTAATTTCATACCAGATCCACATCGACACTTGACTTAACACAAATGCCGATTAATGTGTCCTGACTGTTATGCAACCCAATATCGATATCACCCAAGGAATTTGGCCGCAAAAGAGGCTTAACTGGTTCCAGTATGCAGCACTCTGGGTGATGAACAGTCATCATCAACACACTCAGACACTTCTATTGTTGAAATCACTATTCTTCACTTGTTTTGTAATCCTAAATATTTAAAACAATAATCTCAACAGTGTAAAATATTTCTTAAAACTACTGTAATCATATGGCATGCCCTTAGTTTCAATCTGTAAACACGAGGAGATCGTCACTATAGTGACTTTAACAATAAAAATTAATGAATAAATCACGGATTGCGCATAAAAAGCTTTAAAAAATGAGAACTAATATTGTAGACAAAAGTACTACACATAACGATTAGCACTTAAATTGTAAAAAAAATCTTACAATGAGCAATATTTTATTAAGAACGCGTATTAATGATTTTAAAGATTAAAAACTAAGTACGAGATATACTTAAAATATAATCGGTCAGCTGACATACCTCATTTAGGGATGTGAGAACTTTACTCGTATGAACATCACATACCTGAAACAAAGAAAAAAAATTGTAAATATGCAATGTATTAAACAATGTACAAAAACATGAATAATTATCCTATTTTGTATAATAAAAGAGCACCATTTAAAAATGTTACAGGTACGTGATACGCTAATATTGTTTAATATTATATGAGGATAAAATTTATAGACACTAAATCAATACATGATGGTATCTCGGGTAAATTCGGAGTCAGAAAATTATTAATAAAATATATTCATTACTCCAAATTCTACAGTATCACAATTACTTTATTGTGAAATATATATTTTGAAATTGATTAAAAACCGTTAGTTTGAAAGACCAAAGAATAAAGTTTGACGAAACACACAAAAAATCCTAATTGAAACAAAAATAATAAGGAAATAATAATAATTATGATAATAAAAGCGTCAATCATATATATGTGTGTGTGTGTGTGTGTGTGTGAGATGTATTTTCTTTTTTTGTATATTGTATGTTTGTCGTTCAGTGGAAGATTAGATCATGTAGTCTTGACGCTTTTATTATTATTATTATTATTATTATTATTATTATTATTATTATTATTGTTTCAATTAGGATTATTGATGTGTTTCTTCGAACTTTATTCTGTGGTGTTTCAAACTAACGGTTTTTTTAATCAATTCCAAAATATATTTTTCATAAGTAATGCCACGAGTGATTTCCAATTCATCTAGAGAATTTGGAAATCAAGAGTGGCATTTGTTAGGACTATTTAACGAATAAAATTAAGCTGTTTACTTACAAATCATTATTTAACGATAGTTATTTAAAAATATTTATATATTTAATGTAAACGGCGATGTTTGAAAACAAATGAGAAACGATAGGTGCGCTTCATCTGCTTCCTTTGTTTATCACTGCAACCTGATCATATTATTTATTGCCAAAGGAACGCAATATTGTAAGAATGCTCTCTAGTGGAGAAAAAATGAAACACATCAAACTGTATATTAATACATTTCTGATGTCGTATGATGTAAATATAACAATTATATTTTTCTGGATTATTACCTGGGGAAAAAAATACATTTAAGAAAGTGCAAACAGTGGTTTCTTTTTTTTGGTGGTATAATCAATTGCTACAAATGTTTTTATATATGTGTTGACATTCATGCACTATATATACAATATGGTAGCCGTATTTCTCACAGGCTCAGTCACTGCAAAATAATGGCCAGACCTGTTCAGAATATTAAAAAGGAGGAGCTTTCTTTAATATGGTAATTATAACACTGACAAATATTTCGTGAAACACGACTCTGATTGGTTGTAAAACAGAAATCATTGAAACGTGATTGGTCATTGATTCCCATTTGGGGCATGAGTTAAATAGTCACAATAAAGTAATTGTGATACTGTAGAATTTGGAGTAACGAATATATTTTATTAATAATTTTCTGACTCCGAATTTACCCGAGATACCAGCATGTATTGATTTAGTGTCTATAAATTTTACCCTCATATATATATATATATATATATATATATATATATATATATATATACACATTGCAGTTTTAGTAACTCTCTAGTTAACATTGATTACTACCTACATAAAAATAAATTTAAAAATAAATATAGGTGTATGAATCGCAATAAAAATAGACAAAATCTAAAAAAAATGGAACGAGATAATTAATATTACATAAGTTAATTGTCTGATAATAATAACTATAATAATAATATAAATAATATTAACAATGATATAGAAAATAAATAAATAATAATAATGATACAGAAAATAAATAAATAATAATAATAATAATAATAATAATAATAATAATAATATAGAAAAAAACGCGAACACCGTAATATACCAATCATATCATTAAATTTTTGGTCAATGGATCTGAAGGCAATAATAATCTAACCTGTATGTCTCAGCTTCACTACTATTATAAAATCTAGTTTAAATACTTCAAACCACTAAATCACGAACATTCAGTTATACACTAGATAAAACTATTAACAATTTTCACAATACAAGAAATGTATTGTTATTATTAATAACTTAAAACTATATTGTTATTGCCATTATTAGTACTATGTAAACGTATCTCCAAATGGAGGTTAGTATTATTATTTCAAGTCATGTGATCAGCATACTATCATATTTTATACTGCATTAATTCATGTTAATAAATGAGGGGAATCCGGAGCCATCTTACCTCATAACTATTAATAAATTACATTAGAAAGTAACATTGTGAGATTATCTAATATACAAAAATGTATGTATGTATGTTTGTTTGTACTTTAAGCGCGGCCATACCGTTAATCTAATTGTCATCAGGCTTTTTGCAAAATGTTCAGGAGATTCCCGGGATGAACATGGGCTATAAGAGAGTTGTGATAATCAACTCCTACGCCCTTACAAATCGCCCTTTGTAGTGGAAAACGTGAAAAAAATAGTTCTTTGAACGCTTAAATAGCTTACGCTATCTAAACCATAACAAATACACAAAATTAATGTACACAGAATTGAATGTCTTAAAAAGCTCTAAAAAAGTCCGCGACAGCATATATTTATCTCTGACGGATAACTCGCAATAACCATTTTTGTCTTTCATTGATGCCAAGAAGATCGAGACAAGTACGTAGATTCCTGGGCAAGCATAGCAGCGCATTTACGGATAACTCACAATAACGAAGTTTGTCTTTTAGCTCATTTATGCCAAGAAGATCGAGATAAGTAGATTTCCGGGCAACACTGGGTAATCAGCACGGGGAATCTTAAAATAATTACGATATACATTTATAATTATTTTTCATTTTACTTATTCAACTAATTATAAGAAGTATATTAATTTTTGTTTTTCAGCTCATTTATACCAAGAAGATCGGGATGAGTAGATTTCCGGACAACGCCGGGTAAACAGCACGGGGTATCTAAAAATAATTACGATATAAATTTTACCTTTTACTTATTCAACTAAACCTAAAAGCACATTAATTTGCATTTATTTAGGCGTAGCAGCGCATGCAGGGTATTGGCTAGTTCTTAATAAATAAGGTGAATAATAATAATAATAATAATAATAATAATAATAATAATAATAATAATAATAATAATAATAATCTCATACTGTTACTTCCTAATGTAATTTATTCAATAATTGCTGTGTTTTCTAAATTAATCACAATAATGAGAATACTTGGTACTAAGACACATGTAAAATTTCAATAAGGGTATACATTTTCTCACAGAGCAGACAAAGAGTCTACGCATAAACTCATAACCGTATTGCTTGATCAAAGTATGACCATTACTAGTACGTACAACTGCAGAGCGAATAATCTCTCATATCATAAAAAGATCCATTCAAAATTTAAAACGACTAATAGAAACTTCAGCAGAAAATAGAGACTGTGTAAGATTATGGAAGTAATCGACGAAAAAGGAAATGGAAACGGATGCTCCATTTTGTGGAAGACGCTCAACTGCTGAATCCTGAGTAATGCTATGAGACACTTTCTGATCGACACAATGAAAGAACTAGATGTAGAGATTACAAAATAATATATTATGACAGAGAACATTTCTTTCTCTGGATAAAATAGATTTCTTTTATCAGGACAGAAGAAAGGAGTAAAATCTCAAATTCTCTCATATATTTAATAATATTCACTCCGCTTCAAGACATTCGACATAATCTGTGACGATTTAGCTAGAGTAGAAAATATAAGATTTCTTACATAAAGCACGAAAAAAAGGAAGGAAAAATTAGAACCAGTTGTATTTTAGAAGTCTATACAGCAAAATCTTCTCATTTGCGATTCCCTTATAAGCATTTTCATTATTCGCGGGTTAAAAAATTGCGTCACAGTTCCTGTAATCGCGGCTAAAAATTTCTTTATTCGCGTATCCTGTCTAAAAGGATCAGTATTCTTTATTAACGCATAGGCAACTTTTTTTACTGCAGGTAAGTCCCAAGGCGACATTTACAAAGAGCAATTCAAACCAAATTAACAAATTAATATAAAAGTAAAACAAACCTTATTGTCACTAAGCCTGAAGTACGTTGTTAAAAGCCACCGCCGTCGTATTTCACGTGCCGCTATGTTCGTTATACGGCCTTCGCCATAATCGGTGTTTTATTACTTCAACTTGTCATTCGTTGCAATAATTTTGATTGAATAACACGTGTCACTTCTGCTTTGTTGCCGGTTTATAATATCGAGCAAAAGAAAAGAAAATTAGTTCCGAAGCTGAAAAAAGTATTGTTGCCGCTTAAACAAAAATGCTTGACCGTTTATGCGTTGGCGAGTCGTTTGCGTCTGTATCACGCTGTTTCAATGTTAATGAATCAACTGTATGATTCATCAAAAAATCCGAAGACAATATAAGGAATTAAATCGCTGAATTCACAGCTGAATATCAATCTGGATTGAAATACCTCTTAAAAGCGGCAAAATAGGGATAAAAATTACTAACTTCTTTAAGCACTTTACTAAGCCTGACAGTAATAATTAACAGAAATTGTTTAAAATTTCACATTCATTGATTTTATTTTCATAATTTTAATTTTATTTTGGAACCTTGGAACATATCCCCTATATACCCATACAAATTACCATTCCATTTCGCGGTTTCTGTATTCGCGGCATATTTGCGGAACATATCCCCCCGCGTATAAGGAGTTTTTACTGTATATCCTAACGCTGGAAAAATAATTATTTACTATATTAAGAAAATTATAATTTTCTTACTTTATTCAAATAGAACGAGTTAGTGTTTCAATTAACGACGATCTTTAACAACTAAAGTACTCGTAATTAGCGTCAAAATTCAAAATTAGGCACGAAAAGACGAACAGATTGTATGCAGAAGACAATCTTCTTCTTCTTCTTCCTCTATTTCAAGATTAGACTGAAGCCTGTGTCGACTCAAACCATATCCCTTGTCATGGGCGGCCAACGGAACGTTTACCTTTTGAATTGCATTGCAAATGCCTGTTTTGACAGACGAGATGTCTCCATAAGGTCAATATCTTGAAACCATTTAAATTTATTATCTGTCTATTTGTTTGTTAATTCATATATTTGTATCGTTGTTACTGAGATTTTTTGCACGTAATAAATGTACGAGCTCACCAATATGGTCTCGGGGTAGTGTCGCGCCTCGTAAGGAGGCGGCCCGTGTTTGATCCCCGGTCGGGACAAGTGATAATTTTGTCGGTGCTTTCCTCATATATGAGACAACTGTTACGAAACGTTAAGGCCGAAACAGTCTCCGAACATCATCTTACCATCATAATCATCAATATCACATTCGCCATGTTTAGTATGATTGTGTGTGATTGGTAGGTTTCGTCTTAATGTCGTTATGTCTCGAAATATGTCCTAACATTGAGCTGATCATTCATTCGTGGAGGCTCTCCATGTCCTTCTGTGGTCAAGAAAGTATGAGTGTGCTCTACAATTTAAAATCTCTGCCCCTACCGGCCGTGCTATTTGTAATACACGAGTTGCATGGTGCATGTAAGAAGTACATATTATAAGGTGAAAGGTTAAACTGAGATGAAGGAGAAGAAGAAGAAGACGTCTACTGTGCGGGGTCCACGACTTTTTGTTACTCCTCCCGAGGAAACCTTATTCATAAGAAAAGGTCACGGTTTGTTAACATGAGAAACATAATGAAACTTTGACCATCGTAATGACGATATTAAGTCTATATAAACATAGAATAGCATATTATTATTGTAGCAGCAGAAACAGCAGCAGCAGTAGCAGTAGCAGCAGTAGTAGTAGTAGCAGCAGTAGTGGTAGTAGTAGCAGTAGTAGTAGCAGTAGTAGTAGTAGTAGCAGTAGTAATCTAATGTTCATTAGCTTGAATGTGTTCCATTTGTTTTCTCGCTTCCCAAGAGAGTCCAGCCAGTGTTCTTGTAGAGGGCATCTTGAAAGCCTCGCAGTTAATAAGGTGATCTTTGTCCAGTCGAGTTATTATCTTGGCACAGTATATAACTCGGAGAGTTGAATGTTGCAATTTTGTGTAGGTGTGTTGCCAGATAGTCATGGCATGTTAACAGTGTAAATGTTGCTACTACTTCATGCCTTGGTTGTTCAGGTATTAAGTTTTTATTCCGCAAGATAGTCTCCCACGGTTTCTCATTACTTTTTGTTTTAAAGTGATCCATCAGTTCTTTATAGACGTTTCTTTTAATAATAATTTTGCAGAATGAAAGGGCAGGGTCTGATTCTTTTTCTGTAAACTTTTAGTACCCTTTTCTGAGAGATCCGCCATTTCGTTTCCGTATATCCCACAGTAGCATATTATTATGAATGGTTATTAATAGTTATTAATCTGGAGATCTAAGCTCAAATCCAGTTGACAACCTATTTGACTGAAGTTCTTTTCATGGTCGTTCTTAGTACATCACGGCAAAAATGTTATTTTGAAAGTCATTGTCATAATCCATTTGACAATTAATAATTATTTTACAATTACATTTAATATCAGTCGCATTGATTTAATAAATATTAATACAAATCAAATACATAAATGTTGGTATTAAATACGTTTTTATACGTGATATCAGAAAACACATTCAATAGTCTTAAAATAAAATATAACATACATAATACATATATATCAATAATATTAATAAACTGCAGTAATTTAAATGTGTTTTATTTAATCTTATATAATCTTTAATCCTATAGGACACCATGAAATTACATATGAATTATTTTATGAAATTATTAAATGCATTTAAATAAAACGGATTACATGACTGAAAGTAATGATTAGATAGAAACTAAAGGATAAAAAATTAAAAAGGTGAAATATTTATATATTTGGCCTTAATCTTATAACAAAATGGATAATCGAAATTAGAAATAAACATGTGAATTTAGAAAGAAAAATGACTATTAACATCAACTCAGAGAGTCGTTAAATCTCAAATTCGATTGCTTTCCTGAAGCCAAGTAGACTGCATTCTATTTGAAGTTTTAACCAGATAATGTAGTAGTAGGACTTTATTAGACAAAAAGTAAGATATTTACAATATTATTTACAAACATGGTTCGCACGGGCAGTAAGCCGTACGTGCTGTTGACAGTCCGTTACAATAAAGTAATAAATGGTACTAGTGTAAAGAAAAATAAACAAAAACAGCAATAACATTACAATTACATAAAGAAAACACAATAAAAATATTACCATTAAATAATAACACAATAGCATTATACACTAAAAACATTAACATTACAATTACATAAAGAAAACACAATAATATTACAATTAAGTAATAACACAATAGCATTATACACTAAAAACATAACATTACAATTACATAAAGAAAACACATTAATATTACAATTAATAATAACACAACAGCATTATACACTAATTAATTTTATATAATTGTTAATAATTAATGGTATTGCATTTTGATAACATATATTTATTCATGAATGAGTGTTGTCCTTATTTTTCGCGTTTTGTCCAGAAATTTACCGAGGTTTATCCAATTTTCTGGATTTACCAATAACTCGTAGCATGCCAATCTTTCCCGATTTGAATTTAGAAATCTTTCCGGTAATAACTGACGTCTCCAGTATTCTAAATCATTACATTTCCCTAATATATGTATCTCATCTTCAAAGTTCCCGCACATTGGACATATTCGCATATCGTGATCGTCGCTAATTTTTTGAAATTTCCATGCCCCTAGCCTAAACCAAGCAAGCCTGATCTCTCCTTAAATCCTAGGTTGAGTATATACGATTCTTTTCCCCAGACGTGTTTAGGTCTCTTTGTAAACACAGTGAGCGTTTTCCTGTACATTCGGCGAAGGTATCTTGTTGGTTTACATTAAGTACCTCCTCCTTATTTTTCTCCACACGTTCTTGCGATTTTCAGTCCCTTTTTCCCATATCCAGCCCATCCCAATCTTTTGGAGTTCTCTCCTAACCTCGTCTGCCCAAAATTTAACATCTATGTTTTTATGGTGGTCGTAGCAAATTGCTCTAAGCATTGTTTGTTCACCTTGGATTACTCGCAACCAGTATTTGAGTACACGAATTTTACAGTTAATATCGTCCTGGAATGACCCGAATTCATATAAAATTCCACAGTTAGAAACGGCCTTACTAAGTCCTGTAATATACTTTAGAAAATGCGTATATACCTTATTTAGTATTTCCGTTCTTTGGAAACCCCAAATCTCACTACTATAGTGCATGACTGGCCTGAGCATAGCTCCATACATTTTTTCTAATGTGCTGACTGGAATATCAGGCACTCATTAACGGCTATACTGTATAGGTCATATTGAGAGTAGGCCTACGAGTATTAAAAAACATTCCTAAGTTTTCTAATACTCTTATTGTTTGAATTAGTGGAATTACGGTAGCCTACGTCAATAAAATCCTGGTGCTGTAATATTTGCAAAGCGAAGATCTACAAACCATCCCTCTGGTCATGCTGCGTTGTTTCAAAGCAATTTCACTCTTCGTCTGTTGCGAAAATAGAGCTAACGCTAGTATGATACATGTTTTATTATATTTTTTTTAATAATCGAGTCAACTGAAGCATTGAAATGTAATATTTTCCAACACATCGTATAACAGCTTTGTTTATTTTGTTAAGAGATAAATTGCAAATAAAAAATCCCTTTATTTATATTTTCATTAGTTGATTATCCAGTGTTGCTAGGGTACTATTTGTCTAAATAATTTATCACAAATCAGTTAAGCGACCCCATACACTATAGTTTCGGCACTAAAATTGATCGTTATGAATTATTATTATTATTATTATTATTATTATTGCTATTTGCAATTTTCTTTCCTCAATGGAATATTGTGGGATAAAAATATAAGTAATAAAAATAAAATGAATATATATCATAAAATAGTTAAAAGCATCATTACTTATGGAGCAGAACTTTGGCCATTAACAACAAAAACAAATAAGTACCTTTTGGCAACGGAAATGGATTTTATATGAAGGGCCGCAAGAATTTCAAGAGGAGAAAAAATTAGAAACTCAGTTATAAGGGAGAAAATGAAGATTGAAGACACTATTTTAGATTATATTAAAACTCAGCAATTAAGATGGTACGGACATGTCCAGCGAATGGAAGAGGATCGACTTCCAAAATCTGTTTTGGAATTGAAACCTGAGGGAAGACGAAGCAGAGGAGTCAGGGAATATGTGTATATATGAAGGAGAAACATCTACAACCAGGAGATTGGGATGGACCGACAAATTGGGCTATTAGGAATCGGAACGTTGGTCAAAGACCATTTATCTATCCCATGAGATCCCATATATCTATCAATCATTGTTGTTGGTACAAATGTTGTTGTTACCATTGTGGTTGTTACCCCATTGTGGGTATCATGCGTGGTTATATTATTATTAGTTAGGATGATAGGGTATGAGGAGAAGAGGAGATGAGGAGGAGGAGGAGGAGGAGGAGGAGGAGGGGAGGAGGAGGAGGGGAGGAGGAGGAGGAGGAGGAGGAGCAGCCACGGGACGGGACGGGAGGAGGAGGAGGGGGAGGAGGAGGAGGAGGGGGGGGTAGGAGGAGGAGGAGGTTATGGTGGGAGGAGTAGTATGATGGAGGTGATTATGGAGTATTATGATTTGATATATTATATTTTATTATTATTATGTATATTATTTTAGTATTATTATTATTTATGATATTATTAATTATTATTATTATTTATTATTATTATTAATTATTATTATTATTTTATTATTATTAATTATTATTATTATTATTATTATTATTATTATTATTTTATTATTATTTTATTATTATATGTCAAATCGTTCACCACTCTACGGGTACAAAGGGTCAAACGCGGACTTAAATAACTACGTGACTGTAGCTATTCAACTTACAAAGGAACTGTTAACCGTTGCATGCCGAAATCTACTTTTTTTTTACATCTCCCAGAAAAGCGTTGTGATGTTCCAAGGCCGTGTCAAAAATATATCTGGTGTTTTTAACTGCAAGGTACAGAAATCGAAGCTAGAATCCAGCAATGGTAATCCACTGTACGGAATAGATGGACTCCCTGCATGAATATGAGCGGAGTGAACTGAGGCACGACGCGGCGCAGACGGCAGGTAGTGAGGGTTATGTAATCTATCAATTCGCGAGTTGTATTACTTCCCATAATTAACTGAGTTATTTGGTGCTGAGTTTTAATATATTGCAATTAAAAACGGCAGACGTTTTTGGACACGGTTTTAGTACTTCACAAAATGTTTTTCTAAAGGATTACATTGATGTATAATCATATATTTATTTGAAAAGTATTCTTCTTTATCGCATATTTTGGAGCATTTTTCCATAGAAGACTTTCGATTCTCTGCAAGAAATTTCAAGTGGGATTTGGTATGCAACGGTTGACAGTTCCCTTGTTAGATATCTCGATAAAAATTTATTCGATCCCATTCTCAGTCAATTTTGACATTTTATTTGTCAACCCATCACACCACTAGGATTTTTATTTATAAACGTTCTTTGACGTCTCGTGTCATTACCATCGCAATTCAAATCCGAGCGAAATAGAGGCGATGCATTTTGCTCAGACGCATTTTATTTCAGACTGAGGTTCTTTTGCATGCAGTAAATCTGCAATAGGGACCAACGACATTAATTTTTTTCAGAATAAAGCCGTGTTCAGGATTTTATGCCCATAAAAAATCCTCGACCCCAGTCAATTTGAACCTCCATACTTTGGAACAAGATTGGGCGATAGCGAGGATATTCTAAAGGTCAACACACACACACTACTGATCAATATTAAGAAATTGGAACTGGAAGTAAATATCAATAAAACTAAATATATGATCACACATAGAAATACATTATATAATGGAAATGGACAACTAATGACACATGAGGGAAATTTTGAGGAAGTAGCTGAATTCAAATACCTAGGAACAATAATGACAAACAGGAATGAGATGCAGAAGGAAATTAATCATAGGCTCAATTCTGGAAATGCGTGCTATTATGCATTACAGAGACTGTTGACTTTACAACTCCTTTCAAAAAAACAAACTGAAAATGCATAAACTGTTATTCTACCAGTTATATTATATGAATGCGGAACATGGACTCTTACTTTAAGGGAGGAAAGGGGATTAGGAGTGTTTGGGAATAAACATTCTTGGACCAAAGAGAGATGAACAGACAGGTGAATGGAGAAGACTGCATAACAGTGAATTACATAGTGTTTATAGGAAGCCAGATATAATAAGAACAGTTAAGTCTCGTAGACTGCGATGGACAGGACATGTGGCACGAATGGGAAATGAAAGACGTGCACGGGAGCTTCTTGTAGGAAAACCAGAGGGAAAACGCCAAGTTCGTAGACCAAGAATGAGGTGGGAGAATAACTTTAACTATGATTTGAGGGAAGTAGATTATACAGGGAATGATTGGAAAACATTGACTCAGAATAGGGATGTATGGAGAGCATATGTCCACGCGACCATGAATTACGAGTTCGATAGTGCCAGATAGTTAGTTATACTTTGGAACAAGAGGCGAACATTATACATATTAGTCCACTAGGACCGACAGTAACCTCTAAGGCCCAAGTAGTCCGAAAACATGGTCATTATGAACACGTATATATTATTCTCCTAATGTTGTATGCATATATGAGTGATTGTGGCCTGACACTGAGTTGAACACTCATCGGGGTAGTTTCTACATGTTCCTCTACAGAGTGGCCCATAAAAATGGTAACCGAATTGTTTGTGCCACAGAATATGACTCTCGTATTACTAAGTGTTCTATATGTCTTCCGTCATTGACTGTGACTTCTTCCATGCGCTCTACCATTCTGATAATATACATAAAATGTCCACCACTTAACCCTTAAATTGGCAAAACACAAATTTCTTCTGTTAGATATTTGAATGTGGCGGACCGCAGTGAAAACGGAATCTTGCATAACTGTGTTATTTGGTATATTGTATAATTAGACACACATTTAAGTGGTTTCTTTTTGTTCGTTTTCTTCTGATTTATTAAAAATATTAAATTAATTATACCAAGTGATGTATCCAAAAGGATACATTACGAATTTAAGGGTTAATATTCTTTCTGTAAAGGAAATGAAAAGGTATGTTATAAACGACATATAATTTCGGTTACCTTTTATATGGGGCCACCGCGTATGATAAAAATGTATATGTTAGAGAATTTACAAGTTCGCTCCCTATAGATCGTGTCACCGATAGGCCGGCATGGAAATCGACAGAATGAAGTGTAGAAATATAATTGTGTGGGTTAAATTTCGAACAGGATAAAACATACTTTATTGGAATACTGTAATTAACCCTTAAATGCGTTATGTATCCTTTTGGATACATCAGTTGGTTTAATTAATCTAATATTTTAAATAAATCAGAAGAAAACGAACAAAAATAAACTACTTAAACGTGTGTCTAATTATATAATATACATAATAATAACAGCTATACAAGATTCCGTTTTCACTGCAGTCCGCCACATTCAAATAACTGACACGAGACATCTGTTTGTTTGCCAATTTAAGGGTTAAGGAAAACTATATATGAAATCATAAAAAACGGATAATGATTTTCGATACAGAAACATCTTATTATTGCAAAAGTACTGCGACCATATTTCGAAAGTCTAACTATAGTTATCCGATAGATGATTTAACTGAAATCATTTGATCGGTGAAACGGGAGAGAATGTAATTTCGTTTTAAAACATTTGGTGGATGGAGTATGAACGAAGTTCTATATTGTAATGATTCAAAATTTGGACCATGATTTGAGGAAAGTAGATTATACAAGGGTGATTGGAAAACATTAGCTCAGAGTAGGGATGTATGGGAGCTTATGTCTATGCGGCCGTGTACCTACGGGTTCGATAATGCCAGTGAGTTAGTTAGTTAAATTATATACCAACATGGATTTCACTTTCCGTATCGTCTAGTGTATAAAAGTTAAGTCATTCGTGGAGGAATGGGTGCTCCTATAGCGGGAGTTTCTTGACCATGATCAGCGTTTGCATCATGGTTCTTTAAATCTAGTTTAGCCTCCCTCATGAGAGTGGCCAAATCATTCCGATCCGTGGTCAGACCGGCTACGTTCATTTTTGGGCTTCTCAATATTTAAGATTTTTACAAAAGTGGAATCGTCAGCCCCACGTTTCAACCCCAACCTGGAGGACTAGGAACACTTATGTTAGGGGTACTAAAGCTTAGCCGAAAGTATCTCGTTTTTAGGCGCCTGACACTGGCCCTAACCTTCTTAATGAGATATGATTTATTGGTTATGTAATAGATTAATTTCAACTGTAGCATTACTTGAGATGTATACCTCTTCCGAGCGAATTTCCAGTTCTAATATAAACAAAACAGATGTATAACTGCAATTGCATTGATTGAATAACGATTTTACCTTCGTGGGTGTAAGAAAATATGGTTCCTCTCTAACATTCGAAATAGAGAAAATGAAAGAATGCATATCTAGCAAATATATATATATATATATATATATATATATATATATATATATATATATATATATATTACAGAATAGAAGAGATTTGTTTAGCCTAGTGAAGTTAAGGCCATGTGGCCTTCTCTTCCATTCACCAGGACAAACATATGTTACATATAAATACAATAAATTACAATAATAGTCATATAAACAATTAATTATCTGTCAAAATGAATAATAATGAAAATAATGTATAATAATACAATACAATTAAATACAATTAAAATTAAATTAATGATAGAATGGATACAGAAAGGAATAACAGTTCGAGTCTACTACACATTAAAAAAAAAATAAAATAAAAAATACAAAGAAAGTAATAAACTGCAATGAATTAAAATATTGCTTATTATACAAGGCAGTAGGTAAATATATTAACAGATCTTAAAACTATTTATATGAAATAATGAAAAAACAAATTATTAATTTCTATAAGGGGGCACGCCGTAGCGTAGTGGTTAAGGCACTGAGCTACAAGCCGGAGGGTCGAGGGTTCAAGTCCCGTTGGGGTCAGGATTTTTAAACTGACCCAAACCCTCTGGCGGCACTATGGCCCTGGGGTCGACTCAGCCTCTAACGGAAATGAGTACCAGACGCTTGTTCTGGGGGTAAAGGCGGCCGTCACGCAGGGCTGACAACCCGGCTGGCATAAAGTGCCGATTGTCTAGAAAACGTGGGAGCTCTAACCTCCTACTACCCCAAGGGCCTCCGGGCCTGTTGTGGGATCACTAAAAAAAAAAATTAATTTCTATAAAGTAATATTGTTAGTAATTTTATTTTCAATTTGTTTCTGAAAGATGGTATGTTTGGCAGTCTCTGATATAGGGTGGAAGGGTATTCCATGTTCTAGCTAGATAAATTGTAAAATATTTCGAATAATTGGTTGTATGATGAGGAGGGATATAAAGGACACTGCGCTCAAGGGATATATTATAGGAGAATCTTAAAATATACAATTACAATTTCAATAGATTAAATACCGATAAGCATTGTTTTATTCTTACGCATGCGCAATGCAGAATATGTTAGAATTTCTGTTGTATCAAACATAACATTATAATATATTGGAAAGAAAAGTTTTTGAGAAATGGAGAGAAACAAATTATTTGAATGTTTTCAAAGAGTTTAGTGAAAAATGTCCTACATTAGCCAATGAGGATGTGGTGAAAGTAATAGCAGGATTTACAGGTGAATCAGCATTGAGCATAAATTCTCCTCGTAATGAAATAGTAAATAAAGGATATCTATCGACATCATGAAAAAAGAGTAATTGTTGTCATAAATAATTAAATAAATAAATGAAATGGAAATTCCTAATTATTGGTAACATATTATCGTTTACTCATTCTTATTTCCCGAAAAATATGATGTTACCTAAGAACGATGTTTCTATTCTATGACAATTCCATACACAATTCGGCCATATGGGGTAAACGTAGCATCACGTTTCCCCTAATAGACGGTGGAATACCTCTTGCAAGTTTATTTATGGTGCAATACAACTGGAACCTAGCTCGAAATTGGTATAGTGACTAACTTTTCGGCATCAGTACAATCCCCAAGGATAAAATAACCAGCCAATCATCCTCCTCCTTTATTCGGCCTTGGGACCGGCAACTAAAGAGAACTAAGTGTCCGAATAAGAAGGTCCCTCCAACAGACGGAGTACGAGCTAATTTAATTACTCTTATTTCCCAAAATATTTCAATGAGTGACATGAGACTTTAATAGGAAACTAAAGTATTGCTCGGATGCAGAATGCCGATTAAATTGTGTCCAGATGCATTAATTTATGCTTGAGGTTCTTTTACGAGACCGAAAATCTTCAGACTCGGAACCCACAACTTTAAGTCCCTCCCAGAGGATTGACCCTTATTTTTTTTTTTTTCCATCCTAAAAATACATGAACCTCGGCCGGTTTTTACCCGCGCCCTCGGGATTAGAGGCAAGAAACAGCGCTAGACTAACGAGATCATCTAGTAACTAGGCTTAATTAAGAGAACTATTATTAAAGTCGGTCGGCCACGGTGGACTAGTGGCTATGTTCCTTGTCTCTGGTCCTGAGGGTCGCGGGTTCAAACACTCCCGCGGTCGATAGATTTTTTAGGATGGAAAAATCCAAGGAGCAAGTCATCCGGGAAGGGCTTTAAGCGGTGGGTCCGAGTCTGAAGATTTTCAAGCTCGTAAAATAATCTTAATCCTGATTAAAGAGATCTCTAAGCTAAATTTATCGACCTTTTTCATCCTAATACTACCTTAGATGTCTCATTGGGTCGGTATGTTGAACGCAAACCATTTATGACATCTTTGAGAAATAACTAACTAACTCACTGGCACTATCGAAGGCGTAGTTTCATGGCCGCGCGGACATAAGCTCTCCATACATCCCTATCCTGAGCTAATGCTTTCCAATCATTCCCTGTATAATCTACTTCCCTCAAACCATAGTTAATGTTAGTCTCCCACCTCAATCTTGGTCTACCAACTGCGCGTTTTCCCTCTGGTTTTCCTACAACAAGCTGCCATGCACGTCTTTCATTCCACATTCATGCCATATGTCCTGCCCATCGCAGTCTACGAGACTTAATTGTTATTATATCTGGCTTCCTATAAAGACTATGTAGTTCACTGTTATATAAGTCTTCTCCATTTACCTGTCTGATCATCTCTCTTTGGTCCAAAATTTTTCCTAAGAACTTTATTCTCAAATACTTGTAATCTCCTTTCCTCCCTTAAAGTAAGAGTCCATTCTGTGGCAAATAAGCTAAGTGAATTAACTTGATCTTGTAGTTCCTAACAAAGGAAAGGTTAGGCCTAACATTTGGCTATTACGCCATTGTAGATTATTAAAGTCTCAAGATTAAACATGCACAGATCTGTGTCATAACTTTTACAATTCCCGACCAAGCTTACATTTGCTCATGAATGCTAATTTAGAAGTAGTACACCGAATGTAAATTACGAAGTCACTGTTTATACAACCTGTTTATGGGAACGCGCTGTGTTAAATTATTAAGCATTTAATTAATGTACGTGCACAAATATGTTGACTTCAACTTTTGAGAGAAAGACAGAGAGAAACATACAAACTTGCAAACATGCATTTATTATACAACGCTTTGTATCTTAACTCCTTGCAGGTATAAATTACGACGAACAAACTGTTTGAACACTGTAAGGTAGTATAAAGCAATATTTGACATAAAATGTGAATCAATATCTGAAATATGGGCGGCTCCGTGGCACAGGTGGTTAATTACTCGTCCTCCACTTCTGGGACCCTAGTTCGCGCCTCTCTCACTCTATGTGGTGGAAGAATTGAAACCAGAGCAGGTTTTCTCCAGATGTCCACTTTTACCCTGCTAATATTTTCCATCATTTTTCCATATCAATCTCATACAATTCGTTTATTTTCATCTGCCAAGAAGTTTTGTCAGTATAGCGATAATAGGTGTACATACGTAGGCATGCGTTTTTTTAATTATCTTCTGAAGAAACATCTCAATGGCTTCATTCTTTCGGAATTCGCTAAAAAACATTAATATTTACTAGTTATCTGTTTACTTCTTTGCTGTAAAGTCAAGATATTTATTACTTATATTAATCATTGATTGGTCATTGACTACCATTTTGGGCATGACTTAAATAGTCTATGTAAAGATGCATAAAAGTCGCCTATAAATAAGCAATAATTATTGATACATAAGAACAATAAAATTAAACCTTGGGTAAGCAACGAAAAATGAAAATTTAAATTTAATCTTAAACATGTAGATTTTTAATACAACCGGAATGTTTTAAATATGTACAAATATAGTAAAAATATAGTGGGCAGAAGTAAAAGGAATATATTTCATTATTAAGGTGTATAATACTTGCCAGAATATTTATTTAATTAATTGTTTATGCAACATTATTACGATCTAAATTCTGTAGCTATAGTGTTCAACTTAACACATGTGGTTTCTACTTCATACCTTAGGAAACTCTTTAGGCATCGATTGATCTATTCACGTGCATCTTCTGGACAGTTGTTTATAGTATATATTTTTTTTTCTGGGCTTATCCTGAAATTATGTGTTAATACAAATAATGAGTAAGCAATATTTATATAATTTTAGAGTTAAGATATTTAGGAATAAAATTTAAAAAAAACTTTTATTTTAACATTTAAAATGTATAAAAATGAACTTTATCAATTTGTATATTTCTGTATATGTGCTTATGTTCTAATTATTGTCGAAGTGTTTCATAAATCCAGTGTTTTCACGAAACACTGTAGTGAAATTTATAAGTACAGTGCAACCGATAGAACATAAAATCAACGCTATCGGATGTTTGTTGAAATAGTATATATATATATCATCATCATCATCATGAACAAATTCGTTTTAGGCCATGTGGTCTGTACGGTAAACCTAGCGAAGATGGTCTTGATCTTTCCACCGATGTTTTTGGTCTTCCTTGGTCCCTATGTCCAGTTGGGGTATATTGGAATGCCAATTTTGGAAGTCTATTTCTTGCCATTCTTCTCAGATGATTTTTCCATTCTTGTTGGTATCTTTGGATATCTTCATTTAAACTTGCTACTCCAAGTTTTCCTCTGATAGTAGTGTTCCTTTGGTGATCCAGTCTATTAACTCCTAACAATGATCGTAAGAAGCGCATTTGGCTTACTTGAAGTTTATGAGAGTTTCTTTTATTTAAAATCCAAATTTCACTTCCGTATTTTAGAGCAGCTTTTGATGTGACGTTATGTAATCTTAGTATATATATATATATATATAAGTAGGTTAATGGTCAATGATAATTTCAAACTCTCCTTAACAAAACAACAGAAATAAGAAAACATGGATTCCTAGAAAAGTCAGTTTAAGACTCACCAACATTTTTATGTTAGGATTCCTTTTTTTATTCGAATTCAAATTAGTATAAATTACTTCAGGGTATATTTCGGTACATTTTGTTTGAAAATTATTGTTTATACTGTTGTCTTCGTATTAAAAACAATTTTATTTTTGTCTTCAAACTGTTACACTCTTTTTGTAATTCAGCAAATCAGTTTAGTAGTTGGAAGATATTAATAATAATTGTTATTAGGGCCTACTATTATTATAATTGTTATTACTGTTATTTTTATTATAAATATTAGGATCATTATAATGTGTGTCATACGTTTAAGTCTCTGCTATGCTAAATCAGACCTGTTCTGCAGGAATATATTAGCCAACCGGTAATGCACTTTGAAATTGATTTTGAATAAGTCTAAGATTCGACTTAATATCTATGAAAAACTAGATTATATTACTTCAAGTTTATTATTTGATAAAAAATGCAAGAAAATTATATATATCATCATAGTACATTCACGAATTTAGGCCATTTGTTGACCTGTTTCGGCCTCAAGAGAAACACCATCCAAAAGTCTTTTGAGTGGACGTCCTGGTCTTCTTCTTCCTGCAGGTTGATATCTTAACATTTGTTTGGGTATTCTGTGATCTTCCATTCGATGAACATGTTGCATCCATCTTGACTTATAATCAGAAATTTTGTTTTCTAAAGTTTCCATGTGTAATTCTTCTAAGATGTCTTCATTTTTTTGTGATCTAATAGTGTGTATCCTGCAGTCCTCCGAAGGTATCTCATTTCAGCAGATCTAAATCTCTGTATATCCTTCTGTTTCAACGTCCATACTTCGCTACCATACAAAAGAGTTGGAAGAGCCAGTGTTTTATATACTTTTAATCTTGAATGCTTTAGGACTAACTGTGGCTTGAAGATAGAATTTATTAACCCTAAAATTCTTAAAAATTTAGATAATTGTATATATATATATATATATATATATATATAATTTATTCACACCTGCAATTTTATAAATGTACTATACTCCCATCATTCAACTATTAACCTCTAACCATTCTCCAAACACAATCACAGCTAATTTTATCCCGATGTTTTCACTAAAGTAAATAGTGCAGAAGAAATATAACTTAGTACTTTACTAAATAAAGTAATATTTCGTTATAGCAAATCGTTGACTATTTTTCTTCATTCATATGCAAGAACAATGATGATAATAATAATAATAATAATAATAGTAATAATAATAGTAATAATAATAGTAATAATAATAGTAATAATAATAATAATAATAATAATAATAATCACTCCAGGGATTAGGCAATTGCCCGTTCCAACTTCATAATGCATCAGCCCAACGTCTTCTAGGTCTTACAACATCACGTCTTCCTCTTGTTTGATAATTTCTTGCTAACAATGGATATCTCTCCTTACTCATTCCATCCATATGATCAATCCATTTCTGTCTGTAATTCGTGACCTTATCCAATAAAGGCTGTACTTTCAATTCTTCTCTTATATCCTCATTTCTTATTCTATCAAGTCTTGTACATCCTTTTACTTGTCTTAGGAACCTCATCTCCGCCGTCTGTATTCTATCCTCCTGTTTTTTCATTGGAGCCCAAGTTTCACATCCATACAATATTGTGGGAACCGCCATAACATTATACATTTTTATCTTGGTTTCTTTTCTAATTTTATTTTTGAATGTTCTCTTTGTTGTTCCACACACCGTCTAAAACTTATTTATTATTTTGGAGTCAATATCTCCTACCACATTGTATCCTACATCACAGCCCAAATATTTGAAACTAGACACCTGTTCTATACTTTGATTTTCTAAAATAATTTTGGATCTCATTGGATCTCTTCCTCTAAAAGCCATGGTCTTCATTTTCCTTACAGAGATCTTTAGATCATATAATTTACATATTTAATTTAATGTATGCATTGATTTCTGTAAGTCGTCTTCATTTTTCTGTATTATGATTACATCGTCAGCAAATAGAAGATTATTTATGCACACTTTATTATCCATTCTTATTCCTGGATTCACTAAAACTTTCCATTTATTTAAAATATCGTCTATATATATATATATATTAAACAAAGTGGGTGATAAACTACATCCTTTCGTAATCCAGTATTTGTTTTGATTGTATCTGTTCTTTTGAATCCGGTATCTATAATTATATTTGTATCTTCATATAATTTCTTTATTGTTTCAACAAGGCACAGCGGGTATCCTTTCATTCGTAATATTTCCCAAAATTTTAATAATAATAATAATAATAACAATAAAAATAATAATAGTTTACTAAATACCTTAATAATTATAAAATGCATTATGTGTTCAAGTGCTTGTCATTGACGTCACATTTTAATTTACTTTTAAGAACCACATTATAATTTAATTAAAACTAACCAAACACGTGGGAGATTTCCTGAAACTTACTTTCCTAATATTACTTATATGAACAGCAATTTTTTGCCTTATAAAATGAAAATCGGAATCTACAATAAAATATATTGCTTTATAAAAAGTAACGCATTTAAATATAATCAAAGAGGCGACAGTTAAAATTTTAAAATCTTTTAAAATAGCTCTCCAAAGTACACGAGATCATAACCTAAGAACTGTCTTTATATTCTCTTTGGGCGAGTCGCCTACAAATCTCAACCACACGATAAATAATCATCAACATTTCTAATATTCAATTATCATGCCGAAGATGAAACATGTAAAGCAGGATTTTAATATCATAATAAATATGGAAGTTAAAGTTAATAATTTTATACTTTAAAATTCTTTTAATATTTAAATATAACTTAAATAAAGAAAAAACATCTAAATAATTCATTGTGTTCATTGTTGAATAAAAATGTCTCAGTAACAATTAAACAAATGGTATTACATAAGTATTTCTTAATAATGCCTTTAAAATTGTTTTAAATCATTGTTGTCAGAATTATAAAGCTTTCTGTTATAACTGTAATAAGAACACCTGTTAAACTTCATATTTTTAAATAAAAGTATACTAAATTCTGATTGGATGTTAAAACAATTAACTTTTTGATTTAACAAATCAAAGTTAAGCATTATATTAACCAATAGAATTTAAACATAACATCATGTGATCTAATAAAGTTCTTTAAAATTATAACAAAATTACACTAGTCATTCTGCATACAACTTTCAAGAAACATAGAAGCAATAAAGTTCTCCTGATAAAATGTGATATTTAATACTAGAAGAATAGTTGATTCAAGAAAAGGAAATAATTCTATTTTAATTGACGGTGAAGAATAATACCACATTCATTTACTTAATCTGCTGGGAGCCTACAAAGTGAATAAATGTGAAATTATTTCTACAAGAAACAATTGTTTTATGTGAAGTGTTTTCCTATCCTCTGTACCAACTTCCGACCCTAAGAACAGAATCCAGCTCTACCGAAAATTAAACCCAACCTGAACCAGTAACTCTCTCCTTGGGACACCAATCCTTCAAAATGTTACTACAACATCGGGCATGAAGAGAGTTAGCTGCTTCAAAACGTCACCACAACGTTGGAAAATTATTATTTCTTCACATGTTTTGAAAGGTCTTCGTGATTTAATAATTTAAATAAGTTTTTAGTAGAAATCAATTATAATTGAGGAGGACTATTACAAAAAGGTGTTATATCATTGTTTAAAACATTTTAATATTACACATAGTACCCAGCTGTAAATAATGATGACGTGATACCAGATTTTGTCCCTGTCAAAAACAGAATATGAACAGAACTAGGCAAGAGACACACCCACCGGAGAATTGAACCGCCGTCACCGAAGTGATACAGGCACGGATCGATATGCTACGAAGTAACAGGAATACAGTCTCTTAAAATGATTTTATTTGTTATAAATTAATGTGGGGACTCGAAAATACTTGAGAGCGTGGGTTTCATTTGAAGTTAGAGTGAAGGCCGTAGCCATCAAGAATGATGAAACATCGCCTCTAGGCATGATGCATTGTATTATGATTGCTCGGATATGATGGATGTGTTTGGATATGACGCAGAATCTCCTCTCGTCTTGCTACTTGTTATTGCGTTTAGTTTAAATCCTAATATTATTGTTCACTTAATTACATCTGCTTCGTTTAGAACATATTTAGATAAGTCTCAGTAGATTTAGCGTTTTCTTTTCTTTCTTTCTTTCTTTCTTTCTTTCTTTCTATCTTTCTTTCTTCATCTTTATTAGTTTAATCATTATCTTCCAGGTATTCCATGTCACCCGGGCCGTATACGACCTGTCAGGAGGGGATGTTTAAAGTTTTTTAACTATACAAGGACATGCAGGACACCCCGAATGAGTGATCAATGTAATGGAGGGGACACCTCCGAGACAGCAAGAACATTTAAGACAAGACATAGCATTCACTCACTCATTTATACTAAACAAGGACTATATGATAGGATAATTATGATGGTAAATAGTGTTCGGGGACTATTTCGATCTTAATATTTTCCCTGAAATTTGTCTCTCAGATGAGACCTAATAAATCTCACGCATAAAACTTGACCCGACTAGGAACCGAACCAGACCCCACTACGTACGACGCAACGACCATAGCGACTGTCAAATTTAATATTTTCATCGTCTTAAATTATCAAAAATTGCAGATAAAATGTGAATATTTGACACACATGTTTAAACCAAAGTCACAAAATAAATATTTAAAGAATTTAAATTTTGAGAGTTAGATGTTTTGACTTGAAGTATTGTTTAAATCTTCTGGATTTTATTAATTTTTCTTTAAATACGTTAGTGAAGCCCCCAGAGTTGCTGAAACCAAAGTGAGTGCTTATTGAGTAATTTGTTTGAAAATAGGTTTGAAGAGAAATACGCGGTAGGAAATTGTTATTTTGTGTTCTCTGAAGATAACACAGAGCAACGAGACATCCGGATATGAAACATCAGTCGCACAGGCAGTTTCATTTATTGAAGATGACCGTTCCATTCGCCATGTCTCTAGGATTCTTTATGTCAGCTCCTCCATTAACCATAGGCTGTGGAGGCGATACAGAGAGACACGTGGATACAAGAAGCGGCCCGAGAAAAGCCGTAAGAAGAAGACTACAGATGTACAGGATAGATTACTTGTCTTGTCAGCTTTGCGCAGACAAATATATAATGGGTTCATACTCCATCTATACAGGAAGAAGCCTCTCTTTTCTAATAATTCAACTCAAATCCTTTTTATTTCAGTGGCCTTTTCGTTACAGTCTTTTCAACTTCTTGGCTAGGGGCATAAATAGGGCTAGAAATCTATTTACTTTCATTCATCCACCAGCCAGATTTCTACAAAAGTATTTACGAACATCAACTGTGGCGGTGATTTCTGATCAGACTGTAAGAAATAAACTGAGAAATATACGGTTCAGATCCACAATACCCTATAAAGCCCTAGTTGAACACGTCAGCACGAAGAAGCCCGGCTGCGATTTGTACAGAATCAAGTCGAGTGGCAGCTCCGCCAATGGAAGGGTGTTCTTTTTGTTCACGGACGAATCAAGATTTCGTTTAATATGTTCTGATAGTCGTACACGGGATTGGAGACGTCCTGGTGAACGTTTTGATTCAGCCACAATTACTGGACGTGACAGATTTGGAGATTGTTCGGTTATGGTTTGGGCTGGGAATACTATTGAGTCTCAGACGGAGCTTGTCATTGTCCCACAGCGCATGAATGCTAATGTTTACATTAATGACATTATCCTTCAACATGGCGTATCCTTTTTTTATGGTATGACCCTAATTTTCTTTTAATGCGTGGTAACGCTAGATGTCATACAGCACAGGCTACCAGAGATGTCCTGCAAGAATTCCAAATTCGGGCGATGTACTGGCCTGTATACAGTCCGGAACTCAATCCAATCAAGCATATGTGGGATAAGCTGGAAAAAATGTTCGTAAGCGTCCTGCTGTGCCACAGAGCTTGGAAGAACTTTCAAACGCACTCAGTGAGGAATGGGAGAGATTCTCACAATATTTTCTGTAAGAAGGCTTTTACGTAGCATGCGTCATAGGTGTAATGCTGTCACTGTAGCTCATGGAGGACACACTAAGAAGTAAGTGCTGAAATAACCATGGAAACATTGATTCCTAAAATAATAAATCTCAAATTTCCACTTTGCTTTCTATTACAAATGATAATTCGATCTTATTTCTAATACTGTACAATAAAATATTGTTGAAATGTCTATTCTAATTTTACATAAAACTCAATTCATAATTATAAAAAAAAAATTGTTTCAATACTTATTCTGCGGTTTTGGTTTAAACATGAGTTCCAGTATTTTTTGAGTAGTGTATAAAGTGCATAAACAGTATTCTATCATATTTCAGAAATTACTTAATAGTTATATAGACGACTAGATACAATAGGAGAGGTTTAATAACGAGATGCTCGAGTTAGAACACGACAGAACGGAGTATTTCTAATACTTTACGATAAAATATTGTTTGAATGTCTATTCTAATTTTACATAAATCTTTAATTCATAATTACAAAAGATCAAAATTTAAATTGTTTCAATATTTATTTCGTGGCTTCGGTTTAAACATGTGTTCCTCTATTTTTTGTAGTAGAGTAGTATAGTGTATTTACCTAGTAATTCTGCCCGAGGGCAGGTCTTTCACTGCATTCATAGCATTTTCATGCTATGCTTTGCAGCTTTACTAGGGAATTATTGATGTGGTAGCTTCCCGTTGCTTTTCCACACTGGTGAAAGTTAATGATAATGATAAGGATGATGATGATGATGGCCGAATGATTTTCGGGAACTGTTGGGCCCTAAGCTTCCTGACATTTGTCTTACAGGTGAGAAAAAAACCGAAAAAACCTCACCTAGGAGCCTGTCCCGACTGGTAATCGAAT
The DNA here is from genome assembly GCA_030220185.1 of Diploptera punctata. Classification (NCBI taxonomy): domain Eukaryota; kingdom Metazoa; phylum Arthropoda; class Insecta; order Blattodea; family Blaberidae; genus Diploptera; species Diploptera punctata. The sequence continues at coordinate 305,825 of JASPKZ010007700.1, read as the reverse complement.
CAGGACCCGCTGGTGACAAGGCTACCTCGAAACCACAGCGGTGGACACATATATATATATATATACATATATATTCATACTTAAATCCGCGAAAATCTGCAACATAACACACACACACACACACACACATATATATATATATATATTTATTGATTGGACAAAACAATATCAATAACAATATTATGGAATTTATAACCACATATTCAATTAAATTTTCTCTAAATATAAAACCAATTAAACAGCGACCACAACACAAGTGGAATAAAGAACAATAATGTGGAGCATCAATAAACTGCCAATACAGCCGATAATCGCAGACTAAAATAGCGAAAATAAATAGATAAACAGCGGGCAACTAAGAATATGACGATTGTAGCATCGGAAGACATTTCCCAATGTATGCAAACTGCAACACGGATCTAGCCACACCAGCTCACATCCTAGTATGCGTAGTCCTCATTATAGAACACATGTACATATGTGGACCTCAGGATAAGAAAGAATAGGAAGAATAACCATCTATTCGTATAAAGATTCTGATTTAAAAATCTAAATAATATATTTGTATGTCTGTATAATGGAGTAGTCTGAATGAATGAACATTTCTATGAACGATAATATAGAATGTGGATAATTTCCTCGCTCGCATCTGATACCGAATTTGGCGAGTTTTTAGAGCATAAAATCTTGAACATTTTTTTAAAACGAGAAGTCGGTGTCGTAGATTTCAAGGCAAGTAAAACATTGAAACCAAAACTATAGCGTCTCTTAGCAAAATTTGTTATATCTAGATTTGAATCGAGACCATAATAACTTAGATCTTCTTCTTCTTCACGGTTTAGGCTTATTTTCTAGCCTGTTCCGGCTCCAAATTGCTGCTCTTTCCATATTTTCCTTGGTCTTCCCAAACTTCTTCTTGTATGCTGCTTTTGGTATTCTATTCTCAATCAACCTTGCCAAGCGTTCTTTCCAGTTTGTTCTGTATTTCTCTACTGTTGTGTTTAATTCCTCTACTTTTAGTTGTTGTCTTATTTCTGTGTTATGTTTTTTGCCTGTTCTTTGATATCCCGTTATTGGTCTGAGGAACTTCATTTCAGCAGCTAGTATTCGGGCAGATTGTTGTGTTGTTACTGTCCATGTTTCAGATCCATAAGTAATAATAGGCACTGCCATTGTCTTATATAATAACTTAGATATTATAGGAATTATGGCTACTAAGAAATAATTTCCGCATTTTTTTTAGTTTAAAATATTTTACACTCTACCAAATAACTGGAAAAGTTCTTCAAAGAAGGATGTTAAGATTGGAAACTAAGGACAATGTTATGCATCAACCAGCTAAACGCCAGTTAAAATATTTTGATGTCATCTGTTGCACTGGTTCATGAAGTAAGTGTACGGATACTTTTAACACCAAATATTTAAATATAGTCTTATTATTAAAGTAAAAATGTAAACGCCATCAGACCTATCAGAGAATTTGTATTTTGCAACAAACGGCTAAGAAACTAGATCTTCATAAATGCTAATCTAAATTTTGCATCATGCAAGTAAGCTCTTATATTGTTGATCCATAACGAGTATATTATCATATAAGTGATTATCAAGTAAGAAATGATTTAATAGATCTTGCTACAGTTTAAAATGTAAAAAAATAATTTTTAAACGTATTTTGCTCGACACTTAACACAATTCTGCATAGCTGGTTGATAAATAACGCCGTCCTATTAATTGTTGTATACAAGTAAATTCACGAAATAAAGTTTCAATTTATCTATCTAACAACCTTACCCAAATAGAGTCTGTCAAAAGTGACAAAGTCTATTTGACAAAAATAGAAAGAAAACAATAAAAGCGTTAGATAGTATAGAAACGATACTAACTAACTCACCGGCAATATCGAAACATTAGGTTTATGGCCGCGCGGACATAAGCTCTCCATACATCCCTATTCTCAACTAATGTTTTCCAGTCATTCCTTGTATAATCCACTTCCATCAAATCATGTTTAATATTATTCTCCGATCTCATTCTTGGTCTAGCAACTGGGCGTTTTCCTTCTGGTTCCATTACAAGAAACTTCCATGCACGTCTTCCATTCCCCATTCGTGCCACATGTCCTACCCATCGCAGTCTACGAAACTTATCTCTTATTATACCTGGCTTCCTATAAAGACCATGTAGTTCACTGTTATGCAGTGTTCTCCTATCACCTGTCTGTTCATCTCTCTCTGGTCCGAACATTTTCCTAAGAACTTTATTTTCAAATACTCGTAAACTCCTATCCTCCTTTAAAGTAAGAGTCAATGTTTCGCATCCACATAATATAACAACAGATTAAGAGTTTTATATATTTTGAGTTTAACGTTTCTTTAAAGGAGTTGGGACGTCAAGAGTCTCTGTAATGCATAATAGCACGCATTTCCAGAATTGAGCCTATGTTTATTTTCTTTGTGCATCTCATTCCTATTTGTGATTATTATTGTTTCTAAGTATTGCGAAACACTTAGAAACAATATATTTTTAAATGTATGTAATTTCCATAGAACAAGATGGAACTAGAACGCATGTGAAAGGGCAATTCTGTGGTATACTATGATAAAATTCCTCATTACACAACTTCTATTAAGTACAATGATTATTTTTATTTACTAGTCATAGACAGTTCTTTATACAGATTGTTTGCCGATATTGATGAAACTACACATTCTTACATATTTTATATGAATGCAGTTTGTATAAAAGGAATGCAATATTAAGATAACGGTACTGATACATTATTTTCACGTTGCTTAAAACGTATCTTACGTTTCAAATTCTACATACTTCAAGACATTCTAGACACGTACATTATTTGCATGATACATGGGAGTAAATCTGTGTTATGTAAAATTCATGTAGATCCTGGTTATACCAAATATTATTCTCATATACTTGTTAGTATTCTTAGGAAGTATCTCAGTCGTAATAACACTTCACTGTACTCTTTTTGAGGTTTAAAGTAGAACGCCGAAAAGTTTTTTTCTTTCCTTCCTTCATTTAAAGGAGCAACAACATTAAAGAATTTATGATCTATTCACATGAATTACAAAAAGATTTCTGTACATTATCAAACACTGCAGTTTTCTGGTTTGGATTGTACGTTAAGCAGATATATGACATTAATATGGTAAATTTTAAAGAAAGCGCAATTTTGGCAAAATAAATAGGTCATATGTATTTCTATTCTGTTCAGAGAGAAGTGTAAGAGTGTATGTTATTTGTAACAGAGTTTTGTATTCTCGGATTTACGATCGACAGTGTCCAGGAGCACTGTTGCGCGCGAGAAACTGTAGAATTTCCTATAGTATGTCGGTAGAATATGTAGAGAAGTAGTTCGAAATAAGCCATCCACGTAGGAGGCGGGCAAAAATGCACGGCCAATGAGGCCGCGGAGGGAAGTGCAGAAGGGAGAACAGATCATGTGAATTTACTCATTTCGCTCTTGAGCTTCTACTGAGAAAGATGTCTAATCGGAAAGCTGGAGAATGTATCTATGTATTCCACGGACAGACTATAGATATAATAACTAATTATAATTAAAATTAATAAATTCGTTGTATCTGTTTTACTTGTAACGGGCCTAATATGGCGGGTTTTATTGGTATTTACAGCATTTTAGAGATGTAATTCAACTATTTAGAAACGAGGAAACATTTCCTTTGACTTCTAATTATATTTTTACCATTTTGCGCCTATATTTAGTTAGTTTTTATATTTATTATTAATAATTTTTCCTTATTTAATAGGGTTATATTAATTTGAGTTAGGATTTTTTTTTGTCTGTGTAACACACTGTTTATTTTAAATTTTAAGAATTATATTACAAGATTATATCGAAAAATTATTGAAAAAATGCACAGCGTACTGCATATAATGTGGAATGATCAGAATTAGTTGACTAGTGCTTCCAAACGTCACGTGGGTTAAGAGGAAAATTAAGGAGTAGATTTAAATAGTACGCCTAATTAATCGATTTTACAGTTTCATGAAATGTAGTCAACAATTCTTATTTAAAAATCTATCTCTCTCTCTATCTATCTTCGGGTTTTTACAGCTGCTGCCGTCTTCCCGTGCCAAACCTCCAAAGCCTACGGTCTTGGGCATCTTCGATGCTTAGCCCTCTAGCTTGCATTACTCTCTTCATGTTTTCCTTCCATGTTAACCTTGGTCTTCCTCTTTTCTTCTTTCTGTTAGGATGCCATTCATATAGTTGCTTCGGCCATCGCTCATCTTCCATTCTTAAAACATGTCCTAACCACTTTAATTCCTTTTCCTCAATTCTTTCAATTATGCTTTCTTCTGCTTCCATTTTGTTTCTAATTTCCTTATTTGTGACACGTTCTAATTTAGACTTTCTGGCACTTCTTCGTAAATAATCCATTTCTAGAGCTATTAGTCTATTCTTGTAGTACTTACTGATTGTCCATACCTCACTTCCGTACATTGCAACAGATTCCACCAATGTTTTACCAATATATTTTTTTGTGTCTTTCCAAATATGCTTATCCCACCATATGGAATTTAATGATGATATTATTTTGCTACTCAATTCAATTCTATGTTTTATGTTCTCTTTGCCTATACCTTCGATGTTATCCATAATCATTCCCAAATATTTAGTTTGTTTCACTTGCTTTATTTGGATTCCATCTTCCAATACTAAGTTTTCTCTTTCATTGCTATTTATTTAAAAATCCTACAATTAATATCGCACAAAATAATTAATTGGAATAAATATTCATCTGAACGCCAGAAACAAATATATATATATATATATATATATATATAATCACATTATTCCAATTTGTAATGGATGATAATTACATATATATGAATTGAAAGCTGCAGGATTCAATTTAAATATATAAAATGCTGTGTTTAAAAAAAATATTAAAATCCATATTACTACAAACACGCTTATTGTTAACTAATTGCAATAAGATTCAATTTAATCGGTATACTAAAATAAAAAGACCTGTGTAATATAAAACACACAAATAAAATTCATTATGTTGTATTAATGATACACAGAAACGGGTATAATTTTTAAATAATAAGAGACTATAAAACGATTATATAACATCGTAAGACATTTTCAACAGATTTAAACATTTGAATTATTTCAGTTCTGAATATAACTAGCTCATTAACTACATAGCTATAAGAGAGTTCTCATACTAAAGTCCTACATCCTTAAAAATTGCAGTTTGTAGTGGAAAATGTGAAAAAAGTAGCTCTTTCGGCGCTTAAAATGTCTTACGCTACGTAAACCATAACAAATGCACAAAATTAATGTACACAGAATTTTGAATATCTCAAAAAGCTCTACAAAAAAGTCCGCGACAGCATATGTTTATCTCTCGGATAACTCACAATAACCGTTTTTGTCTTTCATTTATGCCAAGAAGATCGAGATAAGTAGATTCCCGGGCAACAACGGGTAATAAGCACGGGGGATCTTAAAATAATTACGATACACATTTATAATTATTTTTCATTTTACTTATTCAACTAATCATAAGAAGTACATTAATTTTTGTCTTTCAGCTCATTTATGCCAAGAAGATCGGAATGAGTAGATTCCCGGACAACGCCGGGTAAACCACACGGGGTATCTAAAATAATTACGATATAAATGTTTGCATACACTTATTTAACTAAACATAAAATACATTAATTTTCGTATTTCAGCTCATTTCTGTCAAGAAGGTCGGAATAAGTAGATTCCCGGGCAACGCCGGGTAATCAGCACGGAGTACTTAAAAAATATAAATTTATAATTATTTTTCCTTTTACTTATTCAACTAAACATAAAATCAGCGCATGCCGGTTATTAGCTAGTGGTTAATGTATTACTCCCACATTATGTAACGACTATATATTGGCCACTTTAATTCTGGGTTTTCTACACGAATATGTCTAGTATCTCTTTCATTTCCTATAATCTGTCCATGGCAGCCTTAGCTCTTACTGTATCTGATTTCCCTTAAAAATATGGAGTTGTTATGAGGTTTCCACCATTCGCACGTCTGTTCGCCTCTCTTTGATAAAACATTTTACTAATACCTTGATTGTCAAATACTCGCACCTAATACTCTTCTCTTTTAAAGTAAACTTTCATGATTCTCATTCATATTATATAAAATGGAATAAACGCAATTTTGCATCGGTACCTGGGAGGTATTGGAATTGTGCCACTTTTGCCAAATTTTACAGGACAGCAGTTTTAATATGTTATATCCCTCGACTCGAAGTTCTAAAAGCATCTAACTTCCACAATTATTGACGTAGGGTATACCTCTGGAAAGTGAAATAAAATAAAGGTAATAACAATCCTATTTTGATAACAAATTGACATAGTGTTCTACATTATGAAGATACAGATACACAGGGTTCCCACAAAACATATTTCGGATTTCGAACACGTGTAACATTTGTTTAATAAACCTTGCAACATAAAATTAGCACCAATAGAAATAGAAACCAAAAACGTTGTGTTATTGTATCACAGTTGACAACATTGCATAATTAACGCATAATCGTTGCGCATTAATAAGAATTACACAATGGCTGATAGAGGATACGTGAGCATCCTGTATTCTCTATTATCATGTTAATCAATGGTAATTATTGTTCAACGTCATTGTCGAACAAGAATGGTGTAGATATACCCAGTAGGCCTTCAATTCGTAAGTCGACAAGAGGGTGGGTGCGTAAGTGAAAATCTCCTGGAAGCCCGTCAATAAGAGACGAAATTATAGACCGGATTCATAAATCTTTCACACGTAGTCCTCAAAACACCAACCACTACAGATAGAAGGATGCTACAGATCCCTAAATCCACTGTATTGAAGTTCTGCGCAAACGTTTCAGACTTCAACCATATCGAATGCAGATGCTCTAGTTCTTAAAGGAAGAAAATTAAGTGTTGTATCGTTCTTTTCTGCAAGATATCCGCAGACTCATGGGAACTGATGGATTATTCGAATCCGTAGTGTTCAGTGACGAGTGCATCTTCCATCTTTCGCGTGAAGTGAACAGATACAACATTAGGACCACGGGATCGAAAAGAAAACCCATACGTTCAACTTATCCACGATTTTCCTAAAATTAACGTTTTCTGCGCTTCAAGTCAGCTGCATGCGTAAAAAACCAATCAGACAAGACGAGTACCTGGATACGATACAACTATGGCTCTTACCTCTGCTGGAACACAACGTGCCCAACTTCATCTTTCAACAGGACGGCGCACCTTCAATATTTCCCTAATGAAATCAGATTGGAGTTCATCACCAGACTACCACATATGGATTGGCCGTGCTGATAATGACGATAGGATATTTCTTTGTTGGCCTCCGCGTTCGCAGACATTACACCCCTTGTCTTTTTTTTTTGTGGAGTTATGTCAGAGATTTTGTGAACGTGTTACCCCTTCCACAGACCGTTCTTGAAATAAGAGCGCGCATCATAGCAGTCATCATATTAGTCAAATATCAAATGCAACAACGTACTTGGGCGGAAATAGACTACAGGCGTGAGGGGTGCCGTGTTACACAAGGAGCTCACATTGAACATGTGTAAGGTAATGCAATCAAACGTCTTCAGTTTCTCTTTCAACTGGTACTAATTTCATGATTATACTATTTATTATATGAAAGTTACATGTGTTCCAAACACGAAATATGATTTGTGGGAACCCTGTACACTTAATTTAATATTTTTGAAGATACTAAACGATTGCCTATAGTGCATAATAGTACACGTTTCCAGAAGAAATGTTATGTGTGAATCCTCCTGTCACTCCTTTCCAGAATAGTCATTGTTTTCAGGTAGGCCACATTTAATTCCGTCACTAAAAAATGTACCCATTGCTATGTGTCCATTCCCATTTAATTATTTTTATGTGTAAACATATACTTATTTTTAATGATATTTACTTTCATTTTCAGTTCTAGACTTATTTAATAGAATGTGTGTGTGTTCTGGCTTTCATTATTTACTCACTGTCGCCTAATAATTTGTCACTAGCATATACCAACAGTTTATTACACTGGTCAACATGATTTTTGTCTCATGAGTACCAATAGTTGTACTTAATGCAGTTTTTTTATCGTGCTTTGAAATATGTATTCGGAATTTCTGCATCACCCACAGTTTTGTTTTATTTTAATTTCAATTAATTGATTTAAATAATTATTTTAATAAACTTTTTTCGTCCATTGAAAATAAAACCAAATGAGCTAACTCAGGATATTTAAGCTATGGAAAATAGATATCAAGACAAATGGAATCCTAATATGCTGGCCGATTATTGTTGGACAATCAAGAGGGATGCTCCACAGGCGAAATATAACAGAAAATCGTCATTTCTTACTTTCAAGGTGAGTCCGAATGTTCGAATATTGTGTAGTTACGAATGTATAAAATATTAAAGTGTTTGAAATTATTAATCCCTGTCTCTCGGAAACCTTGCATGATAGAGAAACCCCAATATCATATTTGAATTCAGGAGAAAAAATACTATCAGAATCAAATATTTTTTTCTTTCTGAGACAAAAAAAAAAGTTTATTTTTTGTTGCTCAGTGTTATTAATAACACTGTGTTGCATCTGTTTGTAGTGTGTTACTAGGTGATTGTGAGAAAATATAATAGGAGACAAACATATTATATTAGACAGCACTAAGAAATTTTGGTCGTAAATAAACATCAAAATAAACGAAATATATGGTCACAGATTGAAATACGTTATCGTTTGGGAGTGGAACTTAACAACCAATGAGACAATTTTGAAGAATTGGCGAATCCAAATATCAGTATAAATAGTATAATAAACAGGAATGATGGGAAGAAGAAAATTAAATATAAAATCAAGTCTGGAAACGCATGCACTATGAAATCTTCACGTCGTAAATTGTTAAAATAATGTTGAAATAAAACTTATGCAGTACGGTGATTTTTACCTTTACATGCATGGCAAACATGGTTTCTGACTTTAAGAGAATAAGACTATTACGAGTATTTTAAAATAAAGTGCTTAGAAAATGTTTGTACCAACGAGAGACGAACAGTAAACTGAATGGCTGAAACTACTTAATAGTAAGCTCAAGATCATCATAATGTTTTCTTTAATCTGGAGAATCAAATTTATCAACTTTAACCCAAATACATTTCCATAAATATCTCTCAAAATGGAAGCCTATTTTGGAAGAGCACAAATTAAATTTGATGGCATTGAAACATTACACATGAGAGAATAATAATAATAATAATAATCTAAAACAAATTATTGAAAACCAATTGGAATGTCTTTTTCGAGCGTAGACAAAAGAATATTCAATTCTTTAATTTAAGAAATAACTTTTTGTTAACTAATGTAACAGTTTATGTAATTTTAAATTATATTTTTGTTAATTATTTAATCTTTGAATTTATTATTTACTATACATAAAATATGGTTCTTTAAAATATTGATTTTACTTAGATGTTAAAACGTACAGTTTAGTAAAACCTTTCTTTTATGAATTAAACTTCCCTTAATTATACTAACAAAGTAATTGACCAGTTATTTCCGTACATTAGAAATAAATGTAAATATCCGCAATTTGTTACTCTACCAGAGCAGTAGCCCAGCGGTTTAAGGTATGTTGCTTCGATGTAGAGTTACAAGACTTTCATTAGCTCGAGCTCTCATAAGGGAAGAAATTTGTATGGGATGGGTACACACCAAACCCCGTGAGCAATTTGAGTAGCGGCTCGAGGTTGAGAAAACCAGGTATAGCGGGTGAGGGACCCGATATGCTGACCACATCTCACCTCTTTGCTGGCTAAGTGAAAACACTGAGCAATAAAAAAATTAACATTTTTTGTCTCAGAAGGAAAACTATGTGATTCTGAAAGTATTTTTTCTCCTCAATACAAATATGATGTCGGTTTTTCTCCATCATGCAAGGTTCCCGAGAGACAGGAATTTATAATTACAAACACTTTAATGTGTTCTACATTCATAATTACACAATATTCGAACATTCGTACTCACCTAGAAAGTAAGAAATTGCGATTATATTTCGCCTGTGGAGCATCCCTCTTGATGGTCCAACAATAATCGGCAACACATTAGGATTCCATTTGCGTTGATATATATCTTTTACACAGCTGAAACCTTTTGAGTTAGCTCATTTAGTTTTATTTTACAAAGGACAAATGGACGAAAAAAGTTTATTAAAAATAATTATTTAAATCCATTAATTGAAATTGAAATAAAAAAGATGTTTGTGATGGAGAAATTCTGAAAACATGTTTGAAAACACGATAAAAAAATGCATTAAGTACAACTATTGGTACTCATGAGACAAAAATCATGTTGACCAATGATATCCAGCTATGTTATTAATTGCTTTACATAATGTGATTCCAGCAGCCGAGTGGTAGGCCAAGTATCTTCTAGGCCTCTAAAACCATGGAATTGTAAATGTATAACAAAATAAAATGTATTTACATTTTGTAGACATCATAAGTGTTTAATGGATAATAATAATAAGTGCTAATTTAAACAGTAACTTTAATGTTGTTTATCAATTAAATAATTAAAGAAGTAATGGATTGAAATGAAAAAGAACATTACACCGAAGTGGCAAAAGGTTAATAGAATTCAAGGGTTTCATTCAATTGAAAATTCAGCACTTCATTTAAATTCATGGTACTTTTTTTATCCTACTGGTACATAGAAAACACCTAGCTTAAATGAACTGCCACATACACTTTCGACTGAAAAAAGAACAGTTTTACACTGTTTAGAAATGCTTACTGTTAGTAGTTAATTATACCACAAATACAATCGGTAACGTAGCCATCTAATTGTATCATTGTATTATTTATTTTTCATTTATCGTGTTAGAAGTTTTGGACGAGTTGTTTTACTTTCTAATGAAAGATTTATTTTTATAGGAATTATAAATCGTGGTGTGAGACAAGGCTGCCCCCTATCCCCAACACTCTTTGCAATTTATATCAATGAAGTAATATGTTGCTGGAACAAAAAATATAAACTTGGAATACGAATATCAGAAAATAGAAAATTAAACACCATACTGTTTACAGATGACCAAATAATAATAGCAAATTCCGAAGATAATCTACAGAAAGGTCTGTATGAACTTAACAAAATTACAGAAGAATTGAAGATATCTACAGAAAAAACAAAAATTATGGCATTTCAAGGTGTAGATCCTGTCAGAAGTAAAATTGTACTGGACAATAACATTTTGGAGCAGATGAATAATTTTACATATCTAGGATGCAATATTTCATATGAAGAAGAAAAGGATGTAAATGCAAAAACATCTAAATTTTTAAGAATTTTAAGGTTAATAAATTCTATCTTCAAGCCACAGTTAGTCCAAAAGCATTAAAGATTAAAAGTGTATAAAACACTGGCTCTTCCAACTCTTTTGTATGGTAGCGAAGTATGGGCGTTGAAACAGAAGGATATACAGAGACTTAGATCTGCTGAAATGAGATATCTTCGGAGGACTGCAGGATACACACTACTAGATCACAAAGAAAAATGAAGACATCTTAGAAGAATTACACATGGAATCTTTAGAAAACAAAATGTCTGATTATAAGTCAAGATGTATACAACATGTTCATCGAATGGAAGATCACAGAATACCCAAACAAATGTTAAGATATCAACCTGCAGGAAGAAGAAGACCAGGACGTCCACTCAAAAGACTTTTGGATGGTGTTTCTCTTGAGGCCGAAACAGGTCAATAAATGGCCTAAATTCGTGAATGTACTTTGATGAAAGATTTAAAAAAAATACTATATTTAATAGGATACAAATGATTGTTTTTAGTTTTCTGGTTGTATACGATTTGTTCTTAACAGAGATATTCACAGTAAGCGCAATAATTTCGCACGTGGGAAAATTTTATACTAGTCGATTGTTTTCCATATAATAAAGGTAATAGGCCTATTAAAGTAAAATAGGAAGCACATCAATTTAACTAATGTCGAGAACATTCTTATTATGGAGAACACAGCATATTTAGTATTCCAACCCTCAATTGACCAATAAGACTATAATTGTAACCCGAGCTTCAAAAAATAGATCATCATCATCATCATAACCTACATCAAGGATTTAGGTCTTCCGTATGTTATATCTAAAAGCAGTTAATTGCATTATCCTTCAAAGGTCGGCTATATTCGGTTTCCTTTTGGATTATGTATACAGCTTTACCTAATCACGAGTCTAGCATTCTTGTGATGTGATTTCTCCAGTTTGTTCTGTATACAGCGTGTCCCATTCAAACCTCCCACATTTTAATTAGTCATAACTCTCAAAGTATGCGGAATTATGAAATGAGGTTTGTATTAAAAGAAAGAGAAACTCAATGTCTGAAGAAGATACAGTGTACCGAAATAGGTGTCACTGAATTATATCTTAATAAATATGAAAATCAAATAAAAACTAAGTTTTATTTTTATTTAATTAACAGAGAATTTTTGTTTTCATTGTTGCAGTAAATTCATCTGTCGCATGTTGGACAATAATGACATAAAATAAAATGGCGAGCACAAACTGTTTTCTGGTATGCAGAGGCGAAGTCAATAATTATAAGTAAAGAAATTACCAGAGAGAATATGGAGGAAATGCATCTGATGGCAAGACCATTAAGGCATGGTTTGAGAAGTTACTGGCAACTGGAAGCGTTAAACGGATCAGGAGGTGCTCGTATACGTGTTTCAGAAGAAAAAATTGAAGAAATGCACATGTAGAAGTGTTTTAATGTGTGGCAATGAAACTTGTTTGAGTTTCTCTTTCGTTTAATACCGGCCTCATTTCATAATTCCGCTTACTTTGCTAGTTATGATTAATTAAAATGTGGGAGGTTTGAATGGGATATCCTGTATTTTAAATGCAAATGTAATAAATTATATATTTAAACAATAGACCAGTTACCTGTATTGTATTGTCATAAATGTTCCAACTTTTTGCTCATCTCAAAATACATGTTGGGATCTAATTTCCGCTCATGATAAACTTCCTATTTACGAATTCTACGTGTAAGTTAGAACACCAAAGACAAGATGGTTTAAACAGTGTTAAAGAATGAGACCGGAACAAGTCTTATGTGGTTCATTCATGAAGCTCATGATGACGTCTATAACACTGAGCAACAAAAAATATTTGTTTTTGTCTCAGAAGAAAAATACGTGGTTCTGATAGTATTTTTTCTCCTGAATTCAAGTATGATATCAGTTTTTCTCCATCATGCAAGTTTTCCGAGAGACAGGAATTTATACTTTCAAACACTTAAATATTTTCTACATTCGTAACTAAACAATATTCGAACATTCGGACTCGCCTAGAAAGTAAGAAATGACGATTTTCTGCTATATTTTGCCCGTGGAGCAGCGCGTCCAGTGTGCCGATTCTGAGATTTATCTCTTGACGGCTAATTACGTTTGATGCTTGCTGTATATGCTTTTTGATATAATGTTTTCCTACCTAAATGGCGTTGTTGGAAAATTATGGTGTTTTATTTTGATTTATTGGGCAGTGCCAAAAGTGATGTGAATTTAACCATGTCAAGATATGTTTCGGTGTGTAGCACGTCCTTGTATTTGGTAGCCTATACTGCGCACTATAGGATGGCTAATCTCTAATTTTGCGCGTCTCGTTCTGTATATCAATAGCATTAATGTGTATGTAGTTGTAGACACATATTTTATTTATATATATTCATTGTTTTGATACACGTTTATAGCCATGTAGGGATTTGTTTATATTATGATTACTTTTCTTTTTCTTTTATTCGTGGGAAAATAATGCACGCACGGCTAAGCAGGCCCGTGCGCAATGTAAATATATACGTATCTCCTTTATTTTGAAAAAAAAAGACAACAAATCCCATTCATTCATTCATTCAATTTCTCGTGTCAGTTATTTGAATGTTGCTGACCGCACTGAAAACGGATATCATGCATAACTATTAGTATTGGGTATATTGTGTAATCATACACATATTTAAGTAATTTCGACTCGTTCGTTTTCTTCTGTTTTATTAAAAGTATTAAACAAAATAAACTAATTGATGTATCCTACGGGATACATTGCCGCATATATATGAATGAGATCGCGAGAATGCCCGACATAACTGGTATATATATATATATATATATATATATATATATATAAATTTCCCAATTTATGATAGTTGAGAGAAACGTATGAAGAAAATAAAAAATGCTGGAATTCCTCTCAGATATTTAGTTAAAGGTGATATGATAGAAGACGCTTAACTTTTCTAACTCTGCAAACAATTCAAAATCACTGTGATTAGCTTTATCATGATGTTACTTAACTTTATGTTGCATATTATACTTTTATTTCTGTCAATGCTTCGTGACAGCACTGTATCAATGACAAACATTCAATTCCCAAAAAAAAAAATCCCTCAAATTGTTTTCTAATGACGTAAATAATTTAATAACTTCATAAATCATATAACTAAAACTAGCTCACTGTAGGTTTATGGTCATGAGGATATACGCTCTCTATACATCCACATCTTGTGATCATGTTTTCCAATCATTCCCTGTAAAATTTAGCTCCTCAAAAGAAGGTTAATGTAATTATGTCACCTCATTCTTGGCTTACCTATTGGACACTTTCTCTCTAGTTTTCCAACAATATTTACCATGCCCCACTTTTACTCCTCATTCACGCTACAGGTCCTACCCATCCCAGTCTACGAGACTTAATTGTTCTTATTACATGTGATTTCCCATAAAGATCATGTAGCTCACTGTTGTTTAGTCATCTCCATCCATATTCTGTTCATCTCTCTTTGGTGCAATTTTTTTTCTAGGTACTTTATTCACAAAGATTTAATCGTAATCTTATCCCCACACTTAAAGTAAGAATCCATGTTACGTATCCATATATTGTAACTGGAGGAATAACAGATTTATATATTTTCACTTTAACGTTTTTTTAGAGACGTTGATACGATAATAGTCTCTGTAATGCATAATAGCATGCATTTTCATATTTGAGCCTTTGTTTAATTTCTTCTTGCACCTCATTCTTATTTATAATTACTGTTCCTAAGGTAAAACATAACATTTTAGAGCAAGTGAATAGTTTTAAATATCTAGATTTCAATTTATCATATATTAAAATTGAAGGTATTAATGAAAAATTAAATTAATTTAATCTAATGTGTGGCACTATTAAAATAACCCTTAAAAATACAAGAAAAGAAACAAAACTAAATTTTATAAAGTGATAACTGTTCCTGTATTGATGTACGGATCAGAATGTTTGACGATCATTAAAAGACAAGAACAAAGTTTGAAAACAATTGAGACGAGATTTTTAAGAAATATAGTAGGATATACTCTGCGGGATAAAAAATAAATGAAGATACAAGAAAGGAACTAAATATTTTAAAACTTACAGATCGAATAGTTAAATATAGAAACGCCTGGAAAGAACATGTTTATAGAATGCTGGAATAAAGATTTTCATAATTACTGATGAATTATAAACCACATGGAAGGAGAAATGTTGGACGACCACACAGAAGATGGTCTGAACAATTCTAACAACACTAGCTTTCATGAAACCGGAACCAGCCAACGGCTTAATCCTCGGATTATGAAGAAGAAGAAGAAGAAGGTATTTTAAATCAGACACTTCTTCAAAATTTCCCTCATTTGTCATTGACTGTTAATTTCCATTATATAAAACATTTCCATACGCGATACAACACAAAATTATAACTCTCTAAAACAATCTTGGAATCCAAATTTGAGCCCAAGGGGAAAGTTTGCTTTCGAAATTAACATTACATTATGCTCAAAATATCTCAACCTGAAGAGGATAAACTCATCATCCAGGATTGATGTCTTCTATTTACATAGTGAGGATGGAAATAGCAAGGTCATATTTGGAAACTGTAGTCATTCTCTTAGACAAACAAAATTAAATATTCATTTAAAATATATTCAGATTGAATTTGTGGCCAAGATGATATTTTCATGAAGAATTTAAGCACCGCCATTACTGGAGACGGCGGCGTCACGGTGCAAGACACGAAGAGGGGAGTCACATTCTCAGCATCTGTCTGGTACATGCCATGCCGCCTCCAAAATGCCCTCCCACTACAGGAGACAGGTTAATCGATGTCCCCACAAGTAGGACAGCGGCGAACGTCCCTCTTCCGACTTAACAGTGGCGTGCTGATAATAATTATCTTACTTTGTGAAACTACTCAAATTAAATCCACTATACAAAACAACTCCAATTTAGCAGAAAGTTCTACTCTAAAATTGTAGACTTTATAACTACTCCAACACACGATTAAATAAACAATGAGAGCCACTAATGGCTATTAAGTGGAACATAGTTCAACAGAATCTATGTTTCCTGTAAAAACATATCCCATCTCCAATCTGGCACTATGTAATTGTAGAGAGATTTACGGACCCTTGAAGTTAAGAATCTCATCTACAGGCTTCGTGTTAATTATTTACAATCAAAATTGTCATTAGAATAAACATTTTTCATTCATTTTTGTTAATCTATCGCTTTGTATTTACTCTTACATGTACGAAACAACGCTGGCCTAATAGGGACACGACCTAACGGGTGAGGACTTTAAGCTCTTCATCATACGCAAGCTTTTTAGACCATACAAAGATACGACGGCATCTCTGGAAGAGTTTTCAGCTCAATGACAGAACCACCTCCTAGACAACTTAAACATATAATCAAAACATTACCGTTCACTAACACATCCACGTTAAACGAGAGAAATATGAAATGGAGGGTGGTGTTCAGGGATTATTTGTGTCTAAAAGTTTCCTGTTATTATTTTGTTTTACAGGAGAGGAAAAACCCGAAAAAACCCAGGAAACTTGTTCCAATCAGGGATCGAACCCGGGCCCGCTTCATATGAGGCAACAACGCAACTGCAAAACTACTGCAGTGAACAAATTCAATCATAAATACGGCGTAAATAAGTAAACGTGCTCCTACTTTGATGCCATCATTGAGTGAACATATCCATCCATAGTATTCTGTCCGAAGGCCGGTCCTTCACTCCAATCATAGCATTTTCATGCTATGCTTGCAGCTTTACTAGGGAAATGTAGGTGTGGTAGCTTCCCGTTGTTTCACACCGGTGAAGGATGATGAAGATTATGATGATGATAATGATAAGGATGATGACCATATGATTTCGGTGACCGTTTGGGCCTTAAAGTTTTCCTGACAATTGTCTTACAGGTGAGGTAAAACCCCGATAAAAACCTCACCCAGAAAAACTGCCCCGACCGGGGATCGAACCCGGGCCCGCTGTGTGACAAGGCAGCACGCTACCTCGAGACCACAGCGGTGGACATGAGTGAACATATGGTCCCGCAAAAACTACAATGAAGTACTATTAAGATAGGATAGAACATTACGTTACAGTTTATTAAACGGACTGTACTGAACTATTTACGTTATGAGGAAAGAAACCTATAAACGATATTTTAACGGCAAACAGAAGATAGACCTCATGGTTAAGAAGTTTACATTTTGTAGTGTGGAATCATGATTTTATTATAATTTTACATAATCTTATTTTTCTTTATCTTCTTCGTTTCTTCAGCTCAACCCTATTTTTATCTGATCCACAATTAAGAAATCTTCCACTGCCACTTGGTCATCCGAGATTCAACGTAAGTTCAGATGAGATAGTCGCGTATAAACTCAGTCTCCAATGTAAAATGTAAACATCCTACTAGTAGTTCCACGTAATGACAATTAGAGGGAAAATTGAGATGAAGCCTCAATTATTGAAGATCTATGATATACGAGGATGCTGGATATACAGGTGCGTCACGCCATTACATCACCAGATTAAATGAAATGGAATGAAGTGAGGAATAAAGCATTTGAAAGGCAAAGTGAGAAAATCCGCAAGAAAAACCCGCTCTGACTCCAAGTCATTAACTTTGAAACCCACATGGAGTCACCGATACACGAACCAGAGGTGAAGGAGTGTGTTTAACCACTTCCGCCATGGAGCCGCCTTGCTTCCAATATAGTGAGAGAGTTAAGTAATGCGATAATCTGTAAAACAAACTAACTGGCACTATCGAACCCGTAGGTTCATGGTCGCGTGGATATAAGATATCCATACATCCCTATCCTGAGCCAATGTTTTTCAATCATCTCCTTAATAAGCTACTTCCCTCAAATAATAGTTAATGTTATTCTCCCACCTCATTCTTGGAAAAGTATATGGATGGACACATCAATCGAATGGATAACAATAGAATTCCGAAACAAATTATTCACTACAGACCACTAGGACGAACAAATGTAGGAATACCCAGTAAAAGATGGACAGACCAGTTCTAACATGAGATAGGAAGACACCTTAAAATCTAATCCGTGACGCAGGTGAAGATGATAATTCTAATTTGAATTTTTCCTTTAAATGCTGATATTTATTACCATTATTACTATTATTATTATTATTATTATTATTATTATCATTATTATTATTATTACTATTATTACTATCGAAATTACTATAGATTAACTTATTACTAAATTATGAAATTATGGAATTTAATGTATCTTTAAGGTGTATGGCAATATTTTATTTAATGGCATTCTTTAACATCTCATTTGATTCACGTCCCAATTCACATATGGCCATAAAAGCGCAATTATTTTTTTCCCCTTAAAACTTTTAATTCAGGCTTGAATTTCTTTTACATGTCATAAATCCTCGGCATTGGACTTATTCCCTTATCTTCCTTCGGTTTTTTTAGTCTCTAAAATATGTCGACTCCGGCAGGGTTTGAACCGGGAACCTCGGAGCCAGAGGAAGCATGGTAATAATAAGTGATGAAACAAGGCCGATATTTTTATAGTAAACTATTTAATACCCGGCGTTCGCTGCTACGCCTAAATAAATTAAATGTTTTTTATGTTTAGTTGAAAAAAGTAAAAAAAAAATAATATTGTATTTATTTTTAGATATTTTGTGCTGATTACCCGGCGTTGCTCGGGAATCTACTTATCCCGATATTCTTGGCATATGAGCTGGAAGACAAAAATTGTTACTGTGAGAATAGAATATCAAAAGCAGCATACAGCAATTCACCACGAGGAAGAAGTAGCTTGGGAAGACCAAGAAAAGATGGAAAGAGCAGCAATTTGGAGCCGGAACAGGCTAGTAAATAAGCCTAAACGTGAAGAAGAAGGAGTTATCCGCAAAAGAATACCCGACGTGCGCTGCTACGCTTGCCCGGGAATCTACTCATCCCGATCTTCTTGGCATCAATGAGCTGAAAGACAAAAATGGTATTGTGAGTTTTCCATAAAAGAGAGACATGTGCTGTCGCGGACGTTTTTTTGTAGATTGTATTGAGATATTCGATTCTGTGTACAATAATTTGGTGTAGTATATGTTATGGTTTAGGCAGCATACGCCATTTAAGCGTCATAAAAGCTACCTTTTAATGCAATGTCTTTTTTAGTTCCGGCCCTAAAGTTCGTACGGCAATATGTTATATACGTTAATAGTACGAGATAAATCTCTGAATGGTGGAAAAACCCAAATCAAATCGGACAAGTAGTTCTTGATTCCACAATGGAGACAGACTTGCACTTATACATGATATGAAAAGAAAAATAAATTCTTTGAACCCGAGTCTCTAAACTCGGTATGTTTAGCGCTTTAACCATCTGAGCCACTCAGGTATCCTAACTCAAACATTTATTTTTTTATATATGTAGTATTCTCAATTTACACGAGAGCTGACGGGAAGACGTTCCAACTGCCATCTAGCGGCCACCATAACAGGTAAGCAAATTTTAAAGAGAATATTTACTTCCCGCTACCTCTCGTGTAAATTGAGAATGCTGCACATGTAAGAAAAATAAATGTTTGTGTTTGGATACCTGAGTGGCTCAGACCGTTAGAGCGCTAAACGTACAGAGTTGAGGGACTCGGGTTCAAATCCCGACTCTGGTATTTATTTTTCTTTTCATATCATATTTGTCTTCATTGCCAAATATAATATATATATATATATATATATATATAGCTATTGATTCCAATCTTATTAAATGGTCTCGAGAAACTGCGGTCTGAACAGCAGCCCTATGACGCATTTATGAAAATAAATATCTCTCTCTCTCTCTCTCTCTCTCTCTCTCTTTTAAAATCATATAAATAAAGCATCACTATTCTGATACGAAATAACTTTTCATCAGAAAGAATAACGAATGAAGGTCATAACTGTGTACTCAGCCAAAATGTAAACAGCAATTACATTTTGCAAATGAAAGGGATGCGGATAGATATTCGCATACTCCTAACTATTCCTCGCTGTGAAATTTCATGTGTGGAGCGGTAATGAATATTCGTGTGTACGGGGATGAATTTTGCGGTACAAACGTCACTGATGCAGAGGGGTTGAGGTGGCACCGACTATGTTGAATACGTGGGGGAGGCGTGTTACTGTACACCACAGGTTTCCTCTTCCAGCTCATTTATTTTAGGTTCTAACTCATTAGCTCTTACACGTTAGATGCTGATAGATAGTCGGGTGGTTCTCGTGAAACTGGCTAATTTATGTGCTGAGCATACATACATGCTGAGTCAAAATGTTCGTTCACTCAAGAGATGATATTTCATCAACTATGGTTTTACAATAGGTTAAAGTAACCTATATGGAGGGAGAGACGATTTCATTCTACTCATGTCATACGAGTATAATATATTTAGTATATCTGACCTCCAATCAAAATTCTCTAGATAAATAATATTGTTACAATACAATAATTGTTTTATTATGAGAATTATAACAATCTCTAGAGAATGAGGAAGGCCTACAACTCAATGGTATTAATAAGCTGTTAGTTTATGCTGATGATGTAGTACTATTGGCCAATAGCGAGGAGATACTAAAGGACAACACGCATACAATATTGAGTAACACTAAGAAATTAGGATTGGGAGTAAATATCAATAAAACTAAATATATGGTCACACGTAGAAATACATTAGATTATGGAAATGGACAGCTAATGACAAATGAGGGAAAATTTGAGGAAGTGCCTGAATTCAAATACCTGGGAACAATAATCACAAATAGGAATGAGATGCACAAAGAAATTGGAAATTGGCTCAATTCTGGAAATGCGTGCTATTATACCGGGTGCGGCAGCATAACTTCCTTTTTTTAAAACTTAATAAAATGCATTGTATGAATCAGAAAATTTTTATTCGTTTTTTATAATATAGGCACATACATAAAGTTTTGTTTTACTCAGTTTTGAAGATCAAATCAGGTAGGTGACGTCCCCCATTCTCCATACACTGAGTAAACCGATTTCTGGCGTTTGTCATGACTCCTGCCAGCATAGCAGGCGTTATGTTGGCAATTTCTTCCTGGATGTTGGTCTTCAATCTTGTAGGGTCCTTGGACGGTTCACATAAACACGGGATTTCAAATAACCCCATAGAAAAAAATCACAAGGGGTCAAATCGGGAGAGCGGGCCGGCCACTTCAAATCGCCCCTAATTGAGATAAGGCGCTCTGGGAAGTGTTCCCTCAAAACAGTCATCGATGCTCTTGAAGTGTGTGCCGTTGCACACCGTCTTGTTGGAACCAAGTGTCCCCTAAGTCCAACTCATCTAGCCGTGGGAAAAAGAATTCCTGTAACATGTTTACATACCGGTCCGAATTCACTGTCACTGTGACTTCATTTTCCTCAAAGAACCAGGGACCAATAATTCCACTTGAGGAAATTGCACACCACACTGTGACTTTAGGTGAATGCAAAGGCCTTTGATGCAATTGTCGAGGATTGGGTGTCAGCCCAGTAGCGCATGTTTTGTTTGTTGACGGATCCACACAAATGAAAATGGGCTTCATCACTAAAAAAAACAATAGCGTCCTCAGGAACGACTTCCAGAAGAACCTCACACGCGTTCCTCCGAGAATTGAAGTCACGTTCAGAAAGTTCCTGCACAATTGCCATCTTGTATGGATGGAAATGAAGATCATCATGAAGTATTCTCCTTACAGAACGATCGGAAAGTCCAAGGGCAGACGCATGTTTGCGCGCAGAACGCCGTGGTGATCGCAACATTGAAGCTCTCACTACCTCAATGTTCTCAGGTGATCTAATCGGCCGAGGGACTCCAGTTCTTCGTCTTGTCGCACTTGCAGTTTGTCTGAACGTAGTGACCCACGTAACAATTGATTTCCGGTCCGGGACAGGGGCCAACGGGGCTAATTTAAAGCGATTCCGAAAGGCGCGCCGGGTTGCGATCACAGAACATCCGCTCGAAAAGTAGGCCTCAATGGCAAACGCACGCTCCTCACTGTTCCAACGCATGATGGCGACTGAACTGTGTCAGGACAAAACTTTATAGTCCCCCCTCTCGAACGAGACCACTAGCGCTCCGCTACGACATCAACCGACTAAATGGCGCACATTTTAAAAAAGGAAGTTATGCTGCCGCACCCGGTACATTACAGAGACACTTGTCAAAAAAAAACGTTAAACTGAAAATATATAAAACTGTTAATCTACCAGTTATATTATATGGGTGCGAAACATGGACTCTTAATTTATGGGAGGAAAGGAGATGAGTATTTGAGAATAAAATACTTAGGAAAACTTTTGGACCAAAGAGAGATGAACAGACAGGTGAATGGAGAAGACTTACATAACTGTGAACTACATGGTCTTTATAGGAAGCTAGATAAAATAAGAACAGTTAAGTCTCGTAGACTGCGATGGGCAGGACATGTTGTGCATATGGGAAATGAAAGACGTGCATGGAAGCTTCTTGTAGGAAAGCCCAGTTGATAGGCCAAGAATGAGGTGGGAGAATAACATTAACTATGATTTGAAGGAAGTAGATTATACAGGGAATGATTGGAAAGAATTATCTCAGCATAGGGATGTAAGAGAGCTTATGTCCGCGCGGCCATGAAGCTACGGGTTCGATAGTGCCAGTGAGTAAGCAAGTAAGCAAGTAGCAAGTAAGCAAGTAAGCAAGTAAGCAAGTAAGCAGGTAAGCAGGTAAGCAGGTAAACAAGTAAGTAATACTCAAAATAATTCTATATGTTCTTAGTAAAAAAAAGAGTTAATTTTAAATTCTCATCACCAATTAGAAATAATTTTAAAATTAAAGTTAATAAACCAACAAACATATGTAAAGAATTAATAAACTCTATAGAGTCTTCTCGTCCCATAAAATTATTTAACCTTTTTTACTTCATAATTAATATTTCCCGATCGATATATTCTCCATAGATCTACCACAAAAGGCAAAACTTTTGGAAAATATAAATTGCATGGTAGTAAACTATATCCATTCAGGATAGGAAATACGCTAAATAGTGTATGTTTACAAAAAGGAAATTTGATGATCATAATCCATCCATAGTAATTCTGCCCGAGGGTAGGCCTTTCACTGCAATCATAGCATTTTCATGCTGTGCTTTGCAGCTTTATTAGGGTGCTTTCCACGCCGGTGAAGGATGATGATGATAATGATAAGGATGATGATGATGATGGCTGGATGATTTTCGGGGACCTTTGGGCCCTAAGCTTTCTGACATTTGTCTTACAGGTGAGGAAAAACCCGCAAAAACCTCACCCAGGAGCCTGTTCCGACCGGGAATCGAACCCGGGCCCGCTGCGTGACAAGGTAGCACGCTACTGTAGACCAAAGCGGTGGACATGATCATGATGATGATGATAATAATAATAATAATAATCATAATAAATTGTTATTCATACAATAGTAATCAACAAACACACACAGTATAGCAAATTTCGTATATAAGCACTGTACTATAGAACTCCATGGCGCGACAGGCCTAGAAGGCCCTTAGCCTACCATTCGGTTGCTGGCCTCACATCCACATTGTGTTCAACACAGAGATGGACGATCAGCCAGCGAATTGAAGGATCGTATGTGGTCAGCATGTCGTTACAGTTGATTTTCTCAACCTGGAGTCGCTACTTATTGCAGCTACCCAAATTCCTCACGATGCTGGGTGGGCACCAGTTCTGTATTAGCCGACATTCCATGAGAAAATTTCTTCCCCCATGGAGACTCGAACCAGATCAAGTCCCGTAGCTCTGCGGCAAGGCATCCTACCTACTGTACCATAGGCTTACTACAAATGTGAAACTAGCCAACTAAGTCCCTGGCACTGTCGAACCATATGTTCATGTCTACGCGGACATAAAATCTCGTAGATCGCTATCCTGAGCTACTATTTCCCAATCACCTTCTCAAATCATGGTTAATGTTATTCTCCTATCTCATTTTTGACCTACCTTCTGGGCGATTTCCCTATGGTTTTCCTACAAGGAGTTTCCATGCCCCTTTTTATTCCCCATGCCCTGCCCATTGTAGTCTACTAGACTGAACTGTTATTATATTGGTTTCCCATAAAGTTCACGTAATATACTGTTAAGTAATCTTCACCATTCGCCTATCTGCTCATCTCTCTTTTGTTCATTTCTTTCCCTAAGAACTTTAACTACAAATATGACACCATTTATATTTACGGAAAACAAAACGTAAATTAAAATGGAACATCACATGGATTCAGACATAGTCCTTTATCAGTGTAGATTATCTACCGAACATATTTTGAATATTAATTGTAAGTAGTATAAATTATTAATCACAACATAAAGTTGGAGAACGTAAGCATGAGATTCTTTTATTTGTCGTAAATCTACGAATTAGGGCCCACGGTTTTACTTCTCTTGAAGGAAATCCCTATTCAGCATTTATATATACGCCTAGAGAAATCCATTGATCTCAAAATATTTAAACTCTCGAAACATGGACGAACAAGTAACGACCGTATCATTAGGTAGGCCTACCAACCAAACGAAGTAATTTCCTAGTTCGTATAAGTCTTAAAGATAAGTGGGGCCTACAGGTTAGATTTCAATTTCCATAGTTCCCCCACCGCTTCGTGTCACATATCATTTCATTAATTCCAACCTAATTTTAGGCACTATTACATGGCAAGCTAATTAAACTCTTGCAACCAGATATTGCTAACCCTTTCTACATTCAAATCTGTACCTTTCCAAAGAGTTGCCTGATCGAACACTCGCACATTTAAAAGAAGACTCTGCCAGTGTTCCTAAGATCTGATAATGGTACAGTGTCTTTTGTAAATTTCGGACATTTATCAGATATCCATTTGAAAGCCATATTAAACAGGGCTAGGGTATCTATATAAATAGATTTTCTTGCATTAGTAAAAGTTAAATTGTTTAAATATTCTTACGAATTAGGATATTTTGAGTGGTTTTGAGTGGTTTAAGACTTATTGTATGTTCATATTTCAGGGTATAAAGTAAAGTAAGTAAAGTAAAAGTAAAGTAAAGCGATCCCACAACAGGCCCGGAGGCCCTTGGGGTAGTAGGAGATTAAGGCTCCCACTTTTTCTAGACAATCGACACTTTATGTCAGCCGGGTTGTCAGCCCTGCGTGACGGCCGCCTTTACCCCCAGAACAAGCGTCTGGTACTCATTTCCGTTAGAGGCTGAGTCGACCCCAGGGCCATAGTGCCGCCAGAGGGTTTGGGTCAGTTTAAAAATCCTGACCCCAACAGTAATTTGTTTATTTATTTACAAAAATTAAAGTTTTATTTTAAGTATGTTCCGTCCACCGCTGTGGTCTCGAGGTAGCGTGCTGCCTTGTCACGCAGCTGGCCCAAGCTCGATCCCCGGTCGGGACAGTTTTTCTGGGTGAGGTTTTTATCGGGGTTTTTCCTCACCTGTAAGACAAATGTCAGGAAAACTTTAAGGCCCAAACAGTCCCCGAAATCATATGGCCATCGCAATCATCATCATTCATATTCATATTAGATTAAGCTTAGGATTAGGGACTCTCCTGGCGCACCACTATCATCATCACCCATCATATCAACGCGGCAACGTAACCCCGCCTTCCAGGCGTCCCAACCTCAGAAGTGAGTTACAAGTACGCCATGCCAGGAGAGAAACCAGGAATGGCGAAAGACAACCTGGGACATTTGGAGGAAAAAAAATTAAGTATGTTCCATATTTTAAATAGTTGCCATAAAGTTTAATATTTATTTTACTCGCAACTATATTTGAAAGCTGGATTTTTTTAATTACTATGGTATTTTTTTGGAAATGCGTTATGTTGTATGCACATTCCTTTCTTTGTTGCTGAACCCCGTAACATTTGAATTTTTTTACACCTGATCGCAGCATATCTGGTCCAGGAAACTAGCGAGGTTATTGTAAGTAGGTCACAGGATTCAAAGATTTAGCTTAACATATTCTATTTTAATAATTCATCAACTATTAACAGTCGTATATTATTTTTGAATATCTTCACAGTAGTTTATATATTTGTTTATGCAGCACATTAATTAGAATACCACCAGACTCTAAATCGATATCTGTAAAATTATCATTATTTTATGTAAGTGATATTTTTTAATTAAGAACTTTCAAAAAAAGGTGAAGTATTTTTAAATGCCTGCCAAAAAATAATGTACCATTGACATAAAAAATAGTTTATATTTTAATCCATATTTTGAGAATCTTCAATCCACATGTATGTACAATCTAGCCATTTTTATAACATAAATCCTACACCGGTTATAATATTTAGGGATCGACCAGGACTTGCAAAGTCAAGTATATCTAGCTGTATAATCTTCTCTTCTTTTAATGCTTATAATTTGTCTTTTTCAGGTAAACTTACAAACCTTGGGTTCAAGTTCCAGAACTGTAATGTGTATATTTTGTTCTCTTAGTTTGTTTATAATTTATCTTACTGGGTGAACTTCTAAATCTTTCTTCGCATTCCTAACACTCTTTTTAAACATGCTGTACTGTGCTTATTGTTTGTGCGGTTTCTCCTAATGTAACATTATTATTATTTTGGTTTTAAAATGATTTCATATAAAGTATGTTTTCATTGCATAACGACTTTTATTTCTTTCCCCTTAATAGAAATGTCAATCTCCTACTGTCTTGAGACAACCCTTGAGGATGTCGGATGCAGTCCCTGGCGAGACGTCGGGGAACTTCAAGCCTCCAAGACCACGGTCTACAGCCAGGAAATATTTTTCAAGATCATCTAATAACCTTCTTTGTTTCCATTAAAGAAAATGCCCGAAATGTATAATTTTTATTCCGCAGGTCATACAACAATACAAAACAAAATTAATTGAATAAATTATTATCTATAAAATATTTGCACAAAAATGTTCATTTACTAGCAGTTACACAATTATATTTAGGCAACTTTATTTAATATATTAAACAATAAATATATAAGTTTAACGAAAGAAACAAAATGAATACAATAACATATCTAGCAACAGCATAAAACACTTCAATCAAATAAAAACACAATGTAAAAACATAAATTGATATTTACGGATTTATATATTTCTGGTCTTTATGTGAATTAAGGCATTGCACATAGCATTTTAAATAGTTTCATTTTTTAATTCGCATTTTCAAAAGATTAAAAACTAATGTCTATACTTGAAATTTATATTCAGTTAAAATATATTAATCGTAATAAACAAGATGTAGTTTCAGTGGATGCAGGAGATAGCATACGCACACTTGTTGCATGCGTGTTATCAAATACGTACGCCCACGTACATGGGGTAGCTTTCGCTACCAGGAGACTAGAAAATCGAGGAGATGTAACGTACATTATCAATCCTATATACACCAGTGTTCATAACTGAATACAGTATAAATAAAAAATAGGACATGCACACGAACACAATATTGAGTAACACTACGAAATTGGAACTGGAAATAAAAGCAATAATATTAAATATTTGGTTACACTCAGAAATACATTACATAATGGAAATGGGCAGCTAATGAGAAATGAGGGAAATTTTGAAAAAGTGGCTGAATTCAACCACCTAGGAACAAAAAAAAATCACAAATATGAATAAGATGAACAAATAAATTAAACATAGGCTCAATTCTAGAAATGCATGCTACTATGCATTACAAGGACTTATCTCATCCAAACTTCTTTCAAAGAAACGTTAAACTGAAAATATATAAAACAATTATTCTACCAATTATATTATACGGATGCGAAACATGGACTCTTACTTTAAGGAAGGAAAGAAGATTACGACTACTTGAGTATAAAGTTCTTAGGAACATTAATCGACCGAAGTGAGATGAACAGACAGGTGAATGGAGAAGACTAGTGAGCTACATGATCTTTATAGGAAACCAGATATAATAATTATGTATTGTAGACTGCGATGAGCAGACATGTGGCACGAATGGGGAATAAACGATGTGCATGGTAGCTTCTTGTAGGAAAACCAGAGGGAAACGCCCAGTTGGTAAACCAAGAATGAGGTGGGAAAATAGCATTAACCATGATTTGAGGAAAATAGGTTATACAGGAGATGATTGGAAAACATTAGGTTATGATAGGGATGTATGGAGAGCTTATGTCCATGCGGCCATGGACTTATGAGTTCGATAATGCCAATGAGTTAGTTATTTGTGTACAGAATGTTTGAGAAAGTACTTCGCTTGAAAAGTGGTTGTTGCGAAACAGTAAATATATCTACATAGGCTACATTGATTAAGTAATTTTCCTAGAGACCGAAGTAGTTCGATTAAGAGCATTTGAGATACAGATTCAAGAGGCCCCTATTTCAAATCCTAGGGTCGACTAATGTTAACTGGGAATTTTCTTGCTTCTCGTGAGCATTAATAGAAACGTTTTCCTGAGGGTATTTCGTATCACATAGACGTCTTTTGTGGGTGGGCGATTCGTTTAAAGGAATTAAACTATTGTTCAAAGCAATTAGAGCTTTATCCTTTTCTGAGGTACACAAAGCATCTAATTGTTGAAATTCTTCATCAGAACTAGAATCTAACTATCTATTTCTAGCATATGCTTCTAATTGTTTGCTGCAAATATAAAAAAAAAAATTGTAACTTTTTTTAAGAAATGTACATGTTTACACCAAGTTCTTCCTTACACTTCACAGATTTTTCTTAAATCAATTATGATTTAACTTTTCAAATAGATTGCAACACTATATTTTAGTTAAAGTTGTAGAAGTTGATGGTTGTTCACTGAATTTTGGTGTAGGGCTGTGATGACTGTCATAAATCTCCAACACTACAAACAGAAAGTCAGAACTAAGTTATAAAATGTCATCTGAAGCTGTATACCACTGAAAAGTTTGTTCAAGAGATGATCCAGACTGAATGTTACTTGAGGATAGCGGTCAGCTGGTAGACCAGTCCTTAGATGGTTTGATGGAGTTGTTGAGGATGTTAAGAAACATGACACCAGCAACTGGTGGAAGTTCGACTATAATAGATAGTGATGGAGATCTTTCCTCCGAACAGGCGAGGCCCAACTTGGGCTGTTCTTCTGATGATGACGATGATGATGATGAATCTTACTTGTATCTTCTGGATGAAACATGTACATTCTTCTGATGGCACTATGAGTGTAAGTCAGGAGAAGCTACTCTATTGCCTCATCACACAGTGCCCACTTAAAAATGTTAGTTATATTGCAATATTTTCATATAGTGTCAAACTAAAACAAGGAAGATAGGGAGAGGAATGTTTTCACTGATTAAATCGCAATTACGACCATAGAGGGGTAACAATTGCAGTATTGTGCTAGTAATAGCAGGATATCAAAGAACAGACAGAAAACATAACACAGAAATAAGACAACTAAAAATAGAGGAATTAAACTCAACAATAGAGAAATACAGAACAAACTGGAAAGAACAGACTGAGAATAGAATACCAGAAGCAGCATACAATTACTCACCACGAGGAAGAAGAAGTTTGGAAAGACCAAGGAAAAGATGGAATGAGCAGCAATTTGGAGCCGGAACAGGCTAGTAAATAAGCCTAAACCGTGAAGAAGAAGAAGAAGTATTGTGCTAGTACCTAATTGCTTCAAAATTATTTTTATGATTCAATTGAAACTCCATTATGAAATATTTACCACGTCTACAACACCTCAGTAAGGATTTGTTTTTCATATTCTTAAAAATACACTTTTCGATATTCGACGTGAAATGATTTTTGGTGGCCTTGAACTAAAAATTCATAAACCATTGCCAAGTGACGTGACATAAAATATGAAATAACATTTAAATTGCTTTAATGTAATATCAATATGAACTCTCTAGTTGTATAGGAGCTGGGACAATTATTTTGTATAATTATCCGAACTTTGACTTTTCCTTTTTTACGGTGTTTATACCAAAAACCGTGTGACGTAAAAATCTGAAAATAAAACATTTTATAAGTTCATAGGTAGAGCAAAACCAGTAAATTTTATATTAGTTGACATGAATCTGAAAAATGGATTTATTTTCATTGATTTGGTATGGAATAACCTGAATCTCAAAATATCTACAATCTCATTAAGTTTTGTTTTATATTCGTCTCATTACTCTGCGATACTAATAGGCTAGTATTTCTTGCAAGTATTATTTTATAATTTCTTATTGTTATGTCTAAAATTAAAGATTCAAAATAAGTAAATAAATAAATAAATCTGGAAGTTATGATTACCTCGTTACTATGGAAATTGTATGCATTTCGTTTCGAAATGACTGCTCCTATTACCTATTAAAGTACTGTTTTAAGAGAAATTTAAACTAATATGCATGTTATCTACATCTGCAATCCTACTGCGAAGAAGCTTAGGATTTGTCACTTCATTTTTATGAATTCTTTCTAGGATTTAGTGCCGAGTCAAAATACGGTATATAATAACAAATATGCTATTCTTATGGCCGAAAATTCGTAATTCGTTTCTCATATATCGATATAAAATTATTCTATGATAAACTACGGAAAGCCCATATATATATATATATATATATATATATATAAATTCGTGGCTCAGATAACGACATAAAATTAGACTGTGATAATCTGCGGAAAACCTTTATTCATATATATATTATATATATATATATATATATATATATATATATATAGAGAGAGAGAGAGAGAGAGAGAGAGAGAGAGAGAGAGAGAGAATACCGTACATTAATCCCTGAATACAGGAAATTTCCATCTTGCATTTGCATTCTCTATAATCAAATTTTATTTATTATTTTTATAGCTATACGTATCAAGGAAACAAAAAAATATTCTAATGATATTTTAAATTAAAGGTGTCATTTTCATCGGAAAAAATTGGTTTATAGGTTTGGTTTAAAGACCACAAATATTTAAAGAGGAATTCAGTATGTGAGAGAAAACCGAGTTTAATCAGGGATTTACGGCTCTATAAGCTCTAATAATTAAACATTTAGCTCTCTCCATTAGCTGCTGGAATGAGCTTGCATGGAGACACGCTGATGACTCTGGGGAAATACCTACAGTGACCGATATGTGCTACTCCATGGCACATCTCATCATATGGACTACTATTTTGTGCTGAAAAAAAGCAACACATTTTCACAAACATTGAAACAAATACTAACATTCGAATATTCTATATCCCAAATAAAAAATTCTTAAAATACTGTTTCCAAGAAAGTAATAGTTTTATTTTTTCTTTAGTCAGTATATTCATTATTAATTACTTTAAAAAATCAGGTAATTAACATCGCAATTAAAATTTGACCGTGAAAGGGTGACACCTCATTTCAGGAATGAATTTTTATTTGTTGCAGGGAACATGGGTTATATATATATATATATATATATATATATATATTAGGGTTATAACTATTTTACAACCTCACTTTCCTATATATTATAATCTGATGAGCTTTTACCTCTGTATGAAGAATCGACTAGTCATTTCAATATTCCTTTTAAAAAGTCACCCCGAAATCAAAATTCATATTTCACTATTGGTTGATTATTTTGAAACACAAGGTATGTACTGTAATACAAACAAGAAAAGAGGTAAAGGTATTCAACCACATGTACAAGCATTGTATATTATGAGAAAGAATCGGAGATGTAGTTTGTCTTTATTGCTACAGGAAGTATATAATTCTTGCATGACTTTAATTGCACGTTCGACGCACTGATTACTTCTTGGTATACTTAATGCAGATGGCTACTTCTTCCAATGATTTTCCAATGAGTGCAGTGTTTTTTTTAAAAAAGGCCTTAATATGTTTGACAAGTTCTTGAAGTCATTCATGTTGTACATCTGGTTACTCAACCAATAGTCTGACCAGTCAAACGAAATAAATCTGCACACTTTTTTCAAAGCAACTGTTA
Organism: Diploptera punctata; assembly: GCA_030220185.1. Taxonomy (NCBI): domain Eukaryota; kingdom Metazoa; phylum Arthropoda; class Insecta; order Blattodea; family Blaberidae; genus Diploptera; species Diploptera punctata. The sequence continues at coordinate 273,438 of JASPKZ010007700.1, read as the reverse complement.
TAGTAGGCATTAGTATACATACAAGTAGAGCAAGAATAGCTCTTGAATTCCATCTTGTGTTACTAATGTTTAAAATTTTCTGGAACCTAATGAATGGAAAGCGTATTTTTCCTCAAAGAATATAAACGAACATGTTAAATGGAACAGGAACTTCATGTCATCTCTCCACCCCGATTTATCTAAGATATCTTATTTTCCATTCCAAGCTGGTCAAGAGTATCATGCTTTCCCCTCCTTACACATTCATCGTAAGTCTTCAGTACTTTATGGAGCTTCGTATGTATTACTAGATTTGACACACGTTTATTTCGCCACAAATTTGTAACTTCTTCAGATATTTTCGCTATTCTCTTATTTCTTCCTTTGATCTCTGCTCCAAGAAACTGATACCTTCCAATAATTTGAAGTTTAAGAGACATCTTGCAGTATTCTTCTAGTGACGAATCTATTGTAAACGCATTTCGCTTTCTTCTATGTAACTACTGAAATCTCACTAGATTATTCGTCTAGTTCCCTTTATTTTTCAGAGTGGTGTTATAACTTTTCTTGTGTGACATAATGTATTCCATTCACTTAGTAATCATAGGGGGGCACGCCGTAGCGTAGTGGTTAAGGCACTGCGCTATAAGCCGGAAGGTCGAGGGTTCAAGTCCCGTTGGGGTCAGGATTTTTAAACTGACCCAAACCTTCTGGCGGCACTATGGCCCTGGGGTCGACTCAGCCTCTAACGAAAATGAGTACCAGACGCTTGTTCTGGGGTAAAGGCGGCCGTCACGCAGGGCGTACAACCCGGCTGACATAAAGTGCCGATTGTCTAGAAAAAGTGGGAGCCTTAATCTCCTACTACCCCGAGGGCCTCCTGAGGCCTGTTGTGGGATCACTTTACTTATTTACTTAGTAATCATAGATACTAAATGTAATGGGTATTAGCACTACACATCATTATATACCAATACTACACAATATATTAATTGAGTGGATTTAATATAAATTTTAGAAATATTGTGAAACGAAATATTGATTTGGGGGTGACCTTTTCTTGAAGTTCAGTGAAATTTGGGCTTTTTTCAATGGTTTTAAGCTAAAGTTCATCCATTCATTATACAGGAAATATTTTATTTCACAAAAGTCTAAAACATTATAACCTTAATATATATAGGCCTATATATGTCTGCGTGTTTTATGAAAAGAAAATATAAAGCCTAAAACAGGATTTGAACCCCGGACATCTAACTCTATATGTTAAGTGCGTCACATCCACGTTATCCAGGTATCCCAGTGCAAACAATTTTCCAGGCCAAATGATAAGAGGCAACGGGAAGAGTCCGCAATGCCATCTTACGGCTTGTATATCAAGAAATATCAGCTGTCCTAAAAATAAATAAACATATAGATTGGTATATATAATGGTATCTGAAGGCATGAAGGATATTTATGAGGATCAAGTTATTTAGACTCATGTAAAAAAAATGTAAATATAATAAAGTTTACTAATTTAATATAGAACGGATTTATGGACATTATTTTTTATTTATCATTTAAAATTTTCACTTAATATTTAAATCTAATGAACGGAAAGAAACAACAAATATGAAACAATTTAAATGTTAAAAGAAAATATAATTAAATCTGTTGATAAAAATTGCAGTCGGATTGTATTAAAATCCAAGTAGCGTTATTATAATGATCAGTAGGGCTGGAAAATCGAGGAACATTATTTGTTTTTTATTTTATGTCTGAAGACGAGGCCCAACATATATATACATATATACATTTTAGATCATTGTGGCAAGAAAATGGTGGATTTTATTTGTCCTCTTTGTCCTTTTTTGACGGATTTTCGCTTATTGGTCCTTTTTTAGCCTTTTTTTTCAACTTTACATTCTTTTGACTACATTTACACCATTTGTATAATTCAAGAAACCGCAGCGTGTAGTCTCTAATCCAACTTTCTACCTAGTTTTAGTTTCTAAAGACTTTTCAGATTCCAAACACTTTTGTTCCGCGAAATATTATTGAACGTTCACAAAAGTCCCATTTTTTAACTATCAGCCCACTGACCGCCTGAAATATTGTATTTCGACTTCATATTTTCCTAAGAAGTTGTTCTTTGTGAAAATTACCTCGAGCAGAGGGTGAAGGCAGCTATGTTGTCTTTATCCACTCATTAGCAACTGCAACACTTTTTCCGGTTTTTTAGATATTTTATAGATCCTCAACTTTCGAGCCCTAATGAACACATGGCTTGCTAGAGTTCTGGATGACGAACACAACAAAATTAATTAGGGCTATGTCTATTACAACTGAATAGGTCATTAATTGTGTAGATATGTTTAGATTATAGTGTTTGGAATCGGCATACACAGAAGTGGAAATATTTATAAGAATATCGTGTATACGTATTTTCACAAACAAATTTAAAAAAACTGTAAATAATGGCAAATATACATTTTTCAAAGTGAATCTTCTATTTATAAAAAAACTGCTATAAATTAATTATGAAAAAGCGCCAATAAAATGGTTAATAAAGCTTAAGTATTGCAAATATGTTTTTACTAAATTCTATAATTTTAGAGGCCGCTCCTTGGCGCAAGTTATTAAATACTCGCTCTCCTCCTCTGATAATTCCATGTAGGATTCATGGCGGAGGAATCGGAGCTATGACAGATTTTTCCTCGGTATTTTTTCCAATATGTTTCCTCCCAAAAACTTAATTCCTCCACTTGTCCATACTCATGTTATCCAAATTATTCCATTAATTAAATAAAAATAAAACGTAGTTTTATTTGATTTTCATATTTATTATATAATTCAGTGACAGCTGTTACAGTACACTGTACCTTCTTCAGACATGTTAACAAATTATGAATTGTGTTCCAACTGATCTAAGCAACAACTGCTTAGATCAGTTGGAACACAATTCATAATTTGTTAACATGTCTGAAGAGGTTACAGTGTACCGAAACAGCTGTCACTGAATTATATAATAAATATGAAAATCAAATAAAACTACGTTTTATTTTTATTTAATTAATAGATATGGATTTTCATCAAGTAAACACCAACTCAATTGATTATCAAATTATTTCATTTTATCTTCCTGTGAGATGGTGCGAGAGGCCATGTCAACCAAGATTCTTATATAATAAGAGACCTAAATAATAATAAGTAAGAAGAAGAAGAAGAAGAAGAAGAAGAAGAAGAAGGAGAGAGGGAGAAGAAGAAGAAGAAGAAGAAGAAGAGAAGAAGAAGAAGAGAAGAAGAAGAAGAGAAGAAGAAGGAGAAGGAGAAGAAGAAGGAAGAGAGAAGAATGAAAGAAGGAAGAAGTAGAAGAGAAGATGAAGAGAGAAGAGAAGAAGAAGGAAGAAGAAGAGAATGAGAAGAAGAAGGAGAAGAAGAAGAAGGAAGGAGAAGAAGAAGAAGGAAGAGAGAAGAAGAAGGAGAAGAAGAAGAAGGAAGAAGGAGAGGAAGAAGAAGATGAAGAAGAAGAAGGAGAGGAAGAAGAAGAAGAAGAAGAAGAAGAAGAAGAAGGAGAGGAGGAAGAAGAAGAAGAAGAAGGAAGAGAAGGAGAGGAAGAAGAAGAAGTAGGGGAGAAGAAGAAGAGAAGGAGACGGCAGGAAGAAGAAGAAGTAGAAGAAGAAGAGAAGAAGAAGGGAAGGAGAAGAGGAGAAGAAGAGAAGAAGAGAAGAAGAGGAAGAGAGAAGGAAGAAGGAGAAGTAAGGAGAAGTGAGAAGAAGAAGAATGAAGAAGAAGAAGAAGAATGAGAATTATAAGTAATAATAAGTATAAGAAGTAAAATAATAATTAATAATTAGAATAATGAAATAATAATAATAATAATAATAATAATATAATAATAATTATAATAATAATAATAATAATTATAATAATAATAATTATATAATAATAATAATAATTATAATAATAATAATAATACTAATAATTATAATAATAATAATAATAATAATAATAATAATAATAATAATAATATAATTATTATTATTATATTATTATTATTATTATTATTTTATATTATTATTATTATTATTAGTTTTATTATGAATTAGTGAATTTACAAAAAAAACTGAATATTTGGCAATAAATAGCAATGAAAGAATATTGGAAGAATGAATTCAAATAAAGCAAGTGAAACTAACTAAATATTTTGGAATAATTATGGATAACATTGAAGGTATACGCAAAGAGAACATAAAGCACAGAATTGAATTGAGTAGCAAAGTAATATTATCGTTAAATTCCATATGGTGGGATAAGCATATTTGGAAAGACACAAAAAAATAGATTGGTAAAACATTGGTGGAATCTGTTGCAATGTATGGAAGGGAGGTATGGACAATCAATAAGTGCTATAAGAATAGTCTAATAGCTCTAGAAATGGATTATTACGCAGAAGTACCAGAAAGTCAAAATTAGAACATGTCACAAATAATTAGAAACATATTGAAAACAGAAGAAAGCATAATTGAAAGAATTTAGGAAAAGGAATTAAAGTGGTTAGGACATATTTTAAGAATGGGAGATGAGCGATGGCCGAAGCTACTATATCAATGGTAACCAACCAGAAAGAAGAAAAGAGGGAGACCAAAGGACCTAAGTTAACATGGAAGGAAAACATGAAGATAGTAATGCAAGCAAGAGGGCTAAGCACTGAAGATCGTAGATTTTGGAGGTTTGGCACGGGAATACGGCAGCAGCTGTAAAAACCCTAAGATAGATAGAAGGTATTATTATTTTTTTGATTGCAGATGAGCCCATGTAGGACTATGCAAAGTACTTAGAGGCGTTTCCTTTGAGCCCAAATTTCTTTCATTCTTTTGCTATGAGCTTGTTTTCTATCATCTGTACAAGTTGTTCCAGTTTTTTTTTCGGTTTGTCCTCTTGGTCAACTTGCCACTTATTCACCCTAATTCTAAATATATCTCTGTTTGGGATATCTTCGTATTATCATTATCATTATTGTTATTATTATCATTATTGTTATTATCATTATTGTTATTATTATTATTGTTATTATTATTATATTATTATTATTGTATTGTTATTATTATTAGTTATTATTATTATTATTATTATTATTATTATTATTATTATTATTATTATTATTATTATTATTATTATTATTACCGGTGCTTCATAACATTCCTCGACTTGGCATTAGGCCGAACACGGATAGAGGATTTACTTTACTCCTGCAATACAGGGTGTAACTAAATTCCCATTACAAACCTTGAGGACATATAGTGGGGACCAAGGCTGTTACGTTTAGTATAACAACTCTTGTCTAGAAACATACCGTTTTCTAGCTACATGCAAACAAAATACCATAACACATATTCAAATATCTGGCATTTCCTGTGCAAAAGATTGTGCACGTTCCCATATTTGAACCCGCTACACTACTATGTATGGGATCACATGAAATCCCTGATTTACGAGACCCTTGTGGTGTCCTAAGAAGTCCTACTGACGCGAGTTATGGCTGTTGCGGATATTACAAGACCAGAGATTGGTGATCGTGAGTACCATAACATGGCACGGAGGTACCATATCTGTATTGAGGTAGGTGGTCGTCACATCGAGCCTTCTTGCGTACCCACAAGACAAGCAGCAGGCGTCAGAGAGAGCAACGTGTGTTGTGGATTTTGCGTGTACCGGGAAAACGGTACCTTTCCGGATACGAGTTCCTATGCTATACGTAACAGTCTCGGTCCCCACTACACTTCTTTAAAGTCTGTAATGGGAATTTAATTACAACCCTGTATTATTTTAGATTTCGTTTAATCAATTTTCGCTCTCAATTCTATTCACAACTTCTGAAAACTGAATCCAAAACTCAAAAACTGATTGGAAGAAGTTTCCCCAATATAAATTCTAAAAAAAAAAAATACGATCACTTACAACAGATAGCTATTGTGTTTTCCAAGTCAATGTTAACATTCATGTTGTGTCTCTAGAAGCACCCAATCCTAACCTAAATCTGATAAAAAAAACGTGGCCTTTATTAGAAAGCTGAGTTGCTTCAAGGAATATGGGGCACAAGTGTTTTTTTTCATGGCGCGACAGGCCTAGAAGTCCATTGGCGTACCAGCCGGAAAATTAAGATGACAAAATAAGGCTTATTACCTATCTGACAAAACAAATTAAAAAATAACTGGAATAAATGGAATGAGGTTAGGACAGTTTTAAACATGGGAGAATTAGTTGAATTCAGGCTTTAACAACCGATAATCACAATATTAAGACCTCCTCAATTGAAGGAGAAATGTCTGAAAGAAACACCAGTCATGGACCACGGCTACATAGCCCGGAATCTCATAATATCATGAGAAAATTAATTTACAGATGACGGGGATTTGGATGGGATAGCTGTCTTTCTCGACAGGGATTAATGATAAATGTTCATTTTAAATGTCTTCATATATATATATATAGTAGATTGCCATCTCAAACTATACGCCAGTCCCTGCTAGAAGTTTCTAGGCGATAGGTGTGCAACGTGAGGTCCATATTCTCTCAAGATAGATTCTGACTCTTCTTTATATTATAGTTGACTACTTAACTCATGACACATATGGAAGTCAATGACCAATCACTTTTCAATGAATTTTGTTTTATAATCAATCACAGTTGCGTTTCACCTCGATATTTATCGAGTTCTGTTTACTAAAATAAATAAAGTTCCTCCCTTTTAATATTTTGAACAGGTCAAAGCATTATTTTGCGGTGACTCACTATCCAACAAATACGTTGAATATATCAAATAATGAACAGATCCCTGCGAAGTACACATTTGACAATTGTGTGTTCAATAATTATTGAGTTTTTAAATATTGATTTTATCGAGCTGTTTCCTAAAAAAAATTATTTAATAACCTATAATGTTGGTTATAACATGTACAGTTTAATGTGTTCATTTTTTCTCCACTAGGGTGCATTAATACAATATTGCGATCTTATTTAGCAATAAATAATATTATCTAGTTGCAGTGGATGAACAATTGAAACACAACCAAACATTTCTCATTTGTTTTCAAACATCGCCATTTACATTAAATATACAGATATTTTAAAATAACTATATTTAAATAAATGATTTGTGACTAAACAGCTTAATTTTATTCGTTAAATAGTCCTAACAAATGCCACTCTCGATTTCCAAATCCTCTAGAAAAATTTGTAATCACTCGTGGCATTAATTACGATGTTAGACTGTTATGAAGGAAATATCGCAATGGATACAATCATTATTCTTAATTTGTCATGACACATTTACTTTTACCATTTTAAAAAAAATATAAGCAAAATTATGAATCATATAATATGGCATTACATTAAATCAGTAATAAAGAAGTAGTTGAATTATGGTTTTAAAACTGTCGATCCTGCGGTTAAATATTCATTCATTAAAACCAAAGGAAATAATCGACAACACAACTGTTAATATTGACTTTCATTACAGTGTATCATTTTATCATTAAGAATTATATCTTAATTAGTTACATTTAAAATCAGTGAACATGAGAAAACAAATGACTACACACAACAATTATACACATCACTAATATTAAAATTGATACGATCTAAGGGCACTCAAGCATTACAAAATAAAGCAAATCACTGGAGAAAATGTGTTCATTAGAGGAGAATGTAATAAAATTTCAACCATGCTACTGTTCTATAATATATGCTATTGATAAACAGAACCGGAACAGACCCATTTTTCTCCTGCTTTGCTCAGGATTGAGTTTCTCATCTTAAACTTATTTGCTTCTATCCAAGGGCTTACTCTGAAAGTCAATTTGCATATCATTAAGACAGTTTGCAGCACCAGAGAAATCCCACAAAGAGTCACCACGTACAAATAATTGGAACACTTTAATATTAGAGCAATTTAATTTACCAACGTGGTCAGGAAAATACATTCTCCTAACGCATGTAGAATATAATTAACTAATCGAGGCCTATTATAGGTATATTTGTTATCATTCCACATACCGTAGCGAAATTTATTAAAGTAATAAGATACAAGAGGTAGGTCACGGGTTCAAGTCCCGATGACGACAGGATTTTTAAACTGGCCTAAAAATTCTAAACATAGCCCTAGGGTAGACTCACCTCTAACTGAAATGAGTACCAGATTGTGTTCAGGAGCAATAGTTTTAAATTTTATTCAAAACCACCTTTAGTTACTGTATACCATGTTAAATAATAAAACATGTACTGGGATCTTAGTCGTCCTCGTTAAAGTAAAATTCCATTAAATCAATAACAACCGAGATATCAGGTACATGTTTTATTATTTTAACTTTCTAGGGGTAAAAGAGGCCGTCACGCAGGGCTGACAAAGCGGCTCATATATTGTACCGATTGTCTAGAAAAATGGGAGCCTTAAGCTGCTACTATTCCAAAAGCCTCATAAGACCTGTAGTCATTTTTATTATTAATAGTCCCTCTATAATTAGGCCTACTTGATAATGAATAATAATAATAATAATAATAATAATAATAATAATAATCCATCCATAGTAATTCTGCCCGAAGGCAGGACTTTCACTGCAATTATAGCATTTTCATGCTATGCTTTGCAGCTTTACTAGGGAATTTTAGGTGTGGTAGCTTCCCGTTGCTTTCCACACCGATGAAGGATGATGGTGATGATAAGATGAATATGAATGATGATTGCGATGGCCATATGATTTCGGGGACCGTTTGGGCCTTAACGTTTTCCTGACATTTGTCTTACAGGTGAGGAAAAACCCCGATAAAAACCTCACCCAGAAAAACTGTCCCGAGCGGGGATCGAACCCGGACCCGCTGCGTGACAAGGCAGTACGCTACCTCGAGACCACAGCGGTGGACAATAATAATAATAATAATAATAATAATAATAATAATAATAATAATAATAATAATAATAATAATAATTGTAAAAATAATGAATAATAATAACTGAACCTCTGTGTTCGTTTAAAAAAAAACTGAAAATATGACGCACTAGACGCAGGAGACTTTGGCCAATGAAAATTATTTTTTTTTATATTTGGTTATTATATGGCATTGATAAATTCCGTTATGTCCATACAGATTATATTTTTGTTAACTTTAGATCTATGTAAGTTTTAAAACTTATACTAGGTCGTACAATAATATTAGCTGTGTTACGGAAGTGTATGACTATTGTAGCACGTTTAAATTAATTTGGAAAATCAATCATTACTTTAGCATAGAATAGAATAGACTTATTTAGCCTGGTGGAGTTAAGGCCAGTTCTCTTCCACTCACCAGGACAAACATATGTTACATATAAATACAAAAAAAATTACAATAATAGTCATACTAAACAATTAATTATCTGTCAAATTGAATAATAATGAAAATAATGTCGAATAATACAATAATATTAAATACAATTAAAATTAAATGAATGATAGAATGAATACAGAAAGGAATAACAGCTCGAATCTACAATACATAAAAAGAAAACGAAGAAAAAAAAATTAAAAGAAAGTAATAAACTACAATGCATTAATCTATCGCTTATTATACAAGGCATTAGGTAAATATATTAACAAATCTTAAATATATTTTATTAAATAGTGAAAAAACACATTAATTTTTAAAAAGTAATATTAGTGAGTTGTTTGCGTTAGTAATATTATTTTCAACTTGTTTCTGAAAGATGGTAAAGTTTGGCAGTCTCTGACATAGGGTGGAAGGGAATTCCATATTCTAGCAAGATAAATTGTGAATGATTTCGAATAATAGGATGAGGAGGGATATAAAGGACACTGCGCTCAAGGGATCGGGTATCTAATTTATGTGTATCAGAGAGTCTAGTGAAGCGGTGTGATAAATAATAAGGTAATTATGTGTGTAATATGTTATAGAGAAGGCATAGGGAATGGATGGTTCTACGATATTGTAGACGAAGCCATGACAATTGTTTCAGGTATTGCGTAATGCGATCAAATCTGCGTATACGACAAATAAAACGTATGCAAGAATCATGAACACGTTGAAGTCTTTGGGTAAGAACAGTATTTAGGTCAGTAAAAAGAGTATCACAATAATTAAAATGGGGCATTGCAAGTGTTTCTAGTAACATTTTCCTTAGAGCAAACGGTAAGCAATTTCTTGTACGATTTAATGAGTGTATCATTGAGAAGATAGTTTTGCAAATGTTATTTGTTTATTCCAAATAAAATGTTTATCCATAAATACTCCTAGATTTTTTACTGTCTCACTATAAGGGATCTGAACCCCATTAAGTGACACATGTAATACTTTATTGGCCAATGAACCGATTGTACGTCATGTGCTGTGGTCGCATAACTATCATGACTGCAGACCGCGAAAAAGGCCATATGTAAGATAAAAGCATAAGAACATGGATGGAACTGGAATGCAACAGTCTTGTCCATACACTCAAAGAATGCTGTCTCTATCCTTTGTGCGTTTGTAAACAAATGTTGAGCTACCTACTCAAGTGAAAGAGTAGAAAGAGTAGAGAGGGTTGTTTCAGAGCATTGACATACTCTCTTCATTTGCGTACACAATGGAGAAGAGAATGCAGTTAAGTTCAGACTTAAAGAGAACTACTGACAACCTCGCTTTAAGAGGTAAATCACTGAGGGAAATAGGCAAATAACATGCAACTAGCCTGTACATAGTTAACAAGTTCAAGTATGGAGGTACCATAGAAAATGTTCAGCGTAAACGTAGAGAAAAAAATAATAAACGAAAGAGAAGAACTTTTATACTCAGACATGTTAGAGCACATCCTCGGATTAATGTCCTGGAACTAAGGCCCATGGTGGAAGAAATGTCCGGAAAGTAAATGAGCAATCAGACTGTACGTCATGTGCTGTGGTCGCATAACTATCATGGCCGCAGACCGCGAAAAAGGCCATATGTAAGATAAAAAATTGTGCTACAAGATTACCCTTTGCAAAAGAGCACGTGAACAAATCACAGGAGTTTTGGGATCGTGTAATTTGGTCCGATGAAAACAAAATCTCTTCGGATCAGATGATATAAGGGTTTGGAGGAAACCCAACACTACTGATGAAAAGGTGAATACTCTTCCGACTGTGAAACACGGAGGAGGTTCAGTTATGATTTGGGCCTGTATGTCTTCCAACGGGTTTGGAAACCTGCACTTCATTGACTGAATAATGGATAAGTGGCATTACAACAGGTTACTGAAGGAAAATGTAAATCAAAGTGCCATAAAAATGCGACAGGGACAGAATTACATAATCCAACAAGACAATGACAGTAAACATAATGCAGAAATTAATGAGCTTTGGTCGATCTGGAACGTTCCGAAGTAGCTGAGAACACCTCCATAGTCAGCTGACCCAAATCCAATAGAGAACTTTTGACCGAGTTGAAGAAAAATGTCCGAAAAGGAGAGGGGCTTCAAAATAAGAGTTAAAACGTTTCATTTGAGAAGAATGGGATACAATCACATCTGAAACAATCAAACAATTGGTTAATGCAATGCAACGACGATGCCAAGCAGTGATTAAAGCTAAGGGGTATTCTTCTGAGTATTAAATGAAGACATTGTTCCGTATTTTGGTCTTGGGTTTTAAGTGTATGAACAGAAATGTTGCAAACAAGTGAATGTTTAATTTCCTTGGTTTTAGTTTTAATTATATTTTTAATGGAAATAGTTGCAATATATAATTTATTTTATTAAATATAGGTGTGTTAGGCTGTTATGATAGTCTGAAATGATAATCAGAAATAAATCACATTTCGGAGATAGATTATTTACTTTATATCACAAAATCTCAGCAGGATTAACAAGAATGTTACTAACTGTATTTCAAGCACAATCTAAAATAAGTGATATCATTATTATATCATCAAACCGTCCACCGCTGTGATCTCGAGTTAGCGTGCTGCCCTTGTCACGCAGCGGGTCCGGGTTCTATCCCCGGTCGGGGCAGTTTTTCTGGGTGAGGTTTTATCGGGGTTTTTCCTCACCTGTAAGATAAATGTCAGGAACGTTTTAAGGCCCAAATGGTCCCCGAAATCATATGGCCATCATTATCATCATCACCCATCATCCTTCATCGGTGTGGGAAGCTACCACACCTACAATTCCCTAGTAAAGCTGCAAGCATAGCATGAAAATGATATGATTGCAGTGAAGGACCTGCCTTCGGGCAGAATTACTATGGATGGATTATGAAACCAATGTATTTACATTAATTAACAAAATTAAATTCATACGAATTTTACAATTAGCCCCGGTTATTCAAAACGAATTTGTGTTGAAACGATATTATAAAATAAAGCCCAATTTAAACAAAACATGCATATTTTATAAAGATCATAATTTGATCGGCACGTTTCGGAACTACGGCGTGTGACCTCAAGTCTAAATCACAAGTACTTCAATTTCTATATAAAATAGAAATAGTTTAGTCGTGAACGTTGAGGCGCTACGTTTAACTATCATGCTGCGAGGCAAGAGAGAAGTACTGCATAGTCAAGCTAGGTAGAATATAGAGGGACTTCGGGTCATGTGGACCCTTCGGTTTGAGTGGATCCTGTTAATATATTTTTTAATTGGTGCTGCCCTGGAACATAAAATATTTTAATTTCTTCCCCTCATCAACGTTGAGGCGCTAGGTTTAACTATCATGCTGCGATGAAGGGTTTATTTGTGATATTTATGAAAATACCATTTAAAAGTTTTTCAAGCTAAGAATTAATTCTTAATTTCTGCTATTCAATATTACAAATGTTAAAAAACTCTTAAATATATATTATGTATATGCTGTTTTAATATACTGACGGGTTTTGGTTTGATATCATGTGACATGACTGCTGTATAAAATAATTAAAGATAACACAGGAATTCGGTTAATCTAGACCCTCCACATAGCGGTTAAAATGGACGTCGGTTCACTTAACAGGCATACGTATATTTTATCAACAAGGGTGCTATATGTAAGACCCGTACACTTAATTAATTTTATTTATATCCTTGCAATTTTACCTAAACCCAAAGACCGTCGCTCTCTGCAGATGAATGACTTTTGAATGTTATAATCAACGCGCCGTAGCCGAGCGGTTAAGGTAGGAAGCCTTGGCGCAGAGCTACGGGACTTGCGCTGGTTCGAGTCTCCATTGGGGAAGACATTTTCTCATGGTATTTCGACCAGTATGGGACCGGTGCCCACCCAGCATCGTGAGGCAATTGGGTAGCTACAATAAGTAGCGGCTCCAGGTTGAGGAACCAGCTATAACGGCTGGGGGACTCGACATGCTAACCACATGTCACCCCTACACTGGCTGTTGATCATCTACCTCTGTGATTGACACATGTGGATGAAGGGCCAGCAGCCGGGTGGTAAAAGGGCAACCGCTGAAAAGTGGAAATACCCTCAATCGGAATCGGAATAATCAACGCTAATTTTTCAAAACATTAAATAAATATCAACGTCTTTAATTTCGATCAGCCATAAATACTTTCAGATTCATTTGTGTATGTCTGTATAAATTAATAGAATAAATAGACTTAAAATAGTCTAAAGGCTAGAATGGACTCTGAGGTCCACTTTACCCGAAGACAGAGGTTAAAGTCGACCTTTCTTGTAATGTAAAAAAGTTTATAAATTATGAAGATGTTTCCATATTTGAATAAAATACATAGCTATTTCATAGTTATAACACTAATGATAATCACTGTAATTAAACAAAATTCAAATTCAATCATTAAAAGAAGAAAAAACAAATTCAAAATAGGGGTTCAATTACCCGACGATCCTGTATACAATGAGACTAAGTTTTGTGAATTAAGAGACTTAAATTAATTTCACGTATAATGCTTCACTTTTCATATTTTGTGGATTGTGTATTCTAAGTCTGGTCTTATGTTTTCCCGCTCTCTATACTAATGACATTCTATCCTATTCCAGTATTTGTAGACTAATAACGTTAAATCATAAACAAAAACACAGTCGTTTAATAAAAAAACAAGAACCCTGGTCAACTATTATGCCCTTGAGTTTAATACACGGAGCTATACTTGAATTTAAGTTATTCGGATAAAATTATCACCTTTAAGCTATATACGTCATCCGTATCTAGCAGTTAATCTTGTTATACGGAATCATTATACATACATTCACCTAAACTTCAGTAACACACCATAAAATGTAATGCTATCTTCTTTCCGGGGGGGTAAGTAGAGGCAAAAGATACACACACCATAGATTTACGTCTACACAAATCTACACAGGTTTAAATACACTGCTCAAAAAAATTAGGGGATATTGTAGAATAACCAATTAAGACTATGTTTTTAGGAACAGGATTAGATGCAATCACTTTCTATTACTCCAAAAGAATGTAAACAAGAGTTTGAAGTCATTACGTAACCTCTGTACCACACCAGATGTCAAAGAGATCCTGATTAGGAATATGGCAAACAAACAAAGCAGCATTAACATGGGTGAACCATGTACTTCCGTCAGAACCGATGGCACGGATGCCTCACACCTGTATGGCATTGATGGCAATGAGGTTAGCAATGAGTTCTTGGGGGATTACGTGGCCACTCTTCCATAAGAGCAATGTGCAGCTCTGGAACAGTTGTGGGAGGTGCTGGTCTGCCTGCAATGCACCTGCCTAATGCATCCCACACATGCTCAATCGGATTTAAGTCCGGGGAGGAAGCTGGCCATTGCATACGCTCGATACCCTCCACTTCCAGCATGTCGTCCACCAAGCCAGCTCTGTGGCCTCGTGCATTATCGTCCATAAAAGAGGAAAGAATCACCTATGGCATCAGCATAAGGCACGACAAAAGGTCGGAGAATCTCATCTCTATACTTTACCGCAGTCAAGTACCACTTTGGATAACGTAGAGGGTCCGTACGTCCACACTACTGAATCCTTGCCTACACCATCAATCCACCACCACCATATGAGGATCTTTCACGTACAAAAGCTGAATTGTTTCGTGTCCCTTTTCTCTCCAGATGAATACACGCCGACTATCACATTCAATGTTGAATCGCGACTCATCAGAAAAAAAAGACTGAACTCCATTCAGCATGCCTCCACCCACGATGTTCCTCCGCCCCAGTTCTGCGATTTCTACGGTGTTTTTGGAGTTAACCTTGGTACACACCATGGGTCCTATGGGCATAGAGACCACTTCCATGCAGTCGATTAGGGACAGTTTTGAGTTGACACCCTTGCGTCCTGTTGCTGTGTGAAGTGCATTTCGCAGTTGAGTTGCATTCTGCTGTCTATTCCGACGGGCTCTGTTAAAAGAGGGTAACGGTCATCCCTTGCTGTTGTTGCCCTTGGTCGACCTGGTCCGGCTCTTTGTGAACAGTATGGTTCTTGAAAATGATTCCAAAGTCTGGAAATCATACTTTGAGGCACCCCATGGCTTGTGCCACCTCTTGTTGTGTCTGTCCAGCTTCCATCCTTCCTATGGCCCTCTAAGCCATCTGGTTCAAGGTAAATCACGTTGTCGAGGCATCACTGTCTCCTAAGGCAAGTCATTCACTAACTGAAAACTGGACTGGATTTAAAAACAGCAACAAAACATTCACCCCCACACCACCCTTTCACATCAACAGTACAGACACTGCCCTCTGGTGTGGTACCGAGGTTACGTAACAACTTAAAACTCTTATTTACATTATCTTGGAGTAATAGAAAGTGATTGCATCTAATACTATTCCAAAAAACATAGTCTTAATAGGTTATTCTACAATATCCCCTAATCTTTTTGAGCAGTGTAATTGTCTACAACTACAGACTAAATTTGTAAAGTCTGTAGGCTACTTTATATGAATAACTAAGTGATCATACTACAGGTCTAAGGAAATCAATGGGGTTGAAGGAGGTTATGGGTCCGACGTTTCTAGACATTTGCACGAGATATCTGTCGGTTTGTCACCTTGCATGAAGACCGCCTTTACTCCCAGAGCACAATCTGAGACTGAGTCAATCCCAGGGTCATGGTGCCGCCAGAAGGTTTAGGCAAGTTTAAGAATTCTAACCCCATCGGGACTTGAAACCCGCGACTTTCCGGGTTGTAGCGTATTTTCTTAATCAACGGTGCGCTTACCCCCATACGAATAAAATTAGTTACACTTAATGTTTTATTGAATTTCATACTTTAAGTAGTCGTTTTTCGTACCATAATACAGTCATGATTGATTGATTCCTTAAAATGATTCAAAACATCAAAACTAGCCAAGAACAGGATCAGTATTAGAAGAAATCGGTAGTCGATTTATAAGTATTTCTAATTCCAAACGTATGAAGATAAAGCTTAATTTCAAATAGAAATAAAATAAAATGTTAATTGCTGTCGATTAAAAATATTTCATCTTAAGCTTTTAATGGACCTGTTAATTGTCGTTAAAAAGGCATAGGTACAAGAACCTATGAATGCTAACATCAAAATTTGACGGTTTATATCAATATTTCTGTATTCTAATTTTCAATAAAAACATAAACTTCAGAACACAAATTTTCAGGGAACACGAACTCTCTTTTAATTAACTGAATTTACAATCCAAAAAAATAACATGCTAATTAATTGCATTCTAAACATCGCATAATTTAACATCACATTATGTGAATGAGTAAATGTTATTTTGATATTCGTCTCAGATTTATGTATAGTTAAATGCCAATTTATTTAATGTATTTTCGTATTTGCAATTGAATTTATAATTGCACTAAAAATATTCGTCATTAATTTTGTGAGTTTATATCTTATAAATTTATTTTGATAATAAAATTCGTACGCTGAAGTTTTCAAATCAATTATCCGTCAATATGATTTTTACGTATATAAATTGTGTCTGTTTTTAGATGATCCATTAAGATTTCTCTCAGTTCTTAAATAACATCTGCAGCACAAATTTCCAAACAACTTAAAAATCTGTTTTCAAAATTAAATTTAACATATTAAAGAAAATAACTATTGAAGTATTTTTAATTTAAATTTAAAATTAGCCAGACGTATAATGGCAGATTCTCTATATTCATCAACGATTTTATATTTAACGATTACAAAGAATACCTACAAAATAACGTTTCATTTTTTTGCAAAAGGTTTCAATGTCCAGTTATGGGGAGGCAGTAGGAAAATTTTAACTTTAGGGAAAAATAGACGTTGTTTTGGAGCTGTTATTTGTACAAAGACGCGCTAAGCTGGATACTCGTGATTAAAAAAATGTATTTCAATATAAATTCAGTGGATATGATTTTGAATTATATTATCAAATAAGCTGAGAAAATTGAGCCTCTATTTACTTATCTGGTTTGACACGCTCTCTCGAACGTATTATTAAATTTACTAAAACATACGTAGATTTTATCCAGAATATGTGTGTTAAAATGTCAATTTTATTTAAACAGGTAAGGCGACAACGCATCAGTTTGCGGATTGGATCTGGAAGGTCAGATACGATCCTGAGAACCGAAGAGATGCAAATTTGTCTTTACTCTTTCGCATCCGGATTGGCCATGAAGCTACTTATCCCCATATAAAAATTTTACTGGAAATATTTCTGAAGGAAAACTTGAACAAGACAAAGGTTTAGCAACTTTTTCTCCTTGCGTTGTTGGGTAAAATTGTCGATCCCTGCGCATGCACTTCCAAGTCGCATTAAGGGGTATTTTTACATTTACCTTCGAATCATTTAAATTGTTTTAATGACTGATAGAAAAACGTATATAGTAACAATATGTATTGTATGCCAAATAACTTTTAAATCTACCATTTTCAGGTGAAAAATTCAGAAATCGATCTCTATACAATAAACATATTTTACAACTACAAATCTGAGTTAACGTACTAAAGACGTTAAAGCTGTGAGTTTCATAAATCATTACACAAATTGCATGTGTGACAAATGAATATGCACTATCTTAATATATAGGCCCTAACAAATATTTGGAGAAGATTCTAAAACTACAAAGCTTGGTGGTGTATTCATCTGCAATACCCACTACGCATTCATAAATAAGTCAAACTTCCTTCGATAGGAATAAATATAAATTCCAAACTGTGGCGCTGGTCTACCAGAGAGTTGCTGTATATTGCATTCAGGGTAAGTAGAAACAGACCTTATCTTCTGCTCTTTCTGCTGATGATGGAACTAGTCCCGAAAGGCCTATAGAGAATTAATATTTTACAAAGTAGAGGAGACGGACCTATTAGGTAACAATTTTATAATTTTATATTATAATTTTATGACTAATATCTCAATTGAGTTTTATCACGAATTTTATTAATATTGCTGACATCATATCCACATGTGTGTTAATCACACAGGTGGACGATCTTGCAGCCACTATAGGGGTGACATGTGGTCAGCATTTCCGTTCCTAGCCGTTATACCAGACCATCTTAACCTGGAGCCACTACTTATTGCCGCTATCCAAGTTCATCATAATGCTGGGCGAGGACCGATTCCACCACACTGACCGAAACTCCATGAAATAATTTCTTTCCATGGCGTACGAACGAGCGTAAGTTCCGTAGCTCTGTACCAAGACATGATACCTCAAATCGCTCGGTTATGGCGCGCGACTGGGAATAAATGTAGTGATGCAAATCATATGATGGAATTGACCAAGGTATAGACCCAATCCACAGCAATCCCATGATTGCCAAACGTTTCATCGAGGAAGGTCCTGACACTGATGTCAAAATGCCCAGAATGTTCAGAATAACTATTTTTAAATTGTATTATCTATAAAGATGATGCTAGCAGAATCTTCAGCGGTAAAATGATTGAAAATAGCTCGTAAAATGTTATTTTCGACAGATTCTACGATATCTCTATCGTTAAGATATTCTGAATCATCCTGTATACTCAAATCATCTTACTCCTTTCTTGGTATTTATCGATACTAATTTCTATTCATGTTCTATTTTATTGCTCGGGGATTTAAACGTTGTAATCAAAGGAATCTAGCATATAAACAGCATAGAAACACTTGAAAAACGAATATCATTCAGCGGATTGATTTCCTCACTCAATAAAACAGACGTACGGTATTTGCATGTATATTGTTTCAGTCACTTCGCACCCCATGTTGCCCTAATATCGATTGCATCACATCGACGGATTGTCTGCAATGTTTGTTTTACAGATAGCGTATATTTCTCTTTTGATTAATAACACAGCATTTGCCAAACCTCACTTTTACTTTTAAAATATTCACAAACAACTGTGAATACAAAACCATGATGTATGTGTTTTTTTTCTGTGTATTCAACCCAGTGCGGACAATGGACACAGCCCGTAGTTAAGTGCTCTTTTTCATGAGAATTCAAATAAAATATAAAAATGACTAGTCTTTGTAATATTACAGAGTAATTTCGAATTGTGATATGAATAAAAAAATAGTCTATACAAAGTATATATAAGGTTATGTAGATAAGATAATGTGTTAAACCTGATCATATATTAATCACATAAAAGCTAATGTCTACTAATTTTTATGGTCGATTGAAGTAGTATTGCATCATTCTACAATTTATAATCACACCCTTAATACCTTCGAGCAGGCTAATTATAAATTAAACTTACGATAACACGAAGATCCCATCGTTGTTAATTTATCACTTGTGCTATCGTTGTTTGAATTTATTACTTAGTTTGGTCAGGAACATTGTGTCAATACTTTTGAAATTCATATTAAAGCACCGTTGACGTTATGTAATAAGATTTTAAAACACAAAAGATCAAACATTGTTTACGAAAGGCCTCCATATTAAAATAACTTTAAGTTTAATAATTTAGTTGAGGACGACTGAATTACCAGGTAAAAAATTATATAATTAACATCTTATTGTGTCAATAGTCTATTTCAAGGACAACTATTATACTATTTTGTAAACGCTGGAATTATTTTTTATTAATTTTTATTTAGGTTTTATCGTGACTTACTTTTTAAACTCATTTTTATAATATCAATACCAGAAGATTGCTTACATAGCTGCTTCATTTTGCAAGATTATTCATATTTCAACGTACCGGTAAATATTTATCATATTTTGTTTTTTGTATTTTCACACGCAATTTGGATTACCATAATTCTGACTGCTTAAATTTAATAACGAAAAAATATTAACGATAATAATGATGATGATGATAATAATAATAATATAATAATAATAATAATAATAATAATAATAATAATAATAATAATCAGCAAGGATTTTGAGGAGAGAGAAAATAAAAATAAGTTAATGTCAGAAGAAAAGATGAAAATACAAGGATCTCTAGTAGACAATATCAAACCAACACAATTAAGGTGGTTTAGGTATATGGAAATAATGACGGACGGCAGATTACCGCAGAAGGTTTATGAATGGAATCCGACAGGAACAAGGAAAATAGAAAGACCAAGCTAACATGGACACAATGAGCAATTAAAACAATACAATAAAGTAATTTGGAGATAGAGGTGTGGAAAAATAGAGAAGAATGGAGATTGGTTATATAATTTTGAAATGGTCACGGAAAAAGTCAAAGACATTTTAAAACCTGAAAGTAAACAATTATGTTACAATGTTTGTAGAAAATGCAAATTATCAAACAAAACAAAGATGGAGAATTCCAATTGGGACATTCATTAGATTGGGAAGACACTAACTTCTCGTGTCAGTTATTTAAATGTGACGGACCGCAGTGAAAAAAAATCATGTATAACTGTTATTACACGCATTAGGAGGGCCTATATTGTGTAATTTAATACAAATTTGAGTAATTTCTATTTGTGCGTTTTCTTCTGTTTTATTAAAAACATCCATCCATCCATAGTAATTCTGCCCGAAGGCAGGTCCTTCACTGCAATCATAGCATTTTCATGCTATGCTTGCAGCTTTACTAGGGAATTGTGTAGGTGTGGTAGCTTCCCGTTGCTTTCCACACCGGTGAAGGATGATAATGATAATGGCCATATGATTTCGGGGACCGTTTGGGACTTAAAGTTTTCCTGACATTTGTCTTACAGGTGAGGAAAAACCCCGATAAAAATTCCCCCCCAGAAAAAAACTTCCCCGACCGCCGTGTCTGAACACCGGCGCACAGCTGCGATGACTAAGGCAGCCCGATAGCCGGTGCCAAGGCCCAAGGCACGCTACTCCGGGACCCCAGCGGTGGACATTCACCAAAACATATTGAATGAATTAAACCGGATGTTGTTCCTATCCCCGTGAGGATACAATCCCGGAATTTAAGGGATTTAAAGACAATGGAACTTTTCAGTTATATGTAGGTCCTATCAGTCTAGCAGATAATATAAAAATTATCAACAGATTTTGGTGTATAAATTGATTTTTTCATAACCAACGCATTATGCCGTATGTAAAAAATAATCGACAATGAAAATATAAATAATGAGTGATAACAACAATACTATTAATAATAAGCATTTTAGTGTCAAATGGTTTAGGCATTGCGTTTGGCCCCCAAGAGTAACGAACTGACACTGTGAAAAGAGGCAGAAAAAGTTAAACCTCGTTAGATTGCGATTGCAGGACATATGGCACTCAAAATAGCGAATAGAAGAGGCAACAGTGTGAAAAAAGTCCTGAAAGATAGTAAGAGGTTAGCCATTAACGACGTGGAAGTAAGCACTAATTACACTGGTCAACAGTGAGGTTGTTGTCCTTGATATAAGATATTATTTCGGCTATATTTATGCTCACAATTCATGACAATATCAATGATTTTGGCAGATTTGCTCTGGTTTTTTCTTAATCCTTCAATTTTAACTGTACTATACAAAAATGGAAAATATATTTGAAAATATATAAAAGATATATTTATATATGCAAAGTTCGATTTTGACAAATTAGTATGCCTATACACCGACGTGAAAATAGAAAGAAAAAAATATCCAAAACTCATGTTATACTTCAGTGAAACGCCTTTTATAAGATTTTTTTGTTATAATTTTTTTAGGAGGACATGACAAATATCTTCTTATAAAGACCAGAAGGAATAGGCCATCATGTGCATCGTCCCACCTATCCCGGAATATCTCGTCCATTACGTTTAGATCCCTAGTGTAAAGCCCCCCACACCTCCCTATAATTTCCTAATATATCCAGAAATCCTATCCAGGTGACGCCTGGAGAACAGTGAACCTCTTATCACTCCATATCTTGCTCCCAGAATCTTGAATGTTCTCCACCACTGGTTTGCAACACTTCTTTATATTTCGGTTTTTGCTTTATTATTATACCTAGGAAATTTTTATACTACAAATACAAAAACCCTTCCCAAAGCTTCATCTTTCGCGGAGCAGTCCTAACTTTGATAAAATTTGGCATCTCCTTTTAATCAATTGCCGAATTGGTTAGGACCATCACAGCATTCCGCCCTCTTTAATCTTTTAGATACTGAGCTTAGGAAATTTTCTACCAATGTATTTGAAACATTCTCTTTCTCTTTCAATCTGTTTCTCCTTGAGGAATTGTTTTATCATATCCAGATGCCACGTCGTGCGTACTCTTTAATTCTGTCAAACTACCGAGATCTCGGCCGATGTTTGTGGAGTTGAGGGGTGTGAGAGTGTGGATCACGTGGGATGTTTGTATACGCGAAAAAAATGCGCATAAATCAAATCATGAACTGTGAAACATAAAGGTTCTATCAGTAATCAAGCCGGGTTACTGTTTAAGATATAAGATACGCAAAAATAATAAAAACTAGAACACATTCAGTACTTTCATGAATATATTCGTAAACTGTGCACTTGAAAACACATCAATTCGCTGAGATATCCAGGGCAACAATATTGTTTTTTTTTGTAGAGCTGTGTTAACTATTCGTGTAATTTGAGGAGGATGCAGCGAATGACTAGAAAACATTAGCTCAGGACAGGGATGTAGGCTATGGAGAGCTTATGTCCGCGTGACAATGAACCTTCTGGCTCAATGGAAGCCGAGTCAGTTAATAATCCATCCATAGTAATTCTTTCACTGCAACCATAGCATTTTCATGCAATGCTTTGCAGCTTTACTAGGGAATTATAGGTGTGGTAGCTTTCCGTTGCTTTCCACACCGGTGATGGATGATGATAATGATAAGGAAGATGAAGATGGCAGGATGGTTTTCGGGGACCTTTGGGCCCCAAGCTTCCTGACATTTGTCTTACAGGTGAGGAAAAACTCCGAAAAAAAAACCATACCCAAGAGCCTGTCCCGACCGGGAATCGAACCCGAGCCCGCTGCGTGACAAGGCAGCACGAGACCACAGCGATGGACTTAGTTAATAATAATTAATAATAATGATAATCGTAACTACAATAACAAAAATAACGATAATAATAAAATACGGAAACTTTAATTGATTTTTTCTGATGCCCTGCAAAACATCCGTAGCCATGCCAGTCAATCTGAAACATCTTGTATGTCAATATGACATAGAACTTTAATTAACTAGGGTTTTATGAGCTTGACGGACACTTCATAGTGCTGTATGATCTCCGCTTTGTTACCGTGCATGGTAATCCATGTTTGTGCTGTCACCTCACTCTCTGTTCAATTATGACAAATGCCAAAGCTCTCATCTGTACCCCATCATTGTACTTCAATTAACGTTATGTGAATTTATACAACGCACAGAAAGGCACATTTTGAAAACCTAAAATTTAATACAGGAATAGAACTATATCGCTCAATACTACTTCAAATATATGGAACGTATTGTATTAATGAGGTGATGATCAAATGGCTGGCCGTTGACCCTAATATATCGCCAGTGAATATTCCATCCGGCCGGCGAGTACAAAATATGTTTTTTTTTTCTCCCTTTTTATTTAATGCGTAAAATTGGAGTGTGTCTGACCGTTATAATGTAGCTAAATTGAGACATGACTTTTAATTAAGATATAATTTTCATTAAACTTAATTTGTAATGATAAAAATGTTTGCATCTATAGATATTTCGCTGTATAAATATTTCTTACCAAGCGAAATTATTCGAATTGGATTTGCAACACTATTTTTGCTCCTCTGCCACTGCCTTCTAGATCTCGCAGGCAGTTGCCAATAGCAAGGTTGTGTTTTGTATTGGCGTACTACTGTGAAATTACAGCAGTTCATTAATGGAATTTGTACGAGCTTGTTTTGAAGATTTTTTTCGGAATTTAGAAAAGTAGTGAAAGCGTAGTTTCAAGACATAATGGGAATTCGACTGTTTATATATTATTAATAAGGACAAAAAACCTCAAGGTTTAGTTTTTCTTCATGTGTTATCAATTTTCTTAAGGAAGAAAGGAATATTCTCATGGAATTTCGGCCAGTAAGGGATCGGTTCCAAATTCGTGAAGAATTCAAGCTACAATAAGTAGCGGATTCAGATTGAGAAAACAGGCTAAACAGTTGAGGTACCCGATATGGTAACCACATGTTATACCTGGACTCGCTGAATGTTCTCCATGTATGTTATTAACAATAGCCGGCAGGATAGCCGAGGGCCTTCTGGAGCTTTCCCGCCATGAGTTAATGGTATTTATATACAGACATAATTACCTCTCTCTGTCTCTCATACACACAAACACACACACACACACACTTACACGCACGCACCCACATACTTATTTAAATTAATACGCTTATTTTATAGAACACAAAGGTCCGTATTTTCGCTACGTATATATTAGAAAGGATTTTTTTCCAGGTGTTTGAGAAGGAAGTAATAGATCTAAGTAAAACAATAAATGGATTTGTTTTAATTACACTGCTCAAAAAATTAGGTGATATTGTAGAATAACCTATTAAGACTATGGTTTTTGGAATAGTATTAGATGCAATCACTTTCTATTACTCCAAGATAATGTAAATAAGAGTTTTAAGTTGTTACGTAACCTCGGTACCACACCAGAGGGCAGTGTCTGTACTGTTGATGTGAAAGGGCGGTGTGAGGGTGAATGTTTTGTTGCTGTTTTTAAATCCAGTCCAGTTTTCAGTTAGTGAATGACTTGCCTTAGGGACAGCGATGCCTCGACAACGTGATTTACCTGAACCAATGGCTTGGAGGGCCATAGGAAGGATGGAAGCTGGACAGACACAACAAGAGGTGGCACAAGCCATTGGGGTGCCTCAAAGTGTGATTTCCAGACTTTGGAATCATTTTCAAAGAACATACTGTTCACAGAAGAGCCGGACAAGGTCGACCAAGGGCAACAACAGCAAGGGATGACCGTTACCTCTTGTTAACAGCCCGTCGGAATAGACAGCAGAATGTAAGTTAACTGCGAAATGTACTTCAAACAGCAACAGGACGCAGGGTGTCAACTCAAACTGTCCCTAATCGACTGCATGGAAGTGGTATCTATGCCCGTAGGCCCATGGTGTGTACCAGGTTAACTCCACAACACCGTAGGGATCGCAGAAACTGGGCGGAGGAACATCGTGGGTGGAGGCATGCTGAATGGAGATCAGTTCTTTTTTCTGATGAGTCGCGATTCAACGTGGAATGTGATAGCCGGCGTGTATTCATCTGGAGAGAAAAAGGGACACGAAACAATCCAGCTTTTGTACGTGAAAGATCCCCATATGGTGGCGGTGGATTGATGGTGTGGACAGGAGTCAGTAGTGGTTGACGTACGGACGTCTACGTCATCCAAGGTGGTACTTTGACTGCGGTAAGGTATAGAGATGAGATTCTCCGACCTTTTGTCGTGCCTTATGCTGGTGCCATAGGTGATTCTTTTATTTTTATGGACGATAATACACGACCCCACAGAGCTGGCTTGGTGGACGACATGCTGGAAGTGGAGGGTATCGAGCGTATGCAATGGCCAGCTTCCTCCCCGGACTTAAATCCGATTGAGCATGTGTGGGATGGATTAGGCAGGCGCATTGCAGGCAGACCAGCACCTCCCACAACTGTTCCAGAGCTGCACATTGCTCTTATGGAAGAGTGGCCACGTATCCCCCAAGAACTCATTGCTAACTTCATTGCATCAATGCCATACAGGTGTGAGGCAGTGCTGGTCGTTCGAGGAGACCATACACCATACTAAAGAAACATTTCACCCATGTTAATGTTGCTTTGTTTGTTTGCCATATTCCTAATCAGGATCTCTTTGACATCTGGTGTGGTAAAGAGGTTACGTAATGACTTCAAACTCTTGTTTACATTCTTTTGGAGTAATAGAAAGTGATTGCATCTAATACTGTTCCTAAAAACATAGTCTTAATAGGTTATTCTACAATATCCCCTAATTTTTTTGAGCAGTGTATTTTGCCTTCAACTTAATTCGCTAAAAGAAGGAACTATAATCACAGTTATTTATTTATATTAGCAGAACTATTATGAAGAGTTCGTCCCTGTAACGTGGTTGATAGCGTCTTTACCTTACACTCCGTTGACGTGATTTCGATTCCCGCCAGGGAAAGAAAATTTTAAATTCCCACCTCGGATATGATCGTGTGTCCTGTAGGCTACTTGTGTTTGAATGTATTATTAATATTGGATGACTGTAGATCCGAAACATGGACAGTGACAAACAACAATCTGCCGGAATAGAAGCTGCTGAAATGAGATTCCTCAGACCAATAGCGGGATATCAAAGAACAGACAAAAAACATAACACAGAAATAAGACAACTAAAAGTAGAGGAATTAAACACAACAGGAGAGAAATACAGAACAAACTGGAAAGAACACTTGGCAAGGATGGCTGAGAATAGAATACCAAAAGCAGCATACAACTATTCACCACGAGGAAGAAGAAGGTTGGGAAGACCAAGGAAAAGATGGACAGAGCAGCAGTTTGGAACCGGAACAGGCTAGAAAATAAGTCTAAACCGTGAAGAAGAAGAAGAAGGATGACTGTAGAAAAATGTTAATAAAAAAGCTGAAAAGAAATCTAGGGGGAGAGAACACAAGTATATTTTTAGGTTTATATTTATGCCCAAGCCTTCATTTGTCATTATATTCATAACTTTAATGTTACAAAGTAGGCGGACATAATAATATTATTACTATACGTTTTAGCTAATATTATTCGATCAGATTATATTCATCTATTTTTAAAAATAAAAATACCAGGTGTTTTTTAAAAGTACGATCTACTTATATTTGTGTACGAGCCTTCTCTTGTTAGTAATATATTCATTTTAATGCATCAATTAGGCCTACATAATAATATACTGCACTACTAGTTTCAGCCATTTTTAAAATAAAAAATAAACAAATAACGCGTTTCTCAACTATTATAATTCATCTAAACATGTGCACGAGTGACTTGTTGTTAGCACATCGCATCAAAGAGACTTCTAATAGGCAACTAAGATATTACTTGGGTGGGTGCGTCTTTTTATTCGGATTTGCGGTTCTTTTATGAGGCTGATAATCTTCAAACTCGAGACCCATGACTTACAAATCTCTCCAGGAAGAATTTTTACTTGGATTTTTCCATCCTAAAAATCCATCGACGCCGGCCGGGTTTGAAATCGCGACCGTCGGGACTAGAAGCAAAGAACATACCACTTCACCACCGCGGCAGAACTCACCAACTATACCAATGTATAAAAATAACGCAAGGCAACAAATTTATAATTTTGTCTGGTATTTCAAAAACAATAATTAAGATATGTCTTCATTTGGATAAATTAATTTTGTTAGTTTTTTTTGTCCAAAGATGGCACACTTTTATTAATTATATGTAAATATGACATGTTGACATAGTGTGCTATGATCTTATCTGCACTTTGCTCTTAAGAAACTTTAGTAAGAACAGCTTCCTATAATGCCAGTAAAGATTAAGTTTGAAATAACGTGTTGGAAGTAGAGCAGCCATTAATCAAAAGTGGATTAGAGTTATTAGACTAGGCCAAAGTTTTCAAACTTAAATGACTTAAAACATTACATGTCTTAACATGTTAAACTCATATGGATAATAATGTATACAACCCCATGTAGGAAATGCCATAGTGTGTCAAATGTGCACCTAATGAATGGTTTGTATCGGTATATATGTACATCCAACCACCCGCAGACTCTTCCAATCATATCAGCTAGTACATGAATGATTTTTATTATACAATGCATTACACAACATTAGGGAACAATCCACCGTTCTAGTCTTGAGAGACAGTGCCGACTTGTCACGCAGCGGACCCGGGTTCGATCCCCGGTCGGGACAAGTTCACTAGGTGAAGGTTTTTTTTCGGGGATTTTCCTCACCTATAAGACAAATTACAGAAAACTTTAGGCCCAAACGGACATCGAATATCATCTGGCCATCATTTCATCATTAATATATACATTAAATTTAGGATTAAGGCCTCTACTGATGCATCATTGCCGCAATCAACGCCTATAATCGGGGTAGCGTAACTCAAACTTCCAGGCGCCCCAACCTCAGAAGTAGGTTGCAATAAAACTATGCCAGGAGAGAATACCAGAATGTCGAGGTGACAACTTGGTGGCACTGAGTAATAATAAAAAAGCATTAGGGAACTAATTTATATTTCCCGAATAAATGTATATTTACCTATGAATTTTGGATTAATTTAGAAATAAGTGAAATTATAAATTTTTCTCATATTATACTGGTCGACAAATATGAACTTTTTTTTTCTTTCACAAGAATAAAAATATGAGATTTTAGAAGTATTTTTCATCCTGAATTTAAATATCATTTCAGTTTTTTCCTATCAAGCAAGAGTTTTCTGTGATATTCATTTACATTTTTTATAATTTTTACAATTTTTAATAAAATCCATCTAACTCTAACGCATTCTGACCTACCTAGAAAGTGGTAGATAGTGATTTTCGGGCATATTTTGCATCTGGAACATATCTCTTCTTGATCCAACAGTAGTCAGCCAGCATATTATAACTCCACTTGCCTTGGTACCTCTTTTCCATTGTGGAAATTTGCTGATGAAAATGCTCACCATGCTCATCAGAGACAGCCCTTAAATACAGCTTGAATAAAATCGCTACATATAAGGTAAAGGTTCCTATGGCAGGTCAAAGAGAATGCTAAAATCAATTTTTAAAAAGCAGCTGTCACAAAAAAACTGTGCCTGATGGAAAAAAAAAATCTGACTACATATCTGAATTCAGTATGAAAAAATGCACTACATTCACTAAACATATTTCTTGTGAAGAAAACCTTGTCGACCAGTGTTATTATTGTACATTAGTATACCTTCTGGTACCGACCCGGTCTACTGGTTATGTACCTTGCTTATAGTCCGGAGAGTCGCGGGTTCAAACCCAACCTAGGTCAATGCAATTTTAGGATGGAAAAATCCCAGAGGGAATTTAAGCCGAGGGTCCCGAGTTTGAAGATTTTCAGGCTCCTAAAAGGACCTCAAGCCTGAATAAAAATATATGTGTACAAAATGTATCGACATTCTCATCCTAGTAATACTGTATTTGCCTCATTGGGTCGGTATGTTGACCACATACCATTCATGACATCTTTGGGAAATAAGCGTAACTAAATTAACTTGATGATCTTGAAGAAGATTTTCGGGCTGTAGACCGTGATCGTGAGGCTTGTAGTTCCCCGACGTTTCCCCAGAGACTGTGTCTGGCAACCTCAAGGGTTGTCTTGAGACTGGCAATTCTGTCCACTGTCTGTCCTATTCGTACGTTCACCGCGATGTGTTCGTAAGTTATATCTGCCTTCTGATTGGTCCGCGTTAGGGACTTCCATTGGTCAAATGAGATTGCTGTTTGATGTTCTAGTCGACTGTACATTAGATCTGCCTTCTGATTGGTCAGCGGTCCTTACCGTGAATACATAAATTAACTTGGTCTAGTAACTCCATCCAGCAAACTACCTCAAGAATATATTTTAAGACCAAGAAGCTTATGCGTACGAAGAAAACAACATCTTCAAGAATACCCCAAGAATCAGCTGGGAGAAGAGCATTTTCCTTAGCTAAAAATTTCAAGCTCAGAAGACTTCAAGATAAGCACATCAAATATTGGGTCAAGGCCTAAAATAGGCCGGTACCATATACGAACATCAATATTTCGCTCTAACAAAGGAGAGCAACATTGAGCTTCACGTCATTGTAGATAGGTGCACGAGGATGCACGTATGTAATGAGTATATTTGTAATTTTAACTTAGTTTTATTTTAAGACCGCAATTTCCTTCGTGTATATATCAATACGATTGTCAGAGCTAATGTGTTCATTTTATTTTTAAATACCAGTGATATATCAGTTTAGTGCTAGCGATACAATTTATACGTTTCTATTTGGATTCATTTTGCCCTCTCGCTATACGCGTGGCTAGCGCACGCTTTCCCGACTTCGAACTCTGGTTCGAATCTTGGCGGTTCCATAGAGGTATTTTTGGTGGGCCATACCAGGATTTTCCGGATTTTTCTCGGGGTTCTTCCGTTTCCGAACTTCATCCCACAATATTATTCATTCCCCTTCCCATCTTCATGCCATTTTATTTCTCATTCTTTCATTTCATATCTCATTTCACCTCATCTCATGTTAGAAAATATATTTGGTTAGAAACCTCAAATGTTGAGAATATGTGGTTGTGTAGATTTAGTGGAGGGTCCATTACGGTGCTGAATCGTGACTCCGAGCCTGAGCAATAAAAAAGGGCAGTAGGGCCAACTGGAGGTTGTAGTTCCCCGTCGCGGCCACGGATCCAACCCAAAAATGGGGTAATGTGTCACGAGAAGAAAGTTCTTGTGGCGGACTCGAAAGGCAACCTACAATTTACGTAAAACCACAGAGTATGCTTTCATTCCTTTCAATCATCCCTAATATTCTGAGATACCGCAATATATATTTCTGGTTGCGGTGTTCAGGGCAGTCTGCCCGCCCAGTCTCAATAAAATAACTAAAGAACTAAGTTGATTTTCAAACACTAACATTTTTATATCGGCGGAATTTTTACACGTTATTAGTTCATTTCCACTTTATTTTATTAAACACTTGTTCTCCTTTACGTTTGTAATTTTACTTAGCGTTAACTTTCATCTCGCATTACTCTATTCCTATTTGGGGAGCACGAAAGTATATTCCGTATGGTACATAACACAACGATGATAATAAATAAAGTTCCCTTAAGATGCAAGTTAAAATTAGAAAGTAAAATAATTGAGCAAGTTATGGTAATCAAATATTTGGATATGGAGATTGTTACATACCAAAGTTACACAACAGGCTAAAAACTCGCTGCTTTCAGCGAGAGTGGCTGGGTAGGCCCTATATGAATGATATCATATGAAAAAACTAGTACTTAAATAAAAATATCAAATCAAGAATATATAAAGCAGTGATGCGCCAAATATTAACCTATGCCTGCAACAAGAGCAGATACTGTTAAAATAAATAAAAGTTTAGAAATAAATTAAATGCATATTCTGAGGAAGATTGTACATAAATCAAGGAAATATTAAATTATAAATGAAGAAATAAGAAGGCAGCTGAATATTCAGGAAATTGGCGAATGGGTGGAAAAAAAAAAAATAATGGAATAAACATATATCCTGCATGACACCAAATAGAATTGTACGCATAGCAAGATATAAGTTTCCAGAGGATGGGATAAGGACACCTGAAAGACCAAAAAAAGAGATAGATGGGCTCTTAATTATAGATGGAACAGGCCATGGACCTAAAATAAAGTGAATGGAGACAACTACTTAACTGTGAGCTACATGGTCTTTATAGAAAACTGGATATAATAAGTATAGTTAAGACTTGTAGACTTCGATGGTTAGGACCGTGGCACGAATGGGGTCTGAAAGAGGTACATGGAAGCATCTTGTAGGAAAACCAGAGGGAAAAACGCCCAGTTGGTAGTCAAAGAACGAGGTGGGAGAATAACGTTAAGTATGATTTTTAGGGAAGTATTTTATATAGGGGTTGTTGGAAAACATTAGCTCAGGATAGGGATGTATGGAGAGATCTTGTTCGTGCAGCTATGAAACTATGGGTTCGATAGTACCAGTGAGTTAGTTAGTTAGCAAAACCGATACTAGTACTGCGGGAAAATATTTAAAATTCGTGTACCAAATTGCTTGTGGAAGTATGTTAAATACAGAGTGTTTTAAAAGCATAACATATGATATATGAGAAATATATCGCTTTACACAAAGACTCATGTCCTAAAATAAATTAATTGAACACTATTAGCTTCAAGTTATTTCAAAGCTTTGGACCTAGACTAGCATTTAAGTAATGGTAGGTTTATGCGATGCCAGTTCGAAACTTTTATCAACATAATAAGACCTTCACATCATGTATTCATAATTATAATAAATAATAGTTTTAAAAACTAAAACAACACGCTTTATTAGAAAACCGAACTAAAAAAATGAAAAATAATTTTAGTTTCCAACATGCTTGGGATAAAATTAAAGTGGTCAACAAAAAAAATCATCTCCAAGATATATAGAATAAAACTAGAGTTATCAACAAAAAGAAAATAATTTTACCATCAAAAGCGTGGAGTGCTCTATATTAATTAATATATTTGATAATAAACAGATATTGGTAAAAGTAAACTCTTTAAGAATAAAATGTATAAATCATAAAAAGCACCCCACGCTTTTGATGGTAAAATTATTTTATTTTTGTTGATAACTCTAGTTTTATTCTATATGTGTTGGAGATGATTTTTTTTGTTGACCACTTCAATTTTATCCCAAGCATGTTGGAAACTAAAATTATTTTTAATTTTTTTAGTTCGGTTTTCTAATAAAGCGTGTTGTTTTAGTTTTTTAAAACTATTATTTATTTTTTAGTTTTAATATTTTACACAATAAGTTAAAAATGTAAATATCTTCAAATTCGATACTATTGTAGTATGAGGTAAAAGTAATACTCTTCTAAAAAAATCCTCTCAGCCGGATTTCAACCAGCGACCAACGGATTACTGAAATTATGTATCACTAGAGTTCACCGCTCAACCAACTGAGCTCTTACAACGATTGACTAGAAAGTCGACAAGTCCGCAACCTATTATACCTGTTTTCATTTTTTTAATTTTCTGATCATTCTGGCCAGGATATTAGAAACAAGATATGAAATTATCGTACTGTCTCGGGTATTTTACAAGTATACAAAGTTTCAAGTTAATCCAATGTTTCTAAGTGAGTGAAAATCGTGTTCAAAGATTCCGTTACATAGATACAAAACTCTTTTTTTTTCTGATGATTCTGGCCAGGATTTTAGAAAACATATATTAAATTTTTGTATTGTCACGGGTCCTCTACAAGTATACAAAGTTTCAAGTCAATCCAATGTTTCTATGTGGGTGAAAATCGTGTTCAAAGATTCCCTTACATAGTTACAAAGACACTTTTTTTTATTTTCTGATGATTCTGGCCAGCATTTTAGGGAAATGCAATGAAATTATTGTATTGTCACGGGTCCTTTACAAGTATACAAAGTTACAAGTCGATCCAATGATTTTAAGTGGGTGAAAATCGCGTTGAAAGATTCCGTTACATAGATATATAGGTAGATAGATACAAGTCAAGCTAATATAAAGCGTGTAAAAAGGATATGAAATGCCTTACTAAACTACAGCAAAATT
The DNA here is from genome assembly GCA_030220185.1 of Diploptera punctata. Taxonomy (NCBI): domain Eukaryota; kingdom Metazoa; phylum Arthropoda; class Insecta; order Blattodea; family Blaberidae; genus Diploptera; species Diploptera punctata. The sequence continues at coordinate 239,852 of JASPKZ010007700.1, read as the reverse complement.
AACATAATGTTAAATCGGACACAAAGATAAATATAAAAAATACGAAAATAGATTCAGTTTATGGACGCACACATACTAAGAAATTTGAACTAAAAGAAAACATATATAAAAATTAATACATGTTCACACATAGAAATATACTATATAGTGGAAATTGGTAGTTAATGATAAATGAGGGAAACTTTGAAGACATGGCTGAATTTTAATATCTAGGAACAATAATTACAAATAGGAATGATCAACTTTTATAAGATTCATGATGTGTTCCGTTGAGGTTTATTCAAAATTAATATAAAATTATAGAATATTCACCTGAAAGGTCCGTCTCCTCAACTTAATTATCATTTAACTGTAGCGCTTTCGGGACTTGTCCCATCATCGGCAGGATTCAAAACTGGTGCATGCAACCCCCTCTACCAGATCTTCAGTGAAACACCAGTTTTGAATCCTGCCGATGATGGGACAAGTCCCGAAAGCGCTACAGTTAAATGATAATTAAGTTGAGGAGACGGACCTTTCAGGTGAATATTCTATAATTTTATATTAATTTTAAAATAGGAATGAGATGTACAAAGAAATTAAGCATAAACTAAATCCTGCAAATGCATGCTATTATGGATTACAGGGACTCTTGTCGCAACATCTCTAAATAAACATTAAACTGAAAAAATATATAAAACTGTTATGTTATATGGATACAAAACATGGACTCTAAGGAAGGAGAAAATATTAAGAGTACTTGAGAATGAAGTCCTCAGATTTTTTTGGATCCAAGACAGATTATCAGACATGTGAACGGAGAAAATTTACATAACAGTGAGATACGTGGTCTTTATTGGATACCAGATACAGTAAAACTTGTTTAATTCGGAACGTGAATAATGCGGAAACCTGTCCAATGTGAACAAATGTATTGGTCCCGGCGAAATAATAGTAATTTTACGTGTATTTATTTCGCATAAAACGGAATCTGTCCAACGCGGAAACGGAAGGATATTTCTATACAATTCATGAAAAATATAAAGCGGAAAGGCGAGATAAATTAGTTTCCACTTCATTGAATTCCTGTTAGGCTAAGAGAACAATAAGGAATGATTCCTGCCACCGGGTGAATTACAGATTCTACCTGTACCTGAAATTTTCTTTCGGCCTCACTGCACACCCGTTATGAGAAATATAGGATTTACAAATAACCATTGCACTGTAAAAACGGAAATTAGTTTTAAGTTCTGAGACTGATCTTTCACAGGTAGCGTTCTGAATTTACGGAATAAAGATGGCTGAAACGTACGTATCATTGTCATTAAACGAAAAAGTGAAAGTGATTGAAGATAAATCTCCTAATTTCCGGACCGATGCTCCAAAGTCAAGCTCTAGCTGTTGCTAAATTTCTAGGGAATAATGATTTGAAAGCATTTTTAGGTGGCTGGACAGCTTTAAAAGACAACAATGTAGTGTGTAATGAAATTTGCGGGAAATCAAAGGATGTGGACGAAATGTAGTAAGTGAGAGGAATCCGAAACTGCATACTTTAATTTCAGGATACGCGCCTAAGAGACATTTTTAACGCTGACGAAACGGGGCTTTTTTTTTCGCGTGTTACCGTCGAAGTCGCTCGTACATACTATACTTCACTTTTCAATGGCAGCGGAACTATAATTAATCCAAGGTACGTAAAAAAGACATGTATGGTACCCTAAAGTCCAAGATTATTAATACATTTTAGTTTTTTATAAGGCGGAATTTTGTCTAATGTGGAAAAAAATTGGTCCCATGCCATTCCTTTTTGAGCAATGTTTACTGTATAATAAGAACAGTTAAGTGTCGTAGACAATTCAAATAGTATTTTCATAACTTTATGTGATTGAATGTCATTAATATATATGGGGATTATGCAATTGGCAGGACATGTGGCAAGAATGGTGAATGAAAGAGGGACATTGAGACTTTTTGTGGGATAAGCAGAGGGCAATCGCCCAGTTGGTAGTCAAAAATGAGATCAAAGAATAACTTTTAGTATGATTTTTTAGGGAAGTACATTATACAGGGGATTATTTGAATATATTCGCTCAGAATAAGGATGTATGGGGAGCTTATGTCCGAACTGCCATTAATCTATGGTTTCGATAGTGCCAGTGAGTTAGTTTGTAATGCACACACACACACACACACACACACATGTATGGAAATTCCAATTTAATAATGTGGTAAAGTAGTTAACTAATGCTTATTTATTCCACTTTTTGATATTTGAATACACTGAATAAGTTTAAGAATATTTGGATGGAGCAAGAGTGTGAGAGAGACTACTAGCAGAAGTGTAATTTCACGGTAGAAGACACGATAACCCAAAACTCAGACTTTTCCAACATGATAAGATCTCTTGTCTTTTAAATATGAACTAGCAAGAAGACAATTATTATCAGAAGGAAGTGCTCTAAACTTTAATAAAACTAATTAGAACAGAGAATGTCGTTTTGTTCCTCGAATAGATTTCAAGCACGAACTCAATCTTTCAGAACCATTAAGGTAATGTATTACAGAATTAAATCCTAATTACAGTGATTTACCCAGTCGTGTTGACTGACAGATCGTTATGTAAATCAATGCATGTAATTCGCTCCAAATGAAAGTGACGATGCCCAGCAAACAAAGCAGTCGACTTTAGAATTTCAACATTGTTTCTCACTATTCATTAATTTATTTATAGAAAGGGCAAAAGTTGGATAACCATTTTGTTTTTAACACCTTGTACTCCTTAGTTTAAAAAAATTAATTGTAATTTATAAGCAAAATTAGTAGCATCCTTAATGATGGCATTTCTTAAAAGAAGCATTTTTATCCGTACGGGGATTTTAACTGCATCCATCCATCCATAGTAATCTTGCCCGAGGGCAGGTCTTTCATTGCAATCATAGCATTTTCATGCTATGCTTTGCAGCTATACTAGGGAAATGTAGGTGTGGTAGGTTCCCGTTGCTTTCCACACCGATGAAGGATGATGATAAGGATGATTATGATGATGATGGCCATATGATTTCGGGGACCGTTTGGGCCTTAAAGTTTTCTTGACATTTGTCTTATAGGTGAGGAAAAACCCTGATAAAAACCTCACCCAGAAAAACTGTCCCGACCGGGGATCCAACCCGGGCCCACTGCGTGACAAGGCAGCACGCTACCTCGAGACCATAGCGGTGGACTTTAACTGTGTATCTAGCTTTATGTCCTAAGGCATTAATTGAGCTTAAGAAAAACCCTCGGGTTTCTCTTTATAAGACCAAAGTCACTGTAAACAAATATGTATTCACATGTTGTATTCCAAATCTGTAGTCTTTATTAAAATTGAATACATTGGTAATGTGTTCACTTAGTCTATAAACAATCAGACGATAATTTAACGTGATCATTAATGAGTGATGAATTGATCTGGGAGTGTAATAAATAAATAAATAAATATAATAAATCCCTGACACAACTGCTCTGAAGAACCAACTGAAATAGTTCAGTCATGCTAGCAGATTACAACGCAGATTAGTGAGAGTTCAATAGCGCAATCCCTCAATCCTAGTTTCAGATTTTATGCAAAATTTACTGTTTTTCAAATGTCTAAAGATTTCACCACAAATGGACATTAGGTGCGACAGGACAATCCTCACATCCTATTCAAGCCTACATCGAATAGGCTGACAAGATAAAGACACTGCTACTCACTTGACAGTTGTATTGTCTCATTGAGTGTTTAACTGCATGCGTGTGTGGGATCGGGCGTCTTTTCACACTTAGTGCGCACTGCTTAACGGCCCTGTTCCAGACCAATATTAGCAGTAGGCCTAATAACAATAATAATAGTAAGAACAATTAAGTCTCGTAGACTGCGATAGACAGGACATGTGGCACGGACGGGGAATGAAATAGGTGTGTGGAAACTTCTTATAGGAAAACCAGAGGTAAAACGCCCAGTTGGTAGACCAATAATGAGGTGGGAGAATAACATTAACCATGATTTGAGGGAAGTAGATTACACAGGGATGCTTGGAAAACATTAGCTCAGGATATGGATGTGTGGATAGCTTACGTTCGCATGGCCATGAGTCTATGGGTTCGATAGTGCCAGTGAGTTAGTTATAATAGTTTTATTCAAAATCTTCCATCAACCAGTTAAATAAGGTAAATACAAAAATGTCCTTCTACATTATAGTTAGCTCTAAAACTACTACTAAACACTATTAACATAAAATTACACTTATACTGCAAATTAAGTGCACTAATTTTAATTGCTGTAGCATAAATAAGTACATGTAGAAATCGTTTCAAATTTATCAAATAACTCATGACATAAAAAAATAACTAATGTGGAGCTTTCAGAAATGTTGCCATTTTTTTTTGTTTTATAGAGCCCATTGATTGTCAGTTAATGATTTTAAACTGTATGCTAAAATTAGCATGTTTATGGTACAAGCAAGAATCAAAATAGGGACCGCATAGGTTATAGTTTGACAAGCAAATTATTGCAGTAGATAGGCGACCAAACATTAAACATTTTCCAACAGCATTTGGTGTTCCAAGGTTGTCTGTCATCCACCGACATACTAACAACGATCACGTTGGCTTTGATAACACTGAGCAACAAAAAATATACTTTTTTTGTCTCAGAAAGAAAAATATTTGATTCTGATATTACTTTTTCTCCTGAATTCAAATATGATATCAGTTTTTCTCCATCACGCAAGGTTTCCGAGAGATAGGTTTTTATAATTTCAAACACTAATATTTTCTACATTCGTAACTACACAATATTGGAACGTTCGGACTCACCTAGAAAGTAAGAAATGACAATTTTCTGCTATATCTCGCCTGTGGAGCATCCCTCTTGATAGTCCAACAATAATCGGCCAGCATATTAGGATTCCATTTGCCTTGATATCTCTTTTCCATTGCTGAAATCTCCTGATGAAAATGTTCCCCGTGCTCATCGCCCAATGGTGAAATGGACGAAAAATGTTTATTAAAAAGTAATTATTTAAATTCATGAACTTAAATGGAGAAATTCCGAATACATATTTGAAAACAGGATAAAAAACTGCATTAAGTACAACTATTGGTACTCATGAGACAAAAATGATGTTAACCAGTGTGATCAGTCGACATGTAACGTTTTCAACCTGTTATTATAATTGACTCTTCTGACCTTAATCTCTTAATTTTTGTTTATTTGGATAATTAGAGCAGTGTAGGAGGTCTCTATAAATAAAACTTCCTTGACGCAAATCCGACTGTAGTCTTTTTTTTAAATCTTAAATTAAATTTATATTTTTATTTAGAACACTAAATATTTCTTATAATTAAATGAATCTAGCTTTATTCAGAAATCAGTATAATTATAGCAAATCAAACGTGTGATCTGGCATTTCAAATCCTGCTCTCTAAAACGAAAGCACTCCTATGTTCACATCAGATTTTAATGGAGTAGAATTTACCTATAATGAAAGTAGAGTGCGTTTTGGACGCCAAATTGTATTTTCCAGTACATTCATTTTGACAATGTACCTTGACGAACGTTATTGTATCTGAAAACAGAATCGTGAATGAGAGTCCCCAGTCAGGAAAGGCTAATGGAGTACATTCCAAACTGTCCTCATTTTATTCATTATGCGCATATTCACTTCAGTCATACACATTACTTACACATAATTTCCTGTTTCTAAAATTCAATTGTAATTGTAACACGAACAATGTTAAAAAAAATAATTTCCAGCTAAATATTTTCCGAATTTTATATTTAACTCTGCGAGAATTAAATACATTTTATTAACCTATATTAATTAAATGATAGTAAATTTAGAATAGACAAATAAGTATTTCGAAATATATTTCAATATTTCGTACAATATAACCAGCCTTAGGGACTACGGGTCAGCATTTCTAACTAATGTTCATGAGGTCCCGGGTTCGATTCCCGATCAGAAAATAGAGATTTTTCCTTAAAGGGAATTATCCTTGTGGTTGCTAATGGTCTAGAATTTAGGTTAAGTTTAGATTAAGGACTCTCCTGGCTCTTCATTTTCATTTATCGCCGATCATCTCATCGAGGTAATGTAACTCCGCCTACCAGGTTCCCCAACCTAAGAAATTGATTACAATTCCGTCATTGCCAGGGAGGAAAGACAGAAATGTCATAAAAGACAACCTGATGGCATGGACAAAAAAAAATTCTTCTCACTGCATCCATTCGCTTTTCCCTGGGTTTCCCCCTCCCCCTTCTGCCTTCAGCATTCCAATCCAACATCATTCCTGAGATTCTATTATTCTCCATCTTTTCAGATGTCCATACCATTTCAATCTTCGTTCTTCTATTACTTCTATAATATTATGTTTCACATTCTTTATTTCTCTAATTTTTTGGTTTAGAATGTTCTTCTTTCTTGATTTTCTTGATGCCCTTCGCCAAAAATCCATCTCTATTGTCAATCATTTTTTTACTTGCTGTTTTACCCAAAGTCCAGTTGTCTGCACTATACAACGTGACACTTTGTATTAATGATTTAAATACCATTTTCTTGGTTTTATATATAATATTTTTACTCCATATTACAGAATTTAATATTGCAATTACTTTTTTTCCTTCACTAATCATTTTCTCAATTTCACTGGTTTTTAAGTTTTATGCCTATTTTTCCTGAAGGAATACAAGTTCCTTGAAATTTAAACGATCTGGCAAAATTTAACTATGCCTAAAATGCTTCCTTTACCTAATGGTATCTATTTTGTGTTTTTGGGGCTAACATTTCCATTTTCTTGAAATAAAATTGTCTTAATTTGACGTAATTTAGAAGGCTAGTGCTCGATCTCCGGAAATTATAATTTCAAGAGATTTTCTGATTTTTTTTTACTTTCCGGAAAAAAATTGGATCTTTAATTTATGAAATAATTTTTTAAAACAAAAATTAATCTCTGGCATATATTAAACTTCATACATGTGTTTCATAATCGTAATGTTTAGGGTTACATTAATGTTTTAATGGCTTGACTTTTGATGCTTTCTTAAATTAAAAGTACGTAGCGTTTACAAACGAAGACATTTAGTTCTAAGAATGTCGTTACCCATATTTATTTAATTACTTTTATAATTCTTGCATCCGTTTTGTTGTTAACGATAGACATCTGCATATTTTAAAAGGCTAAAACAAGTATTTTGGAACATATTTTTACAGTTTTAAAGCCTACTCTAGGTACCTAAATCTACATTTTAGAGTAGCGGTACTCATTACGCGACCCGCCGGCCGCATGCGGTCCTTGAATATATTTATTAAGGCTCTTGAAATAAGTTTGCCTTCATTACATTACATTTAAATTTTAAATTCTAAGTATAAAATCATATTATCTTTATTGAACTTCTACAAAACTTTGGATATCCCTGTGCCAACAAATATTGTTTCTTATATTTGGCTCTCTTGTAATTTCTAGTGAGTACCACTGTTTTAGAGCCTAACAATCTGATGTCTACTTGTAACACATTGGGCACGTCGTAGCATAGTGGTTAAGGCAAGTCGGAAGTTTGGGAGTTCGATTTCCGATGGCAGTAAGGATTTTTAAACTGACCTATAACCTTGTGGCGGGACAATGACCCTGAGATAAACTCAGCGTCTAACGAAAATGAGTATCAGGAGCTTGTTCTGCGGATAACAGTACCGTGACGGAGGCGTGACAACCCGGCTGATACCTCGTACCGATTTTGTAGAAAAGATGGGAGTCATAACCTCTTTCTACCTCAAGAGCCACCTAGGCCTGTAGTGTAAATCTAGATATACGTACCCACATACGTAAATAGTTTGAATTTGAATTGTTTATGAAGAATATTTAACTTAAATATTAAAATGTATTTTGGCGAATCCGTGGCGCAAGCGGTTAGATATTCTCCTCTTTTGGCTTTAAAAAAATAAAAAAATAAGTGAAAAAAAATTGGATCATACGCGAGCGAAATGTAATTTCTTTAAGAAAACACCACAGATGTTTACACAACTGAAAATTCACTTAATCTGTTTCGCAATAATTAACTGACTTCACACAATAATATTCTGCTAATATAGTCTCTCTTCACAATTTATAAGATTGTCTTCTTCTTTAAACTCGCTGACAGTTTGATTTAGAACGGCTTCATGTCTTCATACTTACATCAAGTTCATTTATCAATACCCTGTTCATGACTACAACTGGACAGTCCGACCCTCGCATCCTCATATACGCGAGGCAGAAACATTCAGAAACTCCTAGTCGAGACCTTTCCAAAGTTGAAGTCTCGTTAACTGACCTTTCCAGAATGGCGGCATAGACGCATGTGGAAATTTCTCCGCTGTTTTCCGATTCGTGAGTCGACAGCTCAAGGATCCTTCTCTACCATACAAGACGAGATCCCACTCTCGCCGTCGGCGTCCCCTACTAATATCAAAGCTAGCCCAAAAATGCGCCACAGTATCTTAAATTTCCTAAACAATAATAATGATTATATATATATATATATATATATATATATATATATACTAGCTGGCCCGGCGAACGTCGTATCGCCTTTAAATATGTTTACGTTAATGTTTCCTATGTTTTAATAGTTATCTGCTATTCGGGGCGGAAACAAATCCAACAAATCAAATATCATAAAAATCTGTCCAGCCGTTCTTAAGTTATAAATAGTGTAACTAATCCGACTTTGTTTTATATATATATAAGTCCCGGCCACGCGTTGCTGTGCCTAAGGTATACGTTAAATTATGTTGTAGTAAACTAAGTGAGAAATCTAAATCAGAAAGTTTTTGTTTTACACATTTTTTTAGTTCTGGTACGTTAACTACACCCGGTATAAATATGGGTGGTGGTTTATGTGGAAGTGGTTTTGTTGATTGAGATGAATTTATGTTGTCTCCATTCTCAGTATCGTCCATAAGTGTATCATAAGGATTATACACATTTATTGATGGAATATTTTGAGGAGCTTGCTGATTTCATTATACTTTCGTTTTTTTTCTACGAACTTGTTGGCAGTTTGGATTCTTCTCATCATCATCATCATCAAGAAGTCTCTGTATAGTAATATCATCTTGTGATATATTATAGTCATCTTGTTTTTCATTTAATTGAGGCATGGAGATTGTTTCTGTAATATTAGGCATATTATTATAACTAACATACTTACTTACAGTTCTGTTATTCCGTTCCTTAGGACCTTCATATGTTTTTAAATTCACATTCTTCTTAAATCTAAAATTTATGTCACATAGGCCTATACCAATTTGCGGAAATTCACTTGATATCTTATCATTCATGGTCTCTAGAACTGATTCGCCATATTATTCTCGGCCCAGTTAAATTTAAATTAAGTTACTGTGTTTCAGCCAGATTACTTAAAACTATTCCTTACACACGAAATTAATATTATTATCAATATACTGAAAATAAAATAAACACTGAACACACTTAAATTATGAAATAATCAATATTTTTAATTCAATTGAAATTCGCGGTTGCAACAAAAAGCACAGCCACATGGTTAAATAATAAACCAATTACCTTACACCGTCATCTGTTAGAATCGTATGGAAGTCACAGATACGTATAACTCTTTGTTAAATAATAAACAAATAATTTTCAATAAACAATAATGCGACTATAAATTTAGTTATAAACAACCGTAGGTCTCAAGTTGGATCAAACAGCACACAGTGTGCAACATTTTATTAAAATCGGTTCAGTAGTTTAGGATTCCATCGCGGACAAACAACGTGACACGTAATGCTTATATATTAAGATATATATAATAAGAGAAAGCGTGAATAACTCAATAATTTAATTCAAAACCAAGATTTAAAAACCTAAATTAAAGCACTTTTATTATCCTATCATATTCCATCTTCTTTTATAAGAAGAATTAGTGAAGGCAAAAAAAAAATATATTGGAAAATATTGTGTTCATGTTATTTCAGTTTTAATCACCACATTCAACATTTCTTTTAAAACATTTTTATTTCATTCGTCCTAAAATGCGCTTTAGTATCTACATTTCATACCATGTCTATAATCATTAGACCAAGTGAACAGTTTTAAATATCTACGTTTGAATTTATGATATGTTAAAATTGAAGATATTAATGACAACATAAATTTAATCTAATGTGTGACGCTATTAAAAGAACCCTTAAAAACACAAGAAAAGAAACAAAAATGAAATTTTATAGAGTAATGGCTGTCCCTGTATTGATGAATGGATCAGAATGTTGGACGATCACTAAAAGACAAGAAGAAAGATTGGAAGCAGCCGAGATGAGATTTTTAAGAAATATAGCAGAATATACTCTGCTGAGCAAGAAAAGAAATGAAGATATAAGAAAGGAACTAAATATTTTCAAACTTACAGACCGAATAATTAAATATAGGAACGCCTGGAAATAACATATTATTAGAATTCCAGAAGAAAGATTTCCAAAATTATTGCTAAAGCATAAACCGCACGAAACGTGGTATGTTGGACGCCCACACAGAAGATGGTCTGAACAATTTTAACAATTCTAGCTTTCATGAAACAGAACGAGCCAACAGGCTAAATCCCTGGATGATGGCATGATGATGATGATCTATAATTTGTCGTATTCGTTAAGCTTTAGTTTGTCATATGTTTATCACGTGAATCACATAATATTATATATGAAAAAAATATTTTTTTCGAAATAAAAACAGGAAAATTAATCTTAAAATTATCAGTGTATCGTATAAGATATATTGGTTTAATTTATATCATATTATTAATGAAATAATAGAAAAAACGAACAAGCAGAAATTACTTATATTTCTGTCGAAATATATAATATAGGCTACGGTAATAACTTAATGTTATTGGTTGTTTTCACTGCAGTCTAAATAACTTGCATGAGAAATTACTTTTTCGCCAATACAAGGGTTAAAGGTGATAGTTTTGACTGCAACGTGAAAGAGGACTTACAAGAGTAATGCAAGGAATTCAAAACTTCCAACAAATGGAATAGGACTATATCATAAAGAAGTGGAACGATAGATAGACAAAGATGGATGCGTTTCTAAAGCTTCGTACGGAGAAAAATTTGTAGAAGATCCTACGTTCTTTGACAAAAAGAAGAAAATATTTGAATAAGTTATGAGATACAGAGAAATAAAATGTTCCTAGGATCATTTGTCGCGTGTAGATGAGTTTGAAGTATATCAAATACTGAATAATAGAAGTTTGTTTAGAGTTACATTTGTAATACCAGTAAATTAAACATATACTTTAAGCCATAATGTAGCGAAAAATTGTCAGCATTATTCTGTGGGATAAAAAGGGAAATCGAAAAATGTAACGGTGGAAACTACATTAGAGTACACAAAGCAAAAAAGCATAGTAAAACACGGTTTGAATTATCTTATAAATTGTACATATTTGAATCCAAAATAAAAGCTAGTTTCCAGGACACTAGGTTGGTGGTCCAATTAGAGACTGAACTAACTCAACGGCACTATCGAACCCGTAGGTTCATGGCCGCGCGGACATAAGCTCTCTAAAAATCTCTATCCTGAGCTAATGTTTTCCACTCATCCCCTGTATAATCTACTTACCTCAAATCATGGTTAATACGTATTATTCTCCCACCTCATTCTTTATCCACTATGGTTTTCCTACAAGAAGCTACCAAGCCCCTCTTTCATTCCCCGTTCGTGCCACATGTCCTGTCCAATGCAGACTTAACTGTTGTTATTAAATCTAGTTTCCCATTAAGTCATGTAGCCCACTGTTATATAGTCTTCTCCATTCGGCTGTATGTTCATTCCTATTTGGTCCAAATATTTTCCTAAGAACTTTATTCTTGGTTACTCGTAATGTTTTCTCTTCTCTTAAAGCAAGAGTCCATGCTTGACATCCACATATATAACTGGGAGAATAACAGTTATATATATTATTTCAGTTTGTTTTTATGAGAGAAGTTGGGATGACAAGTGTCCCTGTAATGCATAATAGCACGCATTTCCAGAATTCAGTCTATGTTTAATTTCTTTGTCCATCTCATTCCTATTTGTAATTACTGTTCCTGGAATTAAAGTTCGAACACAGTAAATAATTAAAACGTTGCTGCAGGGGTTGTCGCAATCCAAACCTTCACACTAATCAACATTGTGATATATTTCTACTATCCACCAATCCTTCGAAATTATAATTAGGATTTTTACATTAATTTCTTTACTTAGTTCTGTGGTAGAATTGTTTTGGTTTTTTGTTTTTTTATATGATGCCTCTTTTTTTAGAATTAATTATCTAGTCTATTAATTTTGTGTGTTAAATAAACTATAGCTAGGATGTTTGGTATTAGCAAATATTGGATTAAAAATGGAGATATTGAAAATTAATGCACTGGTATCTTGTTTTTAATGTGACGAGCGCTTCAATAATGACATACCTCCGTATTTTAAACATTTATAGTAAATTAATGTTTAATTAATAATGCTAATTAAATGGAAATATTTTACGCTTTTTACATATCATTAATTAATTAAATTTATTTTGTAACAATGTTTTGCTACAACGGCATTATGTGTTCTGTAGTTTACAAATCATTTGCGAGTCAGTTTCGACAATTTCCGAGAAATTACGCATCAGGTCTAACAGTTTCATTTCGACAATATTTAAATGATTGTGTACCCTGATTGGTTCAAACTAACAAAGGCTGTAAATGAGATCAAAATTCAATGCCTGACGTATGAACAAAATATTAATTTTCATATTCTACAAGTGTCCACCACTGTGGTCTCGAGGTAGCGTGCTGCCTTGTTACGCAGCGGGTCCGGGTTCGATTCCAGATCGGGACAGGTTCCTGTAAGACAAATGTCATGAAACTTAGGGTCCAACGGTCCCCGAAAATCATCTAGCCATCATCATCCTTATCATTAACATCAACATCCATCACTGGTGTGGAAAGGAGCAGGAAGCTACCACACCTGTAAATCTCTAGTATTGCTGCAAAAGCCTAGCATTAAAATGCTATTATTGCAGTGAAAGACCTGCCCTCGGGCAGAATTACTATGGACGGATGGATTCTACGCGTACAAGTGTATAACGATTGTTATATTCTTATGCTTACTCAGGTTTATCCTGATTGAATGAAAGAGAAAGCAACAAGGCATTTACTTCACTAAGTTAAATAAAAATCTTACTATACTGGTTCTATAAGAAAGTGAAGGAATATCTGGTAACACAACCTAAAGCCTGCGTTTTAGTGATAAATTGTACGTAATTTTCTTCCTTATTTATTTCAGAGCGAGAAAAAGTTTCATCAACATATACATATGACACATTGTTAAGTTTTTTCCATACCGATAAATTTTAACGGATGAATGTGCATATAGGACATATTATACCTCATTTATTCATCAGTGGTGTTGGGCATGAGCCAGACACAGCTTGAAATTGACTAGGGATTGATATCAAAGAAAGAAGCAAGTCACAAAACCCCACACAACAAATATCAGGATACATAAATATGGAAATCTCAAAATATTAGCAGAGATGATGTATAAATCCATTATAATTCCTCAAAGTCCGTATGGTAAACATAATCATACATAACCAACATATACTAGTATTTATACCAACCATTTCAATATTAAAATGTGTTTTATTGTTCTTTCCGATCTACATACATCAACTCTCTTTCTACACTGGTATGTAGGCCTCTATAAGCTCAATACTTCTTTCATCCCGACCAATTAAAATCCATGTTAAGATCTTATTCTTATTATTTTTCTTGTCTTTGGCTTCACGACCTTTTGAGACTAGCCTTAGCTGCCACTTTGGGGTTTCTCGACCAATCTGATTTAATTGCGTATTTCTAAAGGTGTCGTAAGTAACTGGTCGCATGTCGCCTCAATGTGACCTCAATGAGATATCTAGTAGCCAATTAAGGTATTATTGGGATGGAGGAAATTTTGTTAAATTTGGGTCAAAGACCTCATTTTCGGGCATAAGGTTCTTTTACGAGTTCGAAAATCTTCAGACTCGGGATCCGGCTTCATCAAGAACTTGCCCCTTCGATTTTTCCAACCTAAAAATTCATCGAACCTCCCGGGTTTGAACCCATGACCCTGGGATTGGAGGCAAGGAACAAAACCACTAGATCATCTAGGCAAATTGTTAGATTAGATTAGATTTATTTAGTCCGGTGGAGTTAAGGCCATGTGGCCTTCTCTTCTACTCACCAGGGCAAACATATATTACATCAGAATATAACAATCTCAATTAACTCTAATATTAAATAGACCTACTAAATAAAATTGTTATTCTTATACCAGACTTAGAACATGACACAATAAGGGATACGTATTCCCCAATATTTTTTAAAGATAGGCCCTATTATGAAGAAATATGTTTCAACTAAATAATTACATGGAAAATAATACGAGTAGTATGATTCCAAATTACAGTATGGCAAACGTTTAACAAACTGACGCAGTAGTAACTTTCTTAAACAAAAATTCAAGATTAAATAAAAGTAGCCTATGTATAATTATGAGAGAAAGTGTAATTATGATAATAAAAGTAGGTACATGAGTGCACTCAACTCCAACAAACATAGTATTATATTCAGAAATGCATAATGATATGCAGTACAATGTTCTTAATTTATTTCATGCTTATTTTAAGCGCTCTAATATTTACGGTAATAGAATCTTTGGCTAAGTCAAGTTTTTTTCCCCCGTTTATCACTTGTTCTCTGCATATCTTCACAGTTTTTAATATTACACTGATTTTAATATAAATATTATTTAAATATCAATGCCCTGATTATATATACAATATATCTTATTTTAATCTAATGAGTTCCGGTAATGAAATTCCAACTAGCAGTTGTCTTAAACACCTATGAGAATCAAATAAAAGTTTACAGTCAGGTTGATCGGTTGTGACGTCTGAATCCGATACTTTCAAATACAAGTTTCAATGTTCAACTAATTAAGTTAAATGTTTTGTTTTATAATATTTTGAATATTTGTGATGGTTTAGTAAGGAGAGGATCTTAGTGTTTAAACTGTTAGAATGTTCGTCCAAAATAAATAATAATAATCCATCCATAGTAATTTTGCCCGTAGGCAGGTCCTTCACTGCAATCATTGCATTTTCATGCTATGCTTGCAACTTTACTAGGGAATTGTAAGTGTGGTAGCTTCCCGTTGCTTGCCACACCGGTGAAGGGTGATGATGATGATGATGGCCATATGATTTCGGGGACCGTTTGGGCCTTAACGTTTTCCTGGCATTTGTCTTACAGGCGAGGAAAAACCCCGATAAAAACCTCACCCAGAAAAACTGCCCCGACCGGGGATTGAACCTGGGCCCGCTGCGTGACAAGGCAGCACGCTACCTCGAGAACACAGCTGTGGACATAATAATAATAATAATAATAATAATAATAATAATAATAATAATAATAATAATAATAATAATAATAATAATAATAATAATAAAATAATAATAAAATAATAATAATAAAATAATAATAATAATAAAATAATAATAATAATAAAATAATAATAATAATAAAATAATAATAATAATAAAATAATAATAATAATAATAATAAATAATAATAATAATAAAATAATAATAAAATAATAATAATAAAATAATAATAATAATAAAAAATAATAATAAAATAATAATAATAATAAAATAATAATAATAAAATAAAATAATAATAATAATAATAAAATAATAATAATAATAAAATAATAACAATAATAATAAAATAATAACAATAATAATAAAATAAGATAATAATAAGAATAATAATAATAATAATAAAAATAATATACAAATAATATTAAAAATAATAATAAAAATAATAATAAAAATAAATAATAATAATAATAATAATAATAATAATAATAATAATAATAATAATAATAATAATAGCAATGATAATACTTTATAACATAGTAAATAAAACAGCACAAGAAAACTTTACCTTCATCACTTACATTAGCATACTTTTTCTTTCCTAAAAGGGAGAAACTATTAAGGTATTCATTATTATTAACATTCTTAAAGAATTTTAGTTCTTATAAACCAAACTATTAAACACGTTTAAAGGGATAACTTGAGGAGTTATCAGTATGCATAACCTACCGCTATCACGACTTTTGAAAAGCAAACTTTAATAAAACAAAATACATCATTGTTTATTCCAAGCATCTGCAACAGTTTTCGTAAGAGTGAAGATAATAAATCTCAATTTAAAATAAGACACGTTCTAACTAGAATAAAATAAAAAAATAGTCAATCTCTAGAATTTTTTAATATCCTACATGACGTATAACATGGATAACATAATATTCAGAATCACTATTTCAAACGTCTGGTTGATGTACAGGGTGATTGGGATAAAGTACTGTATACAGGGAGCGGATTTGTATGTGATAAAAGTCAATATAGGAACAAGATAACGAGTGGTAAGATTTGTTTGTTGAATTAATTTAAAATAATTTGACTAGAGCTTTATAAATATCCTTAAAAAGAATAACAATAAAGTTTATGTAATATAGTGATTTTTACCTTGACATTACTTTCGTATTAGAAAATAAATATGTTCTACTTATTTAATTTTCATAATAAAGTGTTCCCAATCTTAAATTTAGCATACACAAATCCTATCGCATTGATAATAAATCAGCGAACGAATAGATATCCCGCTTCAATGAGCCCTTATAAATAAATTTAAAAATACTGACAACTTTACAAGAGACTCTCAATGTGACGCCCAACCCTGAAGTTCGTAGCCATCAGTGCAACGAATTTGAGTGGAATTAATTTACACCTCTCATTTTATACTAAAGGATATCGCAATCATGGTGATGGATTGTCATCTGCAGAATACTATATTCCAAAATAGCAAGAAAAAAAAAAAGGAACAATTTTTCAACGAATACCTAGTTATTGTGGCATAACATAAAGTGAAACTGTCGATAATATTGTAAAACAGGTAACACTTTGTGGTCTATCCCTTTTCAAGTCATCATCATAATAATTAGTGGCACGACAATCTTATGTGGGATCATAGCCTTCTTCGGAAGTCTAAGGAAGTCTTCTCTAATCGAATTAACTGTTATCCAGTTCTTAAATACCAATATCTAGATAACATCCAATACACAATCTACTTACTTACTTACTTACTTACTCACTGGCACTATCGAACCCGTAGGTTCATGGCCGCGCGGACATAAGCTCTCCATACATCCCTATCCTGAGCTAATGCTTTCCAATCATTCCCTGTATAATCTACTTCCCTCAAATCATAGTTAATGTTGTTTTCCCACCTCATTCTTGGTCTACCAACTGGGCGCTTTCCCTCTGGCTTTCCTACAAGAAGTTTCCATGCACGTCTTTCATTCCCCATACGTGCAACATGTCCTGCCCATCGCAGTCTACGAGACTTAACTGTTATTATTGTATCTGGCTTCCTATAAAGACCATGTAGTTCATTGTTATGTAGTCTTCTCCATTCACCTGTCTGTTCATCTCTCTTTGGTCCAAAAATTTTCCTAAGAACTTTATTCTCAAATACTCGTAATCTCCTTTTCTCCCTTAAAGTAAGAGTCCATGTTTCGCACCCATATAATATAACTGGTAGAATAATAGTTTTATATATATACACAATCTACTTGATATAACAATTGTTATTTTTGAATCTAGCTTAGATGTAAAAACTTTCTTTACAGTTCTCATATCATTCATTTTCACTAAATGGCCAGTTCATTCCAACCTTTCAATTTTTATAAATTTAATAATATATTATTTATAATTTACTCAGTTAAAAGTTATACCATATTCTCCAGTTTCCATTTTCCTTATTAGGCCAATTTGTCTAAGTAGCTTTCATTCAAATATAGATAATATTTCATCTACCATCGACACTGACTTAAATGTATTGGTAATTTTCTACGTGTTCCCTCACTTCTTGGGATTTTACTCAGTCGGTACTATTTATCGTTTTAATTACATTTTACTATTGGGTCAATTAATTCCTACTAAATTCTTTACAAGCAATATATTCATTTACCTAGTGCATGTTTTGTTATAAATAGCCACTTAATAACTATAGGTGCCCGAAAATTCATATTAGGCCTATAAACTTCTACGACTTGTAGAGAGAACGGAGTAGAAGATGTTTTGGATAGGAACATTTGTCCGGAAACATACGACTACCATTTGCAGATTCAACAACTTCGCATTACACGTTTAAACTCACACGTATGGCGGGGATAAATCGATAATAAATTCAATTATTTGTGACACCGTACAAGATATACTGCATAAGATCTGACCGGTGCACAAGAAATTTAACAGGCATTAGTTGTGATGCATAGTATACCAGAACATGATTCGCAGATACAATTTGTGCAACAAGGTTGATGGTCGCCACATTCAACAGCTGTTGTAGTGGATAGAAATTAACCACAATGTCGATACTAGTAAAATTGATGGTGATTTTCCGTTGAGGTATTAGTTCACAGTAATATAATGTACGGTTAAAAACTATAATATAGTTACCTTGTAGGTCCGTCTCCTCAACTTAAGTTCTTTTAAAATTCTGTAGGCCTTTCGGGACTAGTCCCATCATCAGCAGAATGCATTAGGTCCGTTCTTGTTGACCCTTGTTGAAGCACTGACTTGGTTGTGAGAATTTTGTACAGAGGATTGTGTGGATTAGGTGTGTATTCATTGAGAATCAGGTTGCTGTTGATTTCTCTTAGGATTGCGATTTCCTCCAGTATATTTATTCTCATTAGAATGTTTTCTCTATGTACTATTGTGAGGGTGTTATCGATGTTATGCATATGGTGTCCAGCTTGAATTACATGTTTTGCGTAACTTGATTTTCCTCCATTGTAAACGAAATCTCTGAAATGTTCCTTGAATCTAATGTTGAAGCTTCTGTTAGTTTTCCCAATGTATAATTTATTGCAGTCTGTACATGTTAATTTGTAGATGCCTTTATTGTCGAATTCATCTATTTCTTCGATGTTGTTGTTTATTAAATTGTTTAGTTTGTTGTCAGTTCTGTAGGCTATTTTAATATTCTTATCGAGCTTTTTTAGTGTGTTGGTAAAGAAACATTAAAATTGGCCAGCACACTAAAAAAGCTCGATAACAATATTAAAATAGCCTACAGAACTGACAACAAACTAAACAATTTAATAAACAACAACATCGAAGAAATAGATGAATTCGACAATAAAGACATCTACAAATTAACATGTACAGACTGCAATAAATTCTACATTGGGAAAACTAACAGAAGCTTCAACATTAGATTCAAGGAACATTTCAGAGATTTCGTTTACAATGGAGGAAAATCAAGTTACGCAAAACATGTAATTCAAGCTGGACACCATATGCATAACATCGATAACACCCTCACAATAGTACATAGAGAAAACATTCCAATGAGAATAAATATACTGGAGGAAATCGCAATCCTAAGAGAAATCAACAGCAACCTGATTCTCAATGAATACACACCTTATCCACACAATCCTCTGTACAAAATTCTCACAACCAAGTCAGTGCTTCAACAAGGGTCAACAAGAACGGACCTAATGCATTCTGCTGATGATGGGACTAGTCCCGAAAGGCCTACAGAGTTTTAAAAGAACTTAAGTTGAGGAGACGGACCTACAAGGTAACTATATTATAGTTTTTTAACCGTACATTATATTACTGTGAACCACAGTGTTAAGTACTGTAGAGAAATTTAATCAATTTTCGTATAAACAATTATTTTTATAGTGACATTGGACATCGTCACGATATCAGTGAATGTTGGATTGTGTAAATATAATTAATATAATATTAAAAAATTGGATTACTATCGATATATCCTCTGCAGACAAATGAGATTTATCCGGAAAAAGCTTCTTTTTCAAAAATATTATCTACACAGCTCCGCACTACATGAATTTTACTAGTATTAAGCCCTAGAAGTTTGCAATGGGAATCCCGAACACTCTGTATATGGGTCAGCATATGGGTTTCTTCTGGAAAATGTAAAGCACTTCTGAATATACAAAATAAATTTAAGATTTAACAATGATTAGGAATATGCTCACACATTTGCAAATATGTTTATTTACTTTATTTATTGAAAACGCTTTGACCATTAATTCTTATCGCGACCTACTTTAATTTATTGCTATACAATGGCGTGACATGTGTCAAAAATGATTTTTCATATATATAACTTGTTTCATATCGTATTCGAAAGGTCTATTTACAATATTATATTTGAAGAGAAAAATTATACGCTCAGACAGGGACTTGAACCCGGGACCCGGGTTCAAGTCCCTGTCTGAGCGTATAATTTTTCTCTTCAAATATGATTTATCCATCATTGAGATGTACGAAATCAATAATAATAATATTTACAATATTTCTTATAAAAAAACAATGATATGTCACATTGACATCCAGATGTACATTGACTTTACATTTGCTTCAGATGTAACAGTCAAAAAGTGATCTGGAGCACATCCTTACAAATAGTCCCCCAGTAAACCTTCAAAGAGATGAACCAAAATATTTGTTATATATTACTTCTAAAAGAACACTATAGTTCAAAAACCTAGTGCTCGTATCTCATCATTGGATTCTGTCAGCTGCTGTATACAATAAAAGCCGTGTATTATATTCATTTTATATAAAATAAATATCTCCAACTCATGGCGGATGGAGGAATGAAATGAAATGAACCCCTATGTAATAGAGGTCTGTGAACAAAAACGTTGCCCTCCGACCACGTCTGACGCATCGTTACAGAGGCAGATGAAAGAAATGGAAGATATTATTGCGAAATGCTGAATGAAACTTGTGGCTGGGGAAAACAGGAGATAATCCCATCATCTAATACAATAAAACTGATAATGATAATAATAATAATAATAATAATAATAATAATAATAATAATAATAATAATAATAATAATAATAAAATAATAATAATCATAATAATAATAATAAATGCACAGCAGAAATGCGTCTTCGTCAAATGTCTGGATACATTAGGAAGATAGATTGCACTCAGAACACACACAAAATATATTCCCATACACAAGGAAAGCACCTCGCGTGTGCTGAATAATATATTCTGCAGCTAAATCTTTCTCCAAATCTACATTAGCTTCATAAATATAGGTGTAGCTCAATAAGAACAAGTCAAGAAGGATTCAATCCGACGATTGTCTGAACATACAGTTGGTTCTCATCGACCTATTCATCCTTCCTCGAACGTTCGGTTATAATTTTGTCAGACATCGTATAAAAATACCAACATGTTGGATTCACATTTTCAGATGAATATTAAATGGTACGTTTTGTAACATTCCGCGCATACTATATGCATCAAAGACTGAAAAGAAAATGATATGAAGATCGAAACAGTATATCACATTGTAAACAGAAGTCACTTGACACCAGGTAATTGAAAACATCGCCCTCTCTCAAACTGTGTTACCGTGAATCAAAATGTTTAAAATTGGCTCGATCCAGTCTTCACTACATCGCTGAAACAGTACGCCTCCAGACATGAATTCCTTATCAGACGTCATATACCAGATCTCCTCTGTTAACTCCCAAATGGTGCAACATGAATTTTGAATCACCTTGCATTTTGTCAGATTACTGTAATTAAAATCTAGTGCGACTCGCAGAAATACAGATTATGCTACTATTATTGTGAAATTAAGAATACATTAAGC
Organism: Diploptera punctata; assembly: GCA_030220185.1. NCBI lineage: Eukaryota > Metazoa > Arthropoda > Insecta > Blattodea > Blaberidae > Diploptera > Diploptera punctata. Next base: position 218,055 of record JASPKZ010007700.1, on the reverse strand, counting down.
TCTTCAGCGCTTCAGGTCTAATTGCCGTGTTATCACAGAGTTAGGATGATAACCCAATCATTAAAAAAAATACCCTACTCGGATAAGCCCCTGAGCCCTTGTTGTTTTTTAATCCTAAGCGACTGCTAATCATAGACACCTATATTCCTATGTTTGTATATACCATTGTCACACACAGTCCAAAAGAATAGTTTACTCTCCATTTGGCGACTGGAGCCCTGCACGAAGTAATGATGTCTTAGACCTATCGCTCATGTTGTAAGTGCCGGCCAAAAAGGGAGTAACAGCCTTTTTAATTTTTATTCTCGTCCAATTTCGTCATTTCATTTATTTTAATACAACAGTTTTGCTTCATACAAATAGGCCTGCTATTTTGTTCATTAAAATGTTTTAAATAATTATATAGTACCCTTTTTATTTGTTTTCCTTAATAAGAATTAATTTGTATTCAAATATAACTTTGTTAGATTATTAAATCATGAAGGCTTTCAAAAACATGTTTCTTTAATAAAAATCAAATCGAATTGAGGAAGACAGATAAAAAAATATTATATTATTATTTAAAGCGTATTCATACATATCCTCAACTGTGATAACAATGAATAATAAAAATGTTATTTGAAGAGAAAACTTATACGCTCAGACCGGGACTTGAACCCGGGACCCTTGGTTATCTAGACCAAGTGCTCTACCAACTGAGCTACCTGAGCAAGTACCGATCTAAACGCAAATCTTTCTCTATATACATTGTAATTCCCGTCCACCAAATGCTATGAAGCCATGCTTCTACCTTGCAAATGGCGGATCCTTTTATTAAGAAGACATATTTGGGAATTATACATTACAGCCAGTACGGCTTTTTCATGTTCTTATTATTGATTTCGTACATCTCAATGATGGATAAATCATATTTGAAGAGAAAAATTATACGCTCAGACCGGGACTTGAACCCGGGACCCGGGTTCAAGTCCCGGTCTGAGCGTATAATTTTTCTCTTCAAATATGATTTATCCATCATTGAGATGTATGAAATCAATAATAAAAACAAAAAAAAAATAAAAATGTTGATTAGAATTAAAATGTAACATCTAATATTATATACCGGTATATTAATATTTTAATAAATCAATTATTTCTTGTAAAAGCTACTAATGTCTAAGTTGGGGCAGTAATTAACTTATATTATCATTTGATACTATGCTAATATATTTGGATTTTTTAATGTAAGCATTTATTGAAAAGTAGAAGACATCCAAGGCAGAACGTACAATGATGAACATTTTCCTGGCTGCTTTGGCAGTGGTAGATAGTCGCAGTTGCAGCCAGGCATTTTGTCACCGACTGCGGAAGAATCTTCAATGGCTGAGTAGGTTCGTAGGTAGAGCACTCGCCGCAAGCATCCAGTTAGAAATCTACTCAGCTAATGAAGTCACCCGCAGCCGAAGCCGAAACGTTTGGCCGCAACAGCGACTATTCAACCATGCCTATCAGTCAGGAAAAATGTTCAAAATTTATTTGAAACTTTTTACACTTTTAAAATATGTCTTATGACCAGGCCTGGAACCTTAGCCACGACAACTACATACAAGTTAGAGTTAAACAGAGCAGTACGGAAGTGTTTTGTGAACACATAATTGGGTTCCGTGCCAACCTTCCTACGTAAACACGAAGGTTGAATTGTGGATATACACACTTCATCTCATACTCAAGCAATGTGTACTCTAAACAAAAACTCAAAGCAATATAATAAGAGAAACTTAAATTGATGTACAGCCTTTGAAAAAAAATGATGGCGCAACTCTTGATCACGGAAAGTTAGAGCTTTGAAGAGCGATTCACACCAGTGCGTTGTTACATGTTCTGACTCGTTTCAGTATAAAGCGGACGGCGTAAGTCTCTCTTCATGCAGCATTCGTATCGTTCGCTTCAGTGGAGCAGTCGGTAAGATATCGTTCTCCGACGACGCGGACCCACGTTAAATTCTGGTCAGGTATATTTTTTATTTATTATTATTATTATTGAATAACATAGTTAATTTTCAGAAAAACCCACATGTTACCAGGCTTCGTTATATATATATATTCCCGGTCGGGACAGGCTCCTGGCTGAGATTTTTTCGGGGTTTTTCCTCATCTGTAAGATAGATGTCAGGAAGCTTAGGGCCCAATGGTCCCCGAAAATCATCCGGCCATCATCATCCTTATCGTAATCATCATCATTCTTCACCGGTATGGAAAAAAACGGGAAGCTACAGTGTCCTAGTAAAGCTGCAAAGCATAGCATGAAAATGTTAAGATTGCAGTGAAAGACCTCCCCACGGGCAAAATTACTATGGAATGGAATACATGGAAATAAATAAATTAAAGGAAACAACTTATATATATATATAATGAATAAGGATTGTAACGTCTCATTACTTAGTTGCAAAACACATGGCACAATAAAATTATTCATTTCCATTATCAATACAAAATGCGTCTGATTAATTTAAAATAAGTTAATATATAATTTCATTATACAAGTAAGTCCTGAAGTACTGCATCACTTCATACAGACAATTTCTAGGAGAGATATTTGTGGTCTAGTGGAGGGAGTTTCTGTTTCCCGTGCATAAGGTCGCGTGTTTGATCCTGCTGGCATGCTTTCTTTTTTCTCTCTTCCTTATTTCAATTAACTTTCTTTATTTTGTTTCATTTAATTTGCTGTTTTATTTTCAATATTAACCGCACTACTTATTTACACGAAATTGTTTTCCATTGCACGACACGCAACGAAATAGAACCGATTTAGTTTCTCAAATAGTTGTATACTTGTGAACCAAATAGCTGATCTCTGATCATGCGCAGTGGCTTCGTTTTGAGACTTGAAAAGTATCTGTGAGCCATCAATTATTTCAAAGGTTGTACACCCTTAGACAAAAAAATGAGTCATCCCTTAAACGCATATTTCTTCTAAGTCCTACTAGACACAGCGCTGGGTTCACACTAGTAATCTAGGCATAATTGTGCAAGCACTGAGCTACTGCGTTATGTGGCATGAACTGAGTGAAGATACTCCTACGTGCTCTGTTAGGTCTGCGTTAAAGCATGCAGTCACTGTTTCTGTTAATGAAGGCCGCAGGTTCGCGTCCTCAATTATGTAGTTTTTTTTTGTGATATTTGTATTAAAATGTTTCATGAATTAAATACATTTTATTTTGACAATTGAACTAAATCAATGTCAATGTCGTTATTGTAACAATTATTTTACCACATTCAGGATTTGTTCTAGGCGATGTCAATGTTTTGATTTTAATAGACTGATGCGCACACGTTCTGCGCAAAAGCCTCTAACAAGTTTGTTTATAATTAACTCTAATTGTCCTGCAGATGCATGAAAGACGAAAGATGGCTTATGGGTACAAATTCAGGACGTCTGGGATGCTCTAGCCGAAAGTCCACGTGACTGTAGAAATTTGATTGCATCAATGCCCCGCAGATTGAAGGCGGTAATAGATGCTGAGGGTTCATACACCCGATATTAATTTTGTTAAAGTTTTCATTTTAGAAGATATTATTTTCTTTCTTCTGTTAACTATTAGAAGATTTTCATTTATGCATTTTGTGGGTGCATTAAAGCCATAAAACTCAAATATAAAATTAAATATGAAACTATATTACAGGCGAAATGCTAACCTAATATTCAGTAAAAAAAAAGTAGAACGGGAATCGAACACGTGAGGTTACGAACGCAGAAGTTGTGTTTTAAACCTCTCGACCACGGAAAAACACAAAGGCAAGCTCTCTCTTTTATGTTACTTGAGTGTGCACTGCGTTAACTAGCAAACATCTCAGTACAATTACTGAAAACTTGTTAATGTGAATAAGGCTTCTGCGAGTACTCACGAGGTTCCCGAACGGTTGATAGAATCAATAGATGACTTTTTTTTTGTCTAAGGGTGTACACACTCATTGAAACGTTATTTCTCATCAACAAAATGAGACGAATGAAATTGTAGTGTTGTATTCCTTAGACTTCCTTAAGCACATGCATGTTCAAAATAATGTTAAATTGATTTGCGTAATTCTAATTATATATATATATATATATATATATATATATATATATATATATATATATATGTGTGTGTGTCCACCGCTTTGGTCTCGAGCCCGTGTTCGATCCCGGACGGGACAGTTTTTCTGGGTGAGGTTTTTATCGGGGATTTTCCTCGCCTGTAAGACAAATGTCAGGAGAACTTTAAGGCCCAAACGGTCCCCGAAATCATATGGCCATCATTATCATCCTTATCATTATCATTATCCTTCACCGGTGTGTAAAGCAACGGGAAGCTACCACACCTACAATTCGCTAGTAAAGCTGCAAGCATAGCATGAAAATGCTACGACTGCAGTGAAGGACCTGCCTTCGGGCAGAATTACTATGGATGGATATATATAATATATATATGAGAAGAAAAATAAATGCCTGAGTCGGGATTTGAACCCTAGATCTCTAACTGTATACGTTAGCATTACTATTCTACTATCCCCTGCAGTCTATCTTCTAATGGACGTTCCATCCTGATCGTAAATTGAAATTTGCATTGAGGGTACAAACACAGCACTGGCATCAAACAACAAACATTCGTGCCTTCTTCTCTGGATCTTGACTTTCCTGCGTTACCTGTATTGCTAGGTTTGTTTGTACACACGCATCGCCTTATATATGTTTTAGGCACAGCTAACTTATATTATCCATGGCGCAAATCCCGGACCCTACTTATTACCTTCCCTGTGGTGTAACGGCTAGCTTGTTTTATCATCATCTCAAGAGTCCTGGTTTCGATTTCCCGATATACCACCGAATTATTTATTTGGCTATGAATTTTGAAACGGTGTCCACACAGAATCACGAGGACTACTAAGTAGCTACCTGACAAGATAAGTAGCAAAGTCCGGTAAGAAAACAAACTACGTTGAAGGACTATGTCACGGTAAACACATCTTCTGCTATGCAGAGAAAACTACCACTTTATTCAGGTTTCGCTCTTCGAGCTATCTCGCCACAGACCACTCGTACATTTGAAATGATAACATACATTATATCCTCCTATTTTTAAAATATCTACAGTCAGATTAAAGTGAGACGGTAGGCCCTATCCCATCAATGTTAAAACATGTGAATTTGAGACCCATTTTTTAAGGAACTACTAGATGGATTGTAATTAAATTTTTGCAACATATTAAATTACGCTTTTAAAGACCACTGAACTTCAATCAAAGTTTTATCTAAATATTCATGTTCTATATAATTATTTTGCCACTAGTCTCTATTTTTATTTAAAAGTACTTTTAAAAATCATAACTTAGGATTTATAGAAGCGATCATTATGATAGTGGTTCCATATCTTTAGTATAACTAGGTTTACTGCCTGTAAAAATGTCATGTAAATATATCTAATAGTTCCTGAGATGATGGGGCAAATGTTCGAAAATTTTCACTTTCGAGAAAACAAGGTTTAAAATATTACAGTCTGACAGCTGTCAAGTTTAAAAAAAAAAACTTAATTAACACGCTTATAATTGTCGTTCAGTAAAAAATAATATACAGAAATGTTCATAAAAGAATATACTATTTAATTATGAAAAACACATTTTTTTTTTCAAATTTGGCCTACCGTCTTACCTTATGATCATAATGAGGATTTGAAGTGACTAGGAACGAAAAAAAAAGTATAATAAAATAGAAAGAATCCAGTATGTCTAGTTATTTAAATAGTGTTTATCACGAGTTCTCTTGAATTCCATATATGCCTAATAAATGTTTACTTCTTATGATGAAATATATAACTAAGATTAAACAATATATTTAATTATACCTAACATGGAATACGTTTGCGCACTACATAACAGTAGGATCATTTAAATTTAACATCCGGTACATAGATTTACAATCTACTGAAGTAAAGTGAAATTAATTAAACAAAATTAATTAATTAATATTATTAGATAACAAATTTCTTAGGATTTTTTTTGACCCAAGAGATATGAACAGACAGGCGAATGGAAAAGACTCCATAACAACGAGCTACATTAACATTATTGTAAATCAGATGTACGTCTCGTATACTGTGATGGGCAGGCAGGTATGTGGAACCAATAGGGAATGAAAAAGGGACATGGAAGCTTTATGTTGGATAACCAGAGGGAAAACACCCAGTTGGTGGGCCTAGAATAAGTTGGGAGAATAACATTAACCATGATTTGAGGAAGTAGATTGTACGGGAGATGACTGGAAATATTATCTCAGAAAGGGATTTATGGGGAGCTTATGTACGCGCGGCCATGAACCTACAGATTCGATAGTGCCAGTGAGTTATAATTTGTAAACTTATTTATTAAAGCTAAAATACACATAAATCAAAATATTCGAAAACGACTTGTTCTTGCTAGCTGATGGTTAGGATCGTGAGATTGGTAAATCGAGATAGAATCACTTTCGAATTGAAAGCGAGCAATTGAAGGTGTATTTTATGAACTAATAAAAACACTTGATTAAAAAACTTGAACACTACATTTGCACTTCATCACTTAACTTCCGCTTCTGCACAATATCACTTCAAGAAAACACAGCAAAGAAAATAAACTTAGCCATGGATAAAGATGCATATTTTTTATATATAAGACATCATCATCATCATCATCATAAGCTTCACGTTCCACCGCCTTGCATATTTTATATATATATAAGACATCATCATGATCATCATAAGCTTCACGTTCTACCGCCTTCTTGGTCTTCTTTGGGATCTCTTGCCTAAAGGTGTATATTCCCAGGCGCTCTCTCTCTCTCTCTCCTCTCTCCTCTCTCTCTCTCTCTCTCTCTCTCTCTCTCTCTCTCTCTCTCCCTCTATCTATCTATCTATATATATATATATATCATATGGTCACTATATTTTAAGATATAGATCAACCTAAGCAAAAGTAGTAAATCCATTCTGAAATGACTGAAAGTTAACTTTGATTTTAATAGAGAATGTTTTGGTTGATTTTCATTTATAATCGATCATTTGAAAATGGCCAAGCTAAGGAACTGTATAACGCGTTCTGGCGGATACTGGCCAATAAACTATAACGAATTAATTGAAAAACACTTTAAACCGTTTCAAAATTCCTTAAATGGTATTAACTTTGACAATTTATAAATATTACCCAATCAATATAGAATAGACTCCGTTAATATTGTGTGTATATATTGTAAAATGAGATTTAAAATAGTGTATTTTGAAAAAAACATCAGCATGTAGTATTGCAATTTTGTGATGGAACATGCTCGCGAAAAAAGTAAAAAAAAATACGTTTAAGAAAGTGCAAACAGTGGTTTCGTTTTTTTGTTGTTGTAATAAATTGCTACAAATGTTTTTGTATTATATCCCGCAAGCATTTTGTGTTTACATATGTGCACTATATATCGTCGGCGTTCAAGCAGACCCCACTGGGCCTAAAATTGTTTTTTTTTGAGATATGTACACTACTATATTACAAAAATGATTCTTCATAGCGGTAAAAGCCACTAAGTGCTAGTCCTTTTCTAATTTATAGACGCTTAATATTTTCTGGCGTAATAGACTTCTGATGTGTGATCAAATTTTAATATCGCTGTATCTCAAAACAACAAATTTGGACTTAGTGAAATCTGCCAGAACGACTACGATATACAATCTGGTAGCCACATGCAGTCACTGCAAAAAATGCTATGACCTATTCAGAATGTTAAAAAAGGAGGAGTTTAACTTTAAAGTGATCAAATTAAACTGATAAAATCCAGATGAAAAATTACTATGTTTGGTTGTAAATCAAAAATCATTGAAATGTGATTGGTCATTGACTCCCAATTGGGGCATGAGTTAAATAGTCTCTAGAAAATATTACCCAAGTTGAACCTATGTCCGGTTTCTTAACAGTTGTATTTTTACGTTGAAATATCGTCAGTCATTCGACCAAGGTAATCTGTTCATCTGGCTTTTCGCCTTTGTCCTGTATGGCATTGGTGAAGCTTTTGGTAGCAGTGATACCGCCGGTATATATCTAGGGATTATTTAAGCAAGCTAGCCACGCCACGACGACAATCCAGAGATACTATCCGAGAATATTAAATCAAAAGCAATGAGAACAGATAAGTCTCATAGACTGCGATGGGCAGGACATGCGGCACGAATGGGGAATGACTGTAAGAATACAAGAAGGAAAAGTGCCCAGAAGGTACGCCAATAATCAGGTGGAAGAATAACATTAGCCATTATTTATTTTGAGGGAGGTAAGTTGGGCAGGATATGACTGGAAAATATTAGCTCAGGTCAGGGATGTATGGACAAATCATATCTCCATGGTCATGGGTCAATTATAGCAGACATTAGGGTTATAACCTTTTAGACTTTTGCGAAATACAATATTTCCTGTGCAATGAATGGGTGAACTTTTGCTTAAAACCACTTAAAAGGCCTTTATTTCATTGAGTTTCAAGAAAAGATCGTCCCGAAATCAAAATTAAATATTGATAGGCAATATAAATATATTTGGAGGTGACCTTTTCTTACAGCCCATTGAAATGAAGACCATTTTCAATAGTTTTAAGTAAAAGTTCATTCATCCATTGCATAGGAAATATTTTATTTCATAAATGTCCAAAAACGTTATAACCCTAGTAGACATATTAGATTTGAATTAACCTTCGGTTCTGGGATCGGCCATATGATAGAAACTAACTTAACACAGGTATACAACAGTAAGAGCGCCTAGTTAATAATACTAGTCGCTTTAATGGATCATAAAACACAGTATGAAGTAGCTTTGTTAAGTGGAATCCACTATACATTAACTATAACAAAAATGGCATTCAAGTGACTCGTGTAATATTAAGTAACATAGCGAGTAAAATGATTCTCTTCAGAAGGTAACATTGATTTCTGTGGCATGAATCTTTTATGTAAACCATTTGACAATTGGTAGAGGTCTTGTGAGAAAGTTTCACAACTATTAAAGTGTTGCATGTATTATAGTTAAATTCTGTAACAGACTCACTGACACTATTCAATCTTGAGGTTCATGACCGCACGCACATGTGTACTCCACGAATCCTTATCCGAACCTAACATTTTCCATTCATTCCCTGGATGAGATATCTCCTTTAAATTATGATTAATGTTATTTTTACACCTCATTCTTGGTCTATCCAGTTGGCGTTTTCTCTCTCGTTTCCTACAAGAAATGTCAATACATCACTTTCTTTTCCAAATTCGTACCACATATCGTGCATATCTCAGTCTACGTGAATTAACTTATTATGTCTAGTTTCCCATAACAATAATGTAGCTCACTGTTATGTAGTTTTGTTCATTCACCTGTCTATTCGTCTATGTTGTTGTATCCATTCACCTCACTGTAGTCGATTTTTTTTTCTTAAGCATTTTATTCTCAAATACTAGTAAAATTCCCCTCATATCTTAAAGTAAGAAATCACTATTCGCATCAGTTATATAATTTAAGTTATTTTGGAGAAGTAAATTCTCATTTCATAAGTCTGCATACTTTGTTACTTACGAGTAATTAAATTGTGGGAGGTTTGAATGGGCACCCTGTACATCCTGCTTTTTAAATTATTTTGAAGTTATGTTATGTTATTTTATGTTAAAAATCGTAGATATGTATATGTTTATCAGAGTGCTTCTTCTTCTTCTTCTTCTTCGTCTTTTTCATCCAAGGATTAAGTCTTGAGGATTCATGAAAGCTAGAGTTGTTATAATTGTTCAGACCATCTTCTGTGTGGGCATCCAACTTTCTCCTCCGGCGTGGTTTATAATTCAGCAACAATTTTGGAATTTTTTTTTTGGCACTATATCAATATATTCTTTTCTGACGTTCCTATACGTAACTATTCGATCTGTAAGTTTGTAAATATTTAGTTCATTTCTTGTATCTTCATTTCGTTTCTAATCCAGAAAAGTACCGGTATATCCTACTATATTTCTTAAGAACCTCATCTCAATTGCCTCCAGTCTTTTAGAGATCGTCCAACATTCTGATCCATACTTCAAAGCAAGAACGATCATTTCTTTATAACATGTAATTTTTGTTTTTTTTATATTTATATTTCTAAGGGTTCCTATATTAGTGCCACATATTAGATTAAATGAATTTACTTTATCATTAATATCTTTATATCATTAATATTTTCATTGTTAACATATGATAAATGAAACCTAGATATTTAAAAAATATTTACTCGCACTAAAATGTTATTATCGATTACCAATTTTGCCCTTTAGGTATCTGAGAGTGCATCTGTGTATAATTTATGCGTGTGACTGCTGCGTAAATGTGTCCGAGTGTGACATTCAGTGTATGTATGCGATCGTTTGTGTAACTAATTTAGTATTTTCCCTCTCAACAATATCAAATCACTAATTATTTTATTGAAATGTTATTAACATTCCTACAAATGAAGAGTACAAGTAAAAAAACAGGCAAGTCACTTTTTACCTTGACAGCTAGAACTCGCTTTAGTTGTGTACTACACATACTTCTCTGCCTGTATGCCAAAGTTCGGAGGCAAATAAATCAATAATTAACTGTAAATTTTACTGTTTCACACTTCTGAATAATGGAGATTTAATGAAGAACCTAGTAACAACTCAAAATTCATTATAACAAAAGAAAAGTGACTTACCTGGTTCTTTCCCTATATCTTTCAAATATCAACTATAGTAAAAATAATAAATAATAGTTTAAAAAACTAAAACAACACGCTTTATTAGAAAATCTAATTAAAAATGATTCTAATTTCCAACGCGCTTGGGATAAAATTAAAGTGGTCAACAAAAAATCATCTCCAACACATCAAGAATAAAACTAGAGTTATCTACAAAAAGATAATTTTACAATCAAAAGCGTGGGGTGCGGGGAAAGAAGTTGTCGGTTAGTAATTATACTTTCTCACATAATAAAAATATATATATATATATATATATATATATATATATATATATCAATTAATATATTTGATAATACACAGATATTGGTAAAAGTAAAGTTTCTAAGACGAAAACGTAAAAAAACATAAAAAGCACATCTAGCTTATGAAGGTAATTTTTTTTTGTAGATAACTCTAGTTTTATTCTAGATGTGTTGGAGATGATTTTTTGTTGATCAGTTTAATTTTATCCCAAGCGCGTTGGAAATTAAAATTATTTTTCTTTTTTTTTAGTTCGGTTTTCTAATAAAGCATGTTAAAACTATTATTTATTTTTTAGTTTAATTGTCATAAACCGGAATCCCATGAAAATTTAATTGCTTACGATATTTTTAGCGTCTTCGCACGAATATCATTATATTTTTTTAAAATTATTATTATCTATCATTATTATAATATTTTTGAATATTTTAATATAGATATTAAAATTATTATTATCTAATATTATTGTTATAATATTTTTGAATATAATGATATAGATAAATAGTTACAGTTAATCGTATTCTTCTCATATTTTTTGGATAAATTACAATGTGGTAAATTTACAAAATTGTCATTAATATTTACAGAATAGGATAAAAATGTAAATATCTTAAAATTCGATACTATTGTAGTATGGGCTAAAAGTAATACTCTTCTAAAAAAAAATCCTCCCGGCCGGATTTGAGCCAGCGACCTTGGATTACTGAAATTATATACCACTACAGTCCACCGCTCTACCAACTGATCTACCAGAGGATATAATATTAATTTCTTATAACGATGAACTAAAAAGTCGATACGTCCGCAACCTATTATACCGGTCTTTATTTCGTTGATGTCCTGATGATCCTGGCCAGGGTCTTTGAAAACATTTATGAAATTATTGTATTGTCATTGGTATTGGGATCAGGAAGCCTATATTGCTGCACATGGAGTATTAATCACACTGCAAGATTTGATTTAAAATTTATATTGAATACGTTTGTTAATGTTTTCCTTGTAACTGACAGTTTATTTGATATACTGCAAGCAAAATTTCACGATATTGAATTACTGCATAAATAGATTAAAAGAATTTTTAAAAAATCCTAGAAAAACAAACGAGAATAATTTGAACAAGGAAAAAAAAAACAAAATTCAGGTGAAACTTTTGACACCAAAACAAAATACAGACAAATGCACGTACAAATTTTTGACATTATACTGTGTCAAATAAATTATAGATTCAGTAATTTAGACTGATTATTACTTTTAGAATATTTGAATGTGAAAAATTTAGACAATTAAATTCTCTGTTTTTCGATAATTCCATTTTATTCACTAAAATAGTTATGTAATATATATATATATATATATATATATATATATATATATACAAGGTAATAAACGTTTAGACGGAATTAAATTGAAAAGGAAGTAAGTGTCAAAATCCAAAAGAAACTAAATTCCTCTCCATGACTTTCGAAGCGGAAAATACGATATTACAGTAAAAAAAATGTTTCTGGTATTTACTCCCAAATTGCTTACCCTAAAAAATATCAAATACACGCCACTGTTTACAAGTATATAAAGTTTCAAGTCGATCCAATGTTCTTACGTGGATGAAAATCGTGTTGAAAATTCAGTTACATAGATAGACAGATACAGGCCAAGCTAATATAAAGCGTATAAAAATGGAGTAATTTAATTAAACATTATGTATCAGATTCGCATGACCTGAAAATAGCCATTTTCAATTACTGATAAAAAGCAGAACAAACCAAATGAATAGCCAGAGATTTCACATTTCACAATTTAAGGAATAAAAATTTTACAGCAGCATCCTTCCTAGTCCCCGGACTGAAAATGTTAATATTAAAATTACAATTTTATTTGATATTAAATCTAGGCCCGTTAGTTGAAAGGCACATTTAATACAATAAGTGTCACAATTATAATATATATGTCTATATTTTTCATAAATATGAATAACGGAATATTATTCTCGGCACTACTTGAAAATTAAGTACCCTATTATAGTTATTCTACAATTTGTGAATTCAATTTATTTCCTTGTTTAATATGATTTTTAAATTGCAATTATCTCTTCGTAAATTGTAATTTCAAATATTATTTTGTATCAGTGTAATATATTAGCATATTATTGACCTATCTGACATAACTAAAAACTCCGAAATCACAGGCCTGGAATGTTTTTGGTCTCCAACCTGCTAGTTCTCTCACACTCTTATGTGACATTTACATAGTGGTCAATAATCCAGCTGGTATAAGTATGATATATGGTCAGAAGACTTATGTCGAATCCCCTACCTTTATTACTATGTTTTTATTCAACCTGTACCCATTACTTATTAGCTCTTCAAATTCTTAAACGACGCTGGCCGATTTTTTTAATGGTGTACTCGAACAAGAGCATTAACCGCATGCCTTAGACAACTCGACCATGGTGCATGACATTTTATTAAACATAATTAATTTTAATTAATATCTACATAAGAACTAATGATCTTCGTAGGTGAGTTAATTGGCTATGAAACTGATAAAAAATAATTTAATTTAAATTGTTTCTTATACATAAGTCCATGTAAATATGTTTTTCTAAATGTTCAACATCCAATGTATCCACACCAGAAAAATTTGAGATATAGTGTATATTTCCAGATTTGTACTTAATTTTTTCTGCCTTCTTTTTCTTAATTTAACTTATCATTTTGTAAGTACTTTTATAGGCGAAACACCTCCCGAATCTTATATTTATAATACGGTATGATGTGAAAGGATTTGAATCTCCGAATAATATGCATAGTATTTGGCCACTCAGGGGCTTACACTCCCCCCCCTTACGAATGATCAGCTCAGTGTCATCAATTACTATTTAAGATACGATAAAGAATTCATTCACACATTCATATAAATAAGGTTTTTTATGTTAGAGTGGTTATGGTAATCGAATCGAAGTCTGAATATTTGGGTCATAATGTTTTCCAACATTTGTCTAATAATTGGGAAAAGGTCAGGAAAGAACCTCCATCACAAATCATGCTTCGACCGGATATAGTACCCTGCGTCCGAAGCAACGACGTTACTTCGAGAACATAGCGGAGGAATTTACTAAATTTACTAAAAACTTTCGAAACATGGATACAATAAACCGCATTTATAATGGATAATATAGTTATGAACTATAAGAATGCACATATTTTACTTGGCGTAGAATAAATGCGAAATGTGGGCTATAAAGTCACTTTGAAATAGTTGATATAAAAGTAAAAACAAAAGGGTTAATAGAACTATTCTAGAGATCATCTAATTATAAAATTAAAATAACAAAAATTTTCTTTATAAATGTTTTGTTTATATTATTGGTGTAATGAATAATTCTTTATAATTTATTTTTGTGTATTTGGTTTCTTAACATGATATTCCTGCTTTATCAATTCTCCTCCTACACTCCAAAACACATTCTAAAAAAGTTGCCCTTTCTGAAGTTCACTCCAACTGTGAAATTACTTTTCAAACCACACAGTACACGCAAGTCTGAACACAAGATCGTATGTGCCAACAACGAAAAAAAAAAGCGAGGCGTTTCAGTTCTATTTTTCACATACAAATAACAGAGGAAAATAGTTGTGTAGTCTCTGCTGTAACATGTATTCCACAGTAATTCTAGCAAAAATCAAAATAAAAATGTAACATTAAAATTATACACAGGGTGGTTCAAAACAACGCTGACAAAGTTTAATTTTATACTATCCGAATGTAATTTGATAACTTTTAAAGAAGGAATACATGTCCGATCACGCATAATACGGTCGCTTTGAGTTGTCAACGAATTCAAATTCCAAATTCTATGTGTTTAAATATTCGATAGGGGAAAGATAATCATCATGACCAGTTGAAAAAAAAAACAGTTTTGCATAAACCCCACAATGATCAGAAGTAAGATACAATAATTGAGAAGTTTAGCTACATATGAAGGACGGAGGTATAATATCTACAATACTTTAGCATCCATCACAGTAGTGTAGCTGGTGATACAGCCTACTATTCCGAAGATCCGGAGTCGATTACCGACGGGATTGGGACATTTTAAATTTCCAGCTAGGTCTCGGTATTTGTGATGTCCTGTGGTGTCTTCTTCGATGACTCTGGCATATTTCTGCCACACATCAGAGAATATTTGTCACTGTATCTCTCTGATGTGTGAGATTCTGCTTTCTGAATATAATCGATCAGCCCCAAACGTTGCATTTTAATTCCTATAGAAATTACAAAATTAGAGAGGGTAAACATGATCTAACAGGAAAACAATATTTAACTTAATTCACTTTTAAAGTCTTAAGAGTTTTGTCACATTTCTTTACTTATTAATAATGCAGTTGTTGCATGCTTTTCTTTCGACGGCTTAGAATTGTAAATAAGACAAGAATTGTTAATAGACTTACAGCTATAACTTATTAATATAGATTATTTATGACAAATCCTTAGTCAGGGATACACAAAAAGTAAAGTCTTAGTACCAGGTGTAGCCACAAAAGCTAGAATTTTAAAATTTACCATAGAATGTTGTAGACAATTAAGGATTTGGATTCATTAAATAATGAAGTATTGGGACATTTAGAGAAAGTTAATCTTGATAAAAAAGAGAAAAATCAATTTTCATTTGAATGTGTAATTTACGATATAATACAATGTTTAATAAAATAATGTTTGAGACCTTTCTAGAACCTGCCAAATGGCTCATTAAATTTCTAAACCATATTAAAACCTTGAGAATAATTCACAGAGTTTTAAGAGAACTGATATGAGATTAGAGATAAAGTTTATATTTTGACGAACTAATACTTTTTTAAACATAGAACAATATTTTTTTTAACATAAAACAATATTTTTTAAGCATGAAACTACTACTTCGGCTTTCCCCCACTTATAGGTTTGCCGTCTTCAGTTTCAATTTATTTCTATCATTCCAATCTCCTTCTTCCAAGTTCCTATAATCCATTATAGTTCTGACATAAGTTTAGCATTTCCATCTTGGTCTGCCACGTTTATTTCTTCCAGGGGGTTACCTTTGGTATATATTTTTTGACCATCTTTCTTCTTCCATTCTCTGTACATGACCATACCATTTAATAGTTTGATTTTCAACCCTCTTAACAACAAAGGAATTAATTTCTTATTTTATCCTGTCTTGTTTTTTGAAGGCTTCTTCTAAGATTATCAAATTCAACTGATCTAATTTTATTATTTTGTAATTCCGTCAAATACCAAGTTTCACTTCCATATGACAAAATATTCTGTATTATGCTCTTATAAATTTTCATTTTAGTTTCCTTTGTAATATTTTTGTTCCAAATTATTCCATGTAATGTCTTAGTTGCATTTTTTCGCCATTGCAATTTTAGTTTGTACTTCTCTTTCACATGTACCTAAACATGTAATTATTGACAAGATATATATATATATATATAACATTTCACTTTTTTTTTTTTTTAATTTCCCAGTTTCAAGTATGAGGTCATCCACATCCTTTCCCAAACACATATATTCTGTTTTCTGTAAATTTATACTCAGTCCCCATTTTGTATATTCTTCCATTAATTTATCATATATCTCATATCATCTTCATCCGCTGCAAAAATGATTTCACCATCTGTAAACAATAATGAATGTAGTATTTTCCTCCTATAGGAATACCTATTTCAGAACATTTTATACCATAAATTAATAGCCTGGTCTAAATAAATGTTAAAAAGAATTGGCGATAAGCTGCATCCCTACTTAATGCCTTTATTCACTGTGAATTACTCTCTTAATTTATTCTGTATTTTTACTTTAGTTTTTGTATTACTCTAGATCCTCTTTAAACATGGAACTTAATTTGATAAATCTTTGAAAAATAAGACAGCCATTATTTAATTAGACTCTGTAAGTAAAGGAGTGAACATACTAACGTTTTTGTTATTGAAACACACTACTGTCAAAAGTTGGTTTGCAAAAATGGTCCTTTTAAAACGTGCCTGATATGAAAATATTTTTTAAACTAACGCTATACTTCATTTATATAATAGTGTAGATGTAAATAAAACCCTATACTGAATTCAAGAATAAGCCTAACTGAAAACATCCGAGATCTCGTAGTTTTATTCACATCTACTGAACCATTTAGCTAAAAGGAGTACTGTATCGGAAAGTAAAAAAAATCCTTCTACATGTTAAAATTTTTAATGAATGGGTGATCTCTGCTAAACACTCACATTGTGATATTGATCTTGATACAGTCATATTTTTGTCTGCTTTTCCCCATAAGAGTATCTTCAATTAAAATGTTTCATGTAACATTATCAGTGGTGGCTGTGGTAAAATGTTATGGGAGTGCACCATAATACTTACATTCACATTGGAAAGACAAATCTAATATATAAAAATAAATGTTTGTTTGTTTGTTCGTACTTTATGCGCGGCCATACCGTTGATCCAATTGTGATGAGGCTTTCTGCAAAATGCTCAGGAGATTCCCGGGATGAATATCGGCTATAAGAGAGTTGTGATACTCAACTCCTACACCCTTATAAATCTCCGTTTGTAGTGGAAAACGTGAAAAAGGAGCTTTTTGGACGTTTAAATGGCTTATGCTGCCTAACAAATACGCAAAATTAATGTACACAGAATTGAATATCTCAAAATGCTCTACAAAAAAGTCCGCGGCAGCATGTTTATCTCTTACGGATAACTCAGAATAACCATTGATGTCAAGAAGATCGAGACAAGTAAAATAGATTCCTGTGCAAGCATAGCATGCACATGGCGGGTATTCTTTTACGGGTAACTCACAATAACTGATTATGTCTTTTAACTCATTTATACCAAGAAGATCGAAATTAAATAGATTCCCGGACAACACCGGATAATCAGTACGGGGAATCTTAAAATAATTACGATATACATTTATAATTATTTTTTATTCTACTTATTCAACTAATCATAAGTAGTATATTAATTTTTGCCTTTCAGCTCATTTATGCCAAGAACATCGGGATGAGTAGATTCCCGGACAACGCTGGGTAAACAGCACGGGGTATGTAAAATAATTACGATATAAATGTTCCCTTTAACTTAATTAACTAAACATAAAACATTAATTTTCGTATTTCAGCTCATTTATATCTAGAAGATCGGTATAAGTATATTCCCAGACAACGCCGGGTAATCAGCACAGGTATCTAAAAAAATATAAATGTATTATTATTTTTCCTTCTACTTATTCAACTAAACATAAAATCACATTAATTTTCATTCATTTAGGCGTAGCAGCGCACGCCGGGTATTAGCTAGTAAACAATAAAATTTAAATAATTATAATTTTATCACAGCATTAAACATTTATTTATAGGGCCTATATAACATTATTTTGTGGCTGAATACGCAAATAAAATATTTAGCTTCAGAATTAAATTTATTAAGGTGGAAACACTGGTCATCTCACTCGTGGGATGGAAATTTCGTTAGTTCCATATATAGTGACAGAGAAAGAGTATCAATCAAGCATTCGCAAACGTCTAACGTACACGATATCTTGACTCCTGATCCCATATAAACGCTAAGTTTCTTTTACTGTTCCACCCAAAAGGTAAGAGCCACAAGATTGAATAGGGAATGGGTCTGGACAGGAGGCCTAGAGCGCAAGTTCATAGTTACGTGAACGCGTTAGAAACAAGAATACATATTTGGGCGCGTGTTCATTTGAATTTCATATAACCGTACTGGATAAAGTGACACTCTACTTTTTAATCATGCTTAATTTTTATTGATAAATTGATATTAGGATAACAGTTTTACAAATAACACTGGCATGCGTAATTCTGTGGTTTTCAGCACAATTGCATAATTTACTAATTCTGCTATTCTGATCTCATAACTGCAATCCCGTTCTTTGCCGATTGTCACGTACCATATTTCCTACAATTATTAATTTTATAGATAATACAGGGAGCCCCATTCAAACCTCCCATATTTTAATTAATCATAACTAACCAAGTACGCGGAATTATGAAATGAGGCCGGTATTAAACGAAACAGAAACTCAAAGAATTTTCATTTTCATTACCACACACTAAAACACCTCTATATGTGCACCAATAAAATAGCAAGAACAATATCAAGTCTGTATTCGATTTCCTGCCACGTTCTATCCAACATGTCCATTAGTACTCTTGCAATTGTGTCAAGGATACGTATTCGTTAATCATAAAGATCTTGTACTGGAGTCGCAATCACGCGGTCTCTTACATACCCCCAGAGCAAGAAGTCCAGTAGAGTGATATCTGGCGAACATGGTGGCCAGCAAATTGGTCCGCCGCGTCCAATGATTCTTTGAGTGAATTCCGAATATCCAGGGTTGACAACCAGGCTGACAATAATTGCATCCAGTCTTGATGACCGCCTTTACCCCCAGAACAAGCGTCTGGTACTCACATCCGTTAAAGGCTGAGTCGACCCCAGGACCATAATGTCGCCAGAAAATGTGGGTTAGTTTAAAAATCCTGACCCCACCGGGATTCGAACCTGTGGTGGGGCTCCATCTTGCTGAAAGAAACTTCTCAAGCCATGCCTTAATAGTCTTCCCATCAGACGCATTTCCTCCATATTCTCTCCGGTATTTCTTTGCACTGTCATTATTGACTTCGTCTCTGCATACCAGAAAATAGTTTCTGTTCGTTGCTGAGGAGTCGCCATTTTGTTTTATGTCATTATTGGCCAACTTGCGACAGGTGAATTAACTGCAACAATGAAAACAAACATTCTTTGAGTTTCTCTTTATTTTAATACCAACCTCATTTCATAATTCCGCATACTTTGAAAGTTATGATCAATTAAAATGTGGGAGGTTTGAATGGGACACGATGTATGTTCTTAATATAGCTCTGTATAGCTCTTAATTCATTTGAAGGTAGCAGATAAAAGCTGTATTAATATTCAAATCATCAAATGTAAGCGATTAATTAGAACACTGGTCTATTATTAACTTACGATGAAGTGCGTTGTGGACAATATTAAATTACAGTCAGTAATAATATAAATTTGATACGAACGAGAGTAAGAAAATATATTTTATCATTTCTCATATTGTGAAAAAATTAGAGCTTCGACATCTGCACATTGTGCGCTGAACATTATTATTAATATTATTATTATTGTTATTATTATTATTATCATATCATTATTATTATCATTATTATATTGTGAAAAATTAGTACGTGTTGGGAGGAAATCCGAGTTCATATTTAAATTCAACCAATTGAATTAAACTTATCCACACATTATAATAGAAACCCTAGGGGAAAAGTTAAATTTTGCATTACAGTGTGTACACAGCTCCTTGGTGAATACTCAAGAACCGCCACTGTGATCAGTGGCGGATCACTATCTGCGTTACACTTATTAGTGATTGAGCGTCTTATAAGGCCTATGAACACACAAAAGTTGTTTTGCTTGTAATGAGTGTCAGACTAGAAAGCGGCCTATCGCTTTCAGCCTATCAATTTGAAGTATTTTGCATGGACATAACATGATAGATAGGATATAAGACATGCAAACCGAGATAAGGAAACAACAGAATAAGTATTAACCTACGATATTTTACTGTACTTTTTCACAGTTATCGCTATGAGGCATGCTGTGAAACATATTATTATGCTTTCCAAGCGGTTATATACTTGTAAAGAATGCTAACAATGTTTCTGATATCATAAACAAAAGAAAATGTATTGCAGAACACTGATTCTCAACTAGGAACACTTTGGAATCCGATTCTAAACAAAACATGCTTAGTTTAGTTTTCATTTGATTTATTTTATTTATTATTTTACTCTCAAATAAATCGTGGTTCAAATAGTATCCAGATATTCTGTGACTGATGAAAAAGGTTCTGTTAGTTTCATCGATATGAATATTGATGAAAAAGGTTCTGTTAGTTTCATCAATATGAATATTAACAAACAATTTACGATAAAACCTATAAATAATTGATAATGATACTAAGTAGTAAAAAATATATCTTACAACACTTTGCAATAAAAAAAGTCGAGTGCTGTCGGATGTTAGAATCATTAAAAATAAATTTAAATTTATATTTTATTTAACTCTGTACAAAATTACTTTATAGTATGTGTACTTCAATTAGGCCTACAAGTTGAATTTTTAAAATGTATTTACAAAATGCATTTCATCAATTACAAAAATTAATTGTCTGTATCACTTTGTCCTTGATGAGGAAAGTTTTATGTAATAAAAAACATCTCGCAGGAGTATATTTATTAGTCCTATTTAGCTCTTGTTTTGGGAATTCATTAAATACATTTATTTTAATTATTTCTGGACAATGTTTATCGCTAGTCTTGGTGCTAATTTTGAATATGATTTAAATCAAATTATTGCTCTTTCTACCTTAAGACAGTTGGGTTTAATCATGGGTATTTTATCTCTAGGGATTGATTTTTTTTCCATTTATTAACTCATAAAATTATATTTTATGTAAAGTAATCCCACTACAGACCTCAGGAGGCCCTTGGGGTAGTAGGACGTTAAGGCTCCCACTTTTTCTGGACAATCGGCACTTGATGTCATCCGGGTTGTCAGCCCTGCGTGACGGCCGCCTCGTTTCAGATAGAGGCTGAATCGACCCCAGGGCCATAGTGCCGACAGAGGGTTTGAGTCAGTTTAAAAATCCTGACCCCACCGGGACTTGAACCTTCGACCTTCCGGCTTGTAGCGCAGTGCCTTAACCACTTCGCTACGGCGTGCCCCATATTTTATATAACTCTGTGTTAAATATGTCAACACTTGTATACCGTATTATAATATGCATGTATTAATTGTATTAGTGTTTAAATGTTGAATAAATAATTAAGTAACCTCATCTCGTGTAAAACACAGGCTCGGCTCGAGGGATGAGATGAGATGAGCCCCCTATATAGAGTCTGTGAATGACAAGGATGTCGGCCGACCACGCTTGACGCACCATCATGGAGGAAAATGAACGAAATGAAATGGTTGGGATGAGTATGGAGAAACGGTGCAATGAAATTGTAGCAGGAAAAACGGGAGAAAACCTCGAGAAAAACTTGCCCAAGCTCCGTTCCGACCAACAAGAATGTTTAAATATTATTAATAACATTATTATTATTGTTTTATTATTATTATTATTATTGTTTTATTATTATTGTTTTATTATTATTATTATTATTGTTTTATTATTATTATTATTATTTTATTATTATTATTATTATTTTATTATTATTATTATTATTATTTTATTATTATTATTATATTATTATTATTATTATTATTGTTATTATTATTATTATCATATTTTAATAATATAAGAGTATTAACGACACTGAAAATGAGCATTTCAACAAAAGAGCGAATAAATGCTATGAATGTAAATTGAAGTGAAACTATTAGAATTACGAGTGTGGGTTCTCATCAATATTACTGCAAAAACGAATTATAAGAATTGCCTTCATATACCTATGCTATCCTACGCAATTAATTTACCCTGAAATCTACGTTCCAAACATCGAAAGAATTTGAAGCATAAATTGCGTACTTTTTTCCAAAATATATAGGTAGGCTACATTTAAAGCTGACACCACATTTTTACAGCACTAGGCAAAATATTAATTTCCCGTTACTAACTAACTCACTGGCACTATCGAACCCGTAGCTTTATGGCCGCGCGGACATAACCTCTCCATATATCCCTATTCTGAGCTAATGTTTTCCAATCATTCCCTGTATAAATCTACTTCCCTCAAATCACAGTTAATGTTATTCTCTCATCTCGTTCTTGGTCTACCAACTGGGATTTTTCCCTCTGGTTTTCCCAACAAGAAGCTTCCATGCACGAATTTCATTCCCTATTCATGCCAAATCGCATCCTACGAGACCTAACTTTTCTTATTATATCTGGCTTCCAATAAAGACTATGTAGTTCACTGTTATGTAGTTTCCTCCATTCATCTGTCTG
This sequence comes from Diploptera punctata, assembly GCA_030220185.1. Lineage (NCBI taxonomy): Eukaryota > Metazoa > Arthropoda > Insecta > Blattodea > Blaberidae > Diploptera > Diploptera punctata. The sequence goes on along the minus strand of JASPKZ010007700.1, from coordinate 195,032 downwards.
TTCATCTCTCTTTGGTCCAAACATTTTCCTAAGAACTTTATTCTCAAAAACTTGTAATCTCCATTCCTCCCTTAAAGTAAGAGTCCATGTTTCGCATCTATATAATATAACTGGTAGAATAAGTTTTATGTATTTTCAGTTTAACATTTTTAGAAAGTAGGTGGGACGTCGAGTCTCTGCAATGCATAAATAGCACGCATTTCCAGAATTGAGCCTATGTTTATTTTTTTGTGCATCTCATTCCTGATTGTGATTATTGTTCCTAGGTATTTGAATTCAGCCACTTCCTCAAAATTTCCTTCATTTGTCATTAGCTGTCCATTTCTATTATATAATGTATTTCTATGTGTGACCATATATTTAGTTTTTTATATTTACTTCCCGTCCCAATTTCTTAGTGTTATTCAATAGTGTGTGTGTGTGGGTATGTTGGCCTTTAGCATCTCCTCGCTATCGCCGAATAGTACCGCATCATCAGCACAAACTAACAGCTTATTAATACCATTGACTTGTAGGCTTTTTCATCGTCTAAAAATTTGATGGCATGTTCTAGTACAAAATTAAATAGTAGAGGAGATAGTGCATCTCCTTGCTTGAACCCATTGTGGATTTCAAAGTACCCGAAAACTTTCTCGTTACACGAAACTTAATTCTACAAAACTACTGGGTTTAAACACAGTATATTTTCACGATTAAGTTATGTGATGCATTATTTAGATCTAATCCAGAGCTAATCAAATAAAACAATCAGATTTAAGGAAACAAATTACATAATTATTTAAATATTTAAAACTTGATTTGTATTATATCGTATGTTTGATTTGTTTCTCAGTTTGATACTAACATATCCTATACTGTTTTCTATTTTATTCTCATGTGTACTAATTGAGTACATTTTCTATTGTGAAACTTCTATGTTTTCATTTTCTATTTTCTTCCTTTCATTAACTATAGCATTGTAACGTGCTTTCATAGCCTAATATCTAAACTGCAATTAAACTGTATCCGAACACAAGTTCTTCCTCCTTCGACTGTTGATACTATGCATAATAATTTATTCCGATTAAAAAAAGGAACATAGGAAGGTAGTTAACAAAAGCAATAATAAAAGGTAATTAACAAATAGCAGAAAAATATAGTAATTGCAGCCAACAATATATTTTTTAGAATTTTTGAATCGTGTTTAAAAGAAAGCCCAAATAATTTATATGTTTACACATATTATCACAACAAAAATATTATATATTTAAATTTTTATTTTATTTTTATGAAATAATTTACTATACATATTTTAGCAACTATACAGTAGGCCTATATCATTCAATTTAACTTTTGTTGTAGAAAATTATAAAAGTAATATTTCAACAGAAGGCGGTTTTAAAATCCACCTTTTCCTGTTTCCAATACGCTTTACATACATCCACATATAATAACCATCAAATACAATGTTTCCTATTTTCCTTATACTTAATGGGAAACATACAAAACTAAGATTACTTAACACTACATCAAAAGCTGCTCTAAAATACGGTAGTGAAATTTGGATTTTTTTAAAATGCCCCAGGTTGACTTTCGACATTTCTGGTTTCTCTCCAGGCATGGCGTACTTGTAACCCACTTCTGAGGTTGGGGCGCCTGGAAAGCGGGGTTACGTTGCCCCGATGATATGATGGGTGATTATGATGATAGTGGTGCGCCAGGAGAGTCCCTAATCCTAAGCTTAACCTAAGATGAATATAAATGATGATTGCGATGGCCATATGATTTCGGGGACCATTTGGGCCTTAAAGTTTTCCTGACATTTGTCTTGCAGGTGAGGAAAAACCTCGATAAAAACCTCACCCAGAAAAACTGTCCCGGCCGGGAATCGAACCCGGGCCCGCTGCGTGACAAGGCAGCACGCTACCCCGAGACCACAGCGGTGGACAAATTTGGATTTTAAATACAAGAAATTGTCGTAAAATTAGAGTAAGCCAAATGCGCTTCTTACGTTCACTGTTAGGAATTAATAGCCTGGATCACCAATGGAACACTATTATCATAAGTAATGTCATGACTGATTTCCAAATTATCGATAAATTCACGACTCACGAAGTGAAGAGTGAATTTATCTAGAGAAATTGGAAATGAAGAGTGGCATTTGTTAGGAGTATTAAACGAATAAAATTAAGCTGTTTACTCACAAATCATTATTTAAATACGTATAGTTATTTTAAAATATTTATGTATTTAACGTAAACGGCGATGTTTGAAAACAAATGAGAAATGATTGTTATGCTTCATTTGTTCATCACTGCAACCAGATCATATTATTTATTGCCAAACGATCGCAATATTATAAGAATGGATTCTAGTGGAGAAAAAATGAAACACATGAAACTGTATATTAATTAATTTCTGATGTCCTATGATGTAAATATGTCATATATATTTTTTCTGGAACATTATTACCTGGGAAATAATAGTTTAAAAAAGTGAAAATAGTGTTTTTTTTTGGTATAATCAATTACTACAAATGTTTTTATATTATCTCCCGCAAGCACTATCTGGTAACATTCGTACACTATATATACAATCTGGTAGCCATATGCGGTTACTGCAAAATTATGTTATGACCTATGCAGAATGTTAAAAAGGAGGAGCTTGATTTTAAAGCGATAAAATTAAATTGATAAAATTTAAGTGAAAAAGACTGCGATTGGTTGCAAATAAAAAAATATCATTGAAATGTGATTGATCATTGACTCCCATTTGCGGCATGAGTTAAATAGTCAGAGAAAACTTGGAGTACCAAGTTTAGATGAAGATATAGAAAGATACGAACAAGAATGGAATGAAATAGACTTCCAAAATTGGTGTTCGAATATACTCCAACTGGACATAGGGACCTAGGAAGACTAAAACATCGGTGGATGGTCAAGACATCTTCATTAGGTTTACCGTCACAGGTCACATGCCTAAAATGGATTTGTTCAAGATTATGATGATGAATGGGAAACATGCGGTAGGCCAAACACGTTCCTATCAGAGCGCTATACTTACATATTCTAACGATCACGATATGCGAATATGTCCAATGTGCGGGAACTTTGAAGATGAGATACATATATTAGGAAAATGTAATGATTTAGAATATTGGAGACGTCAGTTATTACCGGAAAGATTTCTAAATTCAAATCGGGAAAGATTGGCATGCTACGAGTTATTGGTAAATCCAGAAAATTGGATAAACCTCGGTAAATTTCTGGACAAAACGCGAAAAATAAGGACAACACTCATTCATGAATAAATATATGTTATCAAAATGTAATACCATTAATTATTAACAATTATATATAAATTAATTAGTGTATAATGCTATTGTGTTATTATTTAATTGTAATATTAATGTGTTTTCTTTATGTAATTGTAATGTTAATGTTTTTTCTAGTGTATAATGCTATTGTGTTATTATTTAATTGTAACATTATTATTGTGTTTTCTTTATGTAATTGTAATGTTATTGCTGTTTTTGTTGTATATTTTTCTTTACACTAGTACCAATTATTACTTTATTGTAACGGACTGTCAACAGCACGTACGGCTTACTGCCCGTGCGACCCATATTTGTAATTAATATTGTAAATATCTTACTTTTGTCTAATAAAGTCCTACTACTACTACTACATATTCTACTATTGACTGTGTGTTAAAAATAGATAGCTATATGTGACCAAGTAGTAATTTATGACATTTTGATAACCTTCTAATATATAAAAAAGGAATGTTTCTTTGTTTGTTTGTTCATTCGTACTTTATGCTCGGCCATACCGATGACCCGACTGGGATAATTATTATGAATTCGATGTTTAAACATAGGGGTATCCACAGATATACGTGGGAACGATGCACTATAGGTCTAAAATTAATAATTGATTATGTAATAGTAAGGGAACGGAGACATATTATAATTCAAGCTGTTAGAGCGAATCAAGGACCTGTGTAACGGATCATTATATGCTGTCAACTAGGATAGTATGCCCTATAAACAAACAAAAAGTAAAAAAATCAAAATATGGAAATAGAAAATGAATTAGAAAAATGTGGATATAATCTACATTTACTACAAGATGAGAGTATGAAAAATATATATGCCGAACGCCTCACCGAAAAATTAAAATTTGATGAAGATTGGAACTCTCTCGTTATTTATGAACATTTGAAAAAAAATATATACATGAAGCAGCAAGAGAAGCAATTGGTCTGGAAAATGATAAACACCATAACAAACCTTTGGGTGAATAAGGAAATACTTCATATCATAACAGAAAGGAAAGATCTTTTGCCTGGTGGCTGGTAATTTAAGATTTGACGTGGTATTGCAGATTCTAGGAGTATATTAAATAGATGGAAAGGTTACTTTAATCAGCTATTAAATGTACATACAGAACAGGACATTGAGGAGGATAATTTACAGACAGCAGAAATGCTAGTCGCAGAGCCAAGTGCATTAGAGGTTGAAATGGCGATTGAAAAATTGAAGATGTATAAAGCATCAGGTTCAGATGAAATCCCAGCAGAACTGATAAAATCAGGGGGAGAAAAATTGATGGACAAGATACGCTGGTTGCTTAGTAAGATTTGGGAAAAAGAAGCTCTTCCAGATGAATGGAAGGAATCAATTATCATACCAATTTATAAGAAAGGAGATAAAACTGATTGCAACAACTACAGGGGTATCTCATTACTTTCAAGTTCGTACAAAATTCTAACAAATATATTAGTAAACAGACTTACTCCCTATATTGATGACATTCTAGGAGATCATCAATGTGCATTTAGAAGAAACAGGTCTACAACAGATCAGATTTTCAGTATAAGACAGATTTTAGAGAAGAAATGGGAATATAATGGTACTGTACATCAACTATATGTAGACTTCAAAAAAGCATATGATTCAATTAAGAGGGAGAAGTTATATAGTATCCTGCTGGAGTTCGGAATTCCTAAAAAGTTAGTTAGACTTATACGAATGTGTCTAAATGGCTCAAAGAGTAGGGTGCGTGTAGGCAAACAGTTTTTCAGACACTTTTGAAATCCAGAATGGGTTGAAGCAAGGAGATGCATTATCTCCTCTACTATTTAATTTTGTACTAGAGCATGCCATTAAATCTTTAGAGAATGAGGAAGGCTTACAACTGAATGGTATTAATAAGCTGTTAGTTTATGCTGATGATGTTAGTATTATTGGGTGATAAGAAAGAGATACTAAAGGCCAACGCGCACACACCATTGAGTAACACTAAGAAATTAGGACTAGAAGTAAATATCAGTAAAACTAAATATATGGTCACACGTAGAAATTCAGTATATAATGTAAATGGACAGCTAATGACAAATGAGGGAAATTTTGAGGAAGTGGCTGAATTCAAATACCTAGGAACAATAATCACAAATAGGAATGTGATGCACAAAGAAATTAAACATAGGCTCAATTCTGGAAATGCATGCTATTATGCATTGCAGAGACTTTTGATGTCCCAACTCCTTTCAAAAAACGTTAAGCTGAAAATATATATAACTATTATTCTACCAGTTATATTATATGGGGGCGAAACATGGACTCTTACTTTAAGGGAGGAAAGGAGATTACGAGTATTTGAGAATAAAGTTCTTAGGACAATTTTTGGACCAAAGAGAGATGAACAGACAGGTGAATGGAGAAGACTACATAACAATGAACTGCATGGTCTTTATAGGAAGCCAGATATAATAAGAACAGTTAAGTCTCGTAGACTGCGATGGGCAGGACATGTTGCACGTATGGGGAATGAAAGACGTGCATGGAAGCTTCTTGTAGGAAAGCCAGAGGGAAAACGCCCAGTTGGTAGACCAAGAATGAGGTGGGAGAACAACATTAACTATGATTTGAGGGAAGTAGATTATACAGGGAATGATTGGAAAGCATTAGCTCAGGATAGGGATGTATGGAGAGCTTATGTCCGCGCGCCCATGAACCTTCGGGTTCGATAGTGCCAGTGAGTTAGTTAGTTAGTTATTCTTGTTCTGCTCATTCTCAACAATTTTATAAAAGTATTAATAATAATTTACAAATTCAAATCGAGTAATTTTTTTTCATCGAATTTCAGTGGGTTAAGATCCGATGGGGCTTTTTGCAAAATGTTCAGGAGATTCCCGGGATGAACATAGGCTATAAGAGAGTTGTGATACTCAACTCTTACATCCTTAAAAATCGCCTTTTCTAGTTGAAATCTTGACGAAAGTAGCTTTTTGGACGCTGCCTAAACCATAACAAATACACAAAATTAATGTACACAGAATTGAATATCTCAAAACGCTCTACAAAAAAGTCCGCGACAACATATGTTTATCTCTTACGGATAACTCACTGTAACCATTTTTTTTCTTTCATTGATGCCAAGAAGATCGAGACAAGTAAGTAGAAACCTGTGCAAGCATAGCAGCATATGGCGGGCATTGTTTTACGGATAACTCACAATATCGAATTTTGTCTTTTATCTCATTTAAGCCAAGAAGATCGAGATAAGTTGATTCCCGGACAAAGCCGGGTAAACAGCACGGGGAATCTAAAAGTAATTACGATATAAATTTTTTGCTTGTACTTATTTAACTAAATATAAAACACATTAATTTTCGTATTTGAGCTCATTTATGTCAGAAGATCGGGAAAAGTAGATTCCCGGGCAACGCCGGGTAAACAGCACGGGTATCTAAAAGTAATTACGATATAAATTTTTTGCTTGTACTTATTTAACTAAATATAAAACACATTAATTTTCGTATTTGAGCTCATTTATGTCAGAAGATCGGGAAAAGTAGATTCCCGGGCAACGCCGGGTAAACAGCACGGGTATCTAAAAGTAATTACGATATAAATTTTTTGCTTGTACTTATTTAACTAAATATAAAACACATTAATTTTCGTATTTGAGCTCATTTATGTCAGAAGATCGGGAAAAGTAGATTCCCGGGCAACGCCGGGTAAACAGCACGGGTATCTAAAAGTAATTACGATATAAATTTTTTGCTTGTACTTATTTAACTAAATATAAAACACATTAATTTTCGTATTTGAGCTCATTTATGTCAGAAGATCGGGAAAAGTAGATTCCCGGGCAACGCCGGGTAAACAGCACGGGTATCTAAAAGTAATTACGATATAAATTTTTGCTTGTACTTATTTAACTAAATATAAAACACATTAATTTTCGTATTTGAGCTCATTTATGTCAGAAGATCGGGAAAAGTAGATTCCCGGGCAACGCCGGGTAAACAGCACGGGTATCTAAAAGTAATTACGATATAAATTTTTTGCTTGTACTTATTTAACTGAATATAAAACACATTAATTTTCGTATTTGAGCTCATTTATGTCAGAAGATCGGGAAAAGTAGATTCCCGGGCAACGCCGGGTATCTAAAATATAAATGTATAATTATGTTTGCTCTTACTTATTCAACTAATCATAAAAGCACATTCATTTTCATTTATTTAGGCGTAGCAGCGCACGCCGGGTATTAGCTAGTACATTTATAAAAGTTCATCCTGCGTGTGTTTGTGCAACTCGAAACGTAGTCGGACGATCTTAATGAAAATTTGTACATATGGATTTTCAGATACAGAGATTGTTTAATCACTATCTATTATGTTCCAAACCCGTTAGGTGTAGGGGTTCACCTAAAAGGAAAATTGTAAATTCGCACTAGTGGTCGCAATTTTCGATATTTTACAACGAAACTCAATATATCCTATTAAATGAACCGAGGTAGGTATTATCAAAAAATCAATTAAATCCGACAGTTAGAAGTGGGGGTTTACCTGAAATCGAAATTAAACATTGACTTTAGAAATCGACGTGTTTGTTTCGTCGCAGTATATATCATATAACGTAATCAGCCCTTAATATTTCATTTATTTAGGCGCAGGAACGCACACGCCGGGTATTAGCTAGTATTACAATAAACTGTGATAAAACATATTAAAGTGACTGGTTACAGAATATTTTAACTGGCATAACATTGATTACGTAATGTAACGGACTATAAGCGATGCTCATGAAGATTAAGATGTACAAGCAGATTTAAATTATTTTGGCTCGCTACCATAACACAAAACATTATAGTTTGCATTTGTGTTAAATGGGTTTCAGAGAAACAAATTTCAACACTTCTACTTTAGTGTTGCATTTTTCATCTTACATTACAAAGACATTAACAAAGTTGTCAGAAATCTTAAAATAACTTTTAGATTTGGTGAACTAAATGTTGCTGTCAGTACGTTCCAGTTAAGAAAATTACACATTTTTCTAGATACATTTCATTCAGAAATTATATTTTACAGTAACAAAATAAAATATAATGTTATAAAAGTTGTTATTTATGGATTACCTCATCATTCATGGAATGATGTACGGTATTTTTATTAATTTTATCAAAATTCATATGTAAAGAGTGACTTCTCTCAAAGGATTACTGCAACGTTGAATATACCCAACCCTCATTCTTTTTTTCATATGGAACAGTGTTTATAAAACATGTTTACTGCATTCCTTTTTATATAACGGTAGTATATTGTAGATTTTTTTCATCATCCTCATCATCTTCCTTTCAAATAGTAGTCCTATAAAAAATGTTGCGGTCTACAAAAAATTTCCAACCATCTCTTCCTAGGCTGCTCCAAACAATATTTCGCTATCTAGTTGCTAGGTTCAAAAATTGCCTTAGGAATCATGGATCTGGACATATGGTCCATATGTTCATGCTACTGAAACTGACAGAAGTCGTCGTTTATTCTGTGATCCCGCCAGATACAGCCTATTGTATGGCGCACGAACCTCATCTCTGGCTGTAATTCTGTTTGTATCGCTTTTTCGTAGGGTCCATAGCGGAGGTCTGGTCTTGTCAATATCTCACATGGTCTTAGATAAAAGTAGACTTCATTACTTTATTCATACAGTTTATTAAATTTTGCAATCTTGTCGAAGACATTTAATTTTGTAAAATATTACAATGTTAAGCCAAGATAATTAAATTTGTTTAATCGGTCTATAATTGTTATTGTTTACGAAAATTTTACTAGAGAACATCTGTTGAAAATTACCAATTTTTTCTATCAAAATTTGTATTCTGATATAACCGCCACCCCATGATCTGTCTATCCTTCCTGAACTCATTTTATCATTATCATTACTACCATTTCCATTATTGTCATAAGTAATGCCGCGAGTGATTTCCAAATTATCGATAAATTCACGACTCACGAAGTGAGGAGTGAATTTATATAGAGAATTTGGATATCAGTGTAGCATTTGTTAAGACTATTTAACGAATAAAATTAAGCTCTTTACTCACAAATCATTATTTAACTATAGTTATTTTAAAATATGTATATATATATTTAATTCAAACGGCGATGTTTGAAAACAAATGTGAAACGATTGGTACGCTTCATTTGCTTCTTTTGTTCTCATTGCAACCAGATCATATTATTTATTGCCAAAGGAACGTAATATTTTAAGAATGCACTCTAGTGGAGAAAAAATGAAACATCAAGCTGTATATTAATTAATTTCTGATGTCGTATGATGTAAATATGACAATTATATTTTTCTGGATTATTACCTGGGAAAAAATACATTAAGAAAGTGCAAACAGTGGTTTCTGTTTTTGGTGGTATAAACAATTGCTACAAATGTTTTTATATTAACTCCTGCATGTGCTATGTGTTGACACTCATGCTCTATATATACAATTTGGTAGCCGTATCTTTTGTGGAGTCGGTCAATGCAAAATAATGCTATTACCTATTCAGAATGTTAAAAAGGAGGTGCTTTCTTTGTTATGATAAACTTTAGTTGGTAAATTCTAGGTGAAACACTGCTGTGATTGGTTGTAAATCGAAAATCATTGAAATGTGATTGGTCATTGACTCCCATTTGGGGCATGAGTTAAATAGTTATTATTATTATTTATTATATATTGTGCCGTGTTAGCCTCGATTTTCCTTCGAAGTTATTTAGGCGTAAATGAGCACAATGAATTTATTAAAATTTCACTAAACACTTTACTGAATACTTCAATTATCAGCAAACTACAGTTCACAGATACAAATCACTAAGAATCGTCTTTTAATTGTTATATCAGTTAGAGCAATTTTCGACTCACTGATAAATTCAGCACAACTAATCCTCCATTGTTCACCATACGACTCGTTATCGGAGACTGACTGCTATCGCCAGCGTCAAACACAAAACTGTCTTCTCCTCCGCCCTTTTATATAAGCCCAGAGGAAATTTCCAGAAACGGGTTCTGGGGAGTTCGATGCCCAGAATCCTCTAGACATGGATCCTTCCCAAAAGGGGAGAGAGAAACCGGTAGAACAGTCTGACAACACATTCCAGACAATTAGATTGGCTTGCGGATAATCTAACTCGCCAGGGGCGACTTGCCCGTACAATTCAAACGTCGCTTTGCGCGACACGTAACAATGTATTGACTTACTTTCACGACCGGAGTTCATATTATGAATGTACAAGATTTCCGGGCTGTTGGCCGTGGTCTTGAGGTTGAAGTTTCCCGACGTTTCGCCAGATACTGCGTCTGGCATTCTCAAGGATTGGCTTCGCTTGAGGCTTGAAGTTCCCACGTTTACTGATAGACTCTTGAGGATGCTGGACGCAGTCTCTGAGGAAACGTCGGGGAACTTTAAGCCTCAAGACCACGGCCAACAGACCGGAAATCTTCATGTCATATTATTACTATTATTAATATTATTTATATTATTAGGTCCTACTAATATTACTATTATTATTATTATTATTACTATTATTATTATTACTATTATTATTATTATTACTATTATTATTATTATTACTATTATTATTATTATTACTATTATTATTATTATTATTACTATTATTATTACTATTATTATTACTATTATTATTATTACTATTATTATTATTACTATTATTATTATTATTATTGGATGTATTTTGTGTACGTTTATTAATTATTTAAATTTCTGTACAATGTTCATTGCAGGCCAAAACTTCCGGGCGTTTCCTAGATCTGTGAAATGAAATATAAAAAATCAAATTTGGACTCTGTGCACATCTAGAATGTTTTCCAAGTGAAATTTGGACACGACCCAATAAGCTATATAGCAGCAATATATATTACCAGTATTTAATGTATCACTTGATAAAGAGCCAAAACATTAATCTATAGATCTGTAGTTCAAATCCCGGCTCGGAAATATATATAAACAGAGCAGCGGTCCTAAGTCATTTGAATTCCCATATTAATAATAAACATTAAGCAAAAGATTGAAAATTTAATAATAATAATAATATTTATAAGTGAGAGATTTAATGAGTAAAGAAAAATAACTTGCAATAAGCTAAGATATGTTTAAACTGATTACGTTTGTGCGTTTCAATTTTCAACATAAACACCAGACTATCTATAATATTATTTTAAATGAAAATTTCATTAAAATGTAAAATTAGGCAACAGAAATTTAAATTTTTTGCCGCCTAAAATTGAGAACGTATGGTATCCGTTTTCCGTTACTGTCTCCCTATGTAAAATAAAAACAGAAGCATTATTCATAATCTATTCACGTAGACTTTCACGGCCGGAATTGCTATGATGATCTTGAAGAAGGTTTTCGGGCTGTAGGCCGTGGTCGTGAGGCTTGTAGTTTCCCGACGTTTCGCCAAACACTGCGTCTGGCATCCTCAAGGGTTGTCTCAAGTCAACCCTTGAGGATGCCAGACGCAGTCTGTGGCGAAACGTCGGGAAACTACAAGCCTCACGACCACGGCCTACAGCCCGAAAACCTTCTTCAAGATCATCATATTATTCATAAAGTTAAAGTTTTTTTTTGCCCAATGCCATCAGGTTATCTTTTATGATATTTCTGGCTTTCTCCCCTGCCATTGGTGAAATTGTAATCCTTTTGTTAGGTTTGGGCACCTGGAAGGTGGCGTTACGTTATTCCGATGATATATTCTATTATATAGTGTTCTACCCAAGAATAAGTCTTTCACTGCAACCATAGCATTTTCATGCTTTCCTTGTAATTTTATTAGGGAATTATAAGCGTGGTAGCTTCTCGTTGCTTTCCACACCAGCGAAACATGATGATGATGATAGCCAGATGATGTTCGGGGAAATTTGGGCTTTAAATATTCCTGACATTTTGTCACACACACGAGAAAAAATTAATATAAAATTATAGAATATTCACCTGAAAGGTCCGTCTCCTCAACTTAATTATCATTTAACTGTAGCGCTTTCGGGACTTGTCCCATCATCGTCAGGAATCCTGCCGATGATGGGACAAGTCCCGAAAGCGCTACAGTTAAATGATAATTAAGTTGAGGAGACGGACCTTTCAGGTGAATATTCTATAATTTTATATTAATTTTGAATAAACCTCAACGGAACACATCATGAATCTTATAAAAGTTGACACGAGAAAAAAACCCACGAAAACCTCACACATCAAGCTTGTCCCGACCGGGAATCGAAACCGGGCCCGCTACGTGACCAGGCAGCACTCTATGATGGGTGTTAAATGATAATGAAACGCCAGAATTGTTTATGTTTACACATATTTCTGTGTCCAAAGAAGTATTTTCCTCCCCATCATTTCGTCCCTATCCAACCATTCTATCTCCACCAATCCTCTTGTTCTCATTCCAGTTCTTATTTCTTGCATCCAAAGGTTTCGAGGTCTTCTTTTCTTTCTTCTTCCAGGTGGAATCATTCCAATGTTTCTCTGTGTACCCTTTCATGTAACGGTCGTACGTGCCCGTATTTATATACATATAGTGATTATATCACTAACGTATAAAATTAGAGGTATCGGGTTCAAATCCCGTTAAGGCGTTTACTTTTCTTTTCATGTCATATTTGGCCTTTATTGTTAAATGTCATTTAATTATAACATCGAAATGAAGAAGCATTACTGCTATAATTTAAATATTATATTTAAAAATGTTTACTTATTATAGAAGCCACAACATGGCAGTGAGGACGGTGCTCCATTCCTCTCATTGTTGAGAATCATATATTATAAGGATGAAAAATGTTTGTGCTAGGAGCCTGAGTGGTTTAGTGGTTAATGTCATTAATGTATAAAGTTAGAGGTCTCGGCTTCAAACCCCCGGTACACGCGTTTATTTTTCTTTCATATAAATTGTAGTCACAATAATTTATCGGTGTCTGCTAGGAGGATCCATGAAGGAGGATTTCAGTTTAAAAGAATTCGTCAAAGTACCTGATATGTTAGTGATCCTCAATTTAAATTAATTTATGCTCAAAGAAACTACGCAAATAGAAGTTTTTTTAAACAGAAATCCAATTTAGTTGAGAACGACCGATATATATTTTCAAATTCACTACATAACCTCAACTGTGATTTACAATCAATTTTAGAAGTATTGATGGAGACCTAATTTTTTTTTCGAATTTATTTTCATCATGCAACCTCATTCCCTTCATGGTATATTTACCTTGTCGTAGTGGAGTGTCTTGCGTGCTTAAATGATCCCGAGAGCTAGGCCGGCGGTAGCATTGCTGCCAATAGGGTTACCCATGCCGGACTGGTCGAAGGTGATAAGCCAGACGAAAAAAGTACCTTGGTCGAAAGAGTGACGATCTTTCACCGTAAAAATGCAACCGTCAAGAAATGCGGACATGGGTTCAACTAGGGATAGGGATGTATGGAAAGCTTATGTCCGCGTGGCCATAAACCTGCGGGTTCGATAGTGCCAGTGAGTAAGTAAGTAAGTATGCAACCTCATTTGTTACGTGTCTTCGGAATTCGTTAATAAAATAGAGATCTTAAATATGGAAAAGTACAGTTTTATATCAGTAGTACAATATTGTCGTTTTCATCAACTTAATTTCACCAAGAAGCAGAACCTTCTAAATTAGTAAACTAATTTCTTCAATGAGCCTTGTCTTAAAAGAGATTCTGTACAATTAGTTTCAGTTCTAATTTACATATGTTTTCGTTTCGTGTTATTCAATTACGTTCCAATGGGTTTCCTCCCTAGAGTAATTCTCAATAAATTCTTAGTCCTCCGCCCAGTTGTTTTTCTTCTTCATTTAGCGACTGAACAGAGGACTAGGCTTTTATAAACCAAATACCTAATTAAGAAAGTGTCTTCTTCTTCTAACAAGGATTAACATTTATTGGTTCGTTCCGGCTCCAAGTATCATAGGTGCTCTATCCATTTTTTTCGTGGGTGTCCCCGATATCTTTTTCCTCTTCTCGGTGACAATTCAGACTTTTCCAAGGTAATCTATTGTTATCCATTCTGCAGACATGTTCATACCATTTTGTCCTACACTTTTCTATAAGAGAAAAGTAAGAAATTGCTGTGATTTTTATACGTTAATTATAACTTACTTCTGTTTAATTGACATTTCATTTTAAATAAAATCTATATCGGAGTTGTATAGTATTTGTAAAACAATATGCAACTGAGCAGCGACGTAATGTCTCATTCCAAAATGCCGATAGTGTAATAAATGAATTAGTGTCCAACATGACGCCAAAGTGATGAATACTCGTATGCGTGCAGTGAAGGACATACATTCAACAGATATTTTTTATTTGGAGTTTTCGAAAAATTTAAATTATTAAATGTATTAAAGGCTATTAAATGTAGGCTGTCTACAACACTTTTATTCCTTAGCCTTCATTTGATTTGTTTAATAATTTATGTAACAACATAGAACGAGCTAGTAACGACGCTGACCATCTAACAAATGTTTCATTACGTCAGAGCTGCAGATAGCGGATTTAAGCATTTCCCCCATACTTAGTTGAGTTGAGCATCCCTGGTCAATTGTATTCCATTTTTCATATACAATGCATGTTTCTTATTTTCTTTTAGTATTTCTGTCTCTGATAATGGCATATTTTTAATGTCCTTACTTCCCATAACTTCCACCGAATTAAAACGAATCTATTTTTTTATTATCTTGACAATTTTCTGCTTGAATTTTATTCCACTTTCACATAAAATGTATTGATTTATCTTCTTTTAGTTTCTCTATCTCTGATAGTGACACTTCAAGCATTAAATAACCTTATTTTACAATTATATGACAGACATGCCCCACTGAAAATTAAACTCGTGAAACGATACCCTGCTCCCTACATTCGTAACTTGATGACTAAAAGAGACCCAGCATATCAGAAATATAGACTCGACAAAACTGACATAAATATCAATCACTATAAACGTTAGGAAGGAACGATACTCAGGTAGATAAACTACCTGTTTCCCTGGACACACTCAATAACCATTTTACAAGCACATTTTTACCCCTAAAGATAAAATAGAGACAATAAGTTAATTACTATTGACAAATCCATCAGACAGAACATTTCCATTTCTCATATCTTACAGAAAATGACGTAAAGAAAATAATAAAACCAATAAAAACAAAAGCAGAAGGGACTGGGCGTATAAATATCACTCTTCGTAACAAAATAATGGACGTTATACTACCTACCATAACTCATGTTTTTAACTCGTCCACACAAACCTCTACGTTCCTCATATTATGGAAGCAAGCACTTGTACGTCCACTCCCGAAAGTTAAAACTCCCTTAGCTCCGAACGATTTTCGATCCATTAGCATTTTACCTACCTTTTCGAAATCTTCGGAACGATTAGTCTATAAACATCTCATTGACTATCAAATCGAATATGACCTTTTAGATCAATATCAATCAGACTTCAGAACAGGACACAATACGAGTAAATATATGTGAAGACATACGCGGAGCATCTGATAATAGAAAATTCACTATACTTATATTAATTGACTTTAGAAAAGCATTTGATACGGTAGACTTGGACTTATTGTTGCTGAAACTAAAAAGTCTCTCACTTTTCGACAGTGTCACGCAATGATTCAACTCCTACCTTTGTGAAAGCCAGCAATCTGTTGTAGAAAATTCTACATTACGATCTTCTTGGACCTATCGTAAAGCTGGAGTTCCACAGAGTTCGGTGCTTGGCACATTGCTTTTTTCAATCTATATAAATGACATATCTGACTCTCTAAAACATTGCAAACGTCATTTATACGTAGACGATATGCAGATCGACATTCACGCAGACAAATATTCTTTAAATGACGCGGTAACCAAACTTAATGAAGATCTTGACTCGCTAACGACATGGACAGAAAAGTATGGACTGCAATTAAATCCTAGAAAGTCACAAACAATCATTATGGGTCATCAGAGACTATTAGAGTCAATTAACACAAAAAACGCAGTATTACATGTGTCACTTAATTGGGTTCAAATCCCTTATAGTGAGAGAGTAATAAAAAATGTAGGAGTTTTATGGATAACAATTTTAATTGGAATAAACAAGTAAACAACATTTCCAAAACAATCTTCTTAATAATACACTCATTAAATGTTATAAGAAATTGTTTACCATTTGCTCTAAGGAAAATGTTAGTAGAAACACTTGCAATGCTCCATTTTGATTATTGCGATACTCTTTTTACTGACCTAAATACTGTTTTTTACCCAAAGATTTCAACGTGTTCATAATTCTTGTATACATTTTATTTGTGGTATTCGCAGATTTGATCACGTCACACCATCCCTGGAACATTTGTCATTGCTTTTTCTACAAGATCGTAGAACCATCCATTCCCTATCTCTTCTCTATAAAATATTACACACATCATTGCCTTATTATTTATAACACCGCTTCACTAGACTCTCTGATACATATAAGTTAGATACCCGATCCCATCAGCGTATTGTCCTTTACATCCCTCCTCATCATACTATTTCTCGAAATATTTTAGTTTCTCTTGCTAGAACCTGGAATTCACTTCCACCCTATGTAAGAGACTGCCAAACTTTACCATCTTTCGGAAACAAATTGAAAATAAAAGTATTAACAGAAACATCTCACTAACATTACTTTTTTAAACTTTTTTTCGTTATTTAATAAAAATAATATTAAGATTTGTCAATATGTTTACCTAATGTAATATATAAGCGATAGATTAATTCATGAGAGTTTATTACTTCCTTTGTATACATTTTTATTATTTTATTTTCATGTATAGGATATTTGAGCTGTTATTCCACTGAGTATATATTATTCCATTAGTTTAATTTTAATTGTATTTAATTTCATTGAATTAATAGAAATTATTTTTATTATTTTTATAATTGTTTATTACGATTACCAGGTAATTAATTGTCTAATAAGTACTGTTACTGTATTTTTTTTGTATTTAAATGTAACATGGTTGTCCTCGTGAGTGGAAGAGAAGGCCACATGGCCTTAACTCCACTGGACTAAATACATCTATTATTATTAAATATCCTTTCTTCTCATATCTTTCAATGCACTGAAACAAATCTAGTATATATTAATTTTTCTTATCTTGACAATTTTCTGCTTGAATTTTATCTGAATATTTATCTCATACATATGTAATTTTGTTTTAGGATTTTTCCAAATCATATTTTAGATCAGTTGATCCAGGGCTTAATATTATGACTAGATACGTTTAATCATTAGATTGGTAAAGTATTATGTAATTCACATGTTTTCATTTATTTAATATTTTAGTAAAATAGTAGAAAAACAAAACTTAAATCTATGTTGAATTACACTACGTACAGTACAGATAACTTACACATTAATTAGTTTTCACTGCGGTCCGGCTAGTTTAAATTACTGGCCCGAGAAATCAGTGTTTCAACAATTTAATGAACAAACAAAACAATATCTTATTAAAATTTGTATTCTAACAACTCAATAAATGGCAATCAGTTTGGAATTGTACAACAATGACCGACGGAAATACAGTTAGTAAAGTATTGAATTGGTGCCTATAGGCTATATGTTTAAAAATAAGGAAATATAAATATTATATAGTCCGATATAACATGTGTTTTTGGCGGCCTAAGATACTTTATCAATTGAAAACAAAATATTGTCCTTCGTATTTATATGCTCTCATTAGAAACTATATTACAAACCGGCAAATAAAATTATCTATAGGTGATGCAATGGTCGAAAAAAGGAACGCAAGAGGTAGTTCAGGTTTTTGGAACATCTTATATGATGATCTTCTTCAACAACGCCTGATGAGTATAAATTATTGGCATATGCAGATGATGCCCTCTTATTGGTTAAATCCAGTTAGGCCTATATTGAACCTTTGCAAAATATTGTCAATAAAGCACTAATATATATATATATATATATATATATGATATGAAAAGAAAAATGAATGCTTGAGTCGTGATTCGAACTCGAGTCTCGAATCCCGACTCAAGCATTCATTTTTCTTTTCATATCATATTTGCCTTCATTGCCAAATGTCAAAAATATATTTATAATATCTATATATATATATATATATATCCAAAACAAGTAAATTACACACCAATCTAACAAGAGTCACCACACCTTCATGGGGTCTTAATGACACCATTCTACGAATTATTTACCGAGGAGCGGTTGAACCATTGATATTATAATGATACTGTGTAGCAGATTTTCGTAATCTACCACATAGAAAATGGGCTCAGAAGAAACCTCTTCAAGTACAGCGTGAGAAGTACTCGTATAAAAGGTAATAGAACCAACAAAATCTAAAGTTATGGCCTTTCAAGGGAAATTCCCAGTAAGAAGTAAAATTTGTATTCAGAATTCAATATTAGAGCAAGTAAATTCATTTAAATACTTAGGATATAATCTAACTTATAATGAGGAATGTGATATATCCTTTAAAATACAAAACTATAATAAAGCTTTAAGAATTATCAACCAAGTTTTTAAACCATCAAAAGTGCAGAGACACACAAGAATCAAAATCTATAAAGTTCTCGCTAGACCCATAATATGTTATGGCAGTGAAGCTTGGACCGTCATATTACAGCCACGGAGATGAAATTTCTGCGACGAACTGCAGGTTATAGCCTTCTAGACCACCAAAGAAATTCAACAATAGCCAGAGAGTTAAACATCGTACCTATATCTGAATACCTCCAAGAATATATAAACAATTGGCTAGCCCATATTCAGCGCATGGATCGTCACAGAATACCAAAACAAATTCTTCACTGCATTCCTCGAGGCAGAAGATCTGTGGGTCGACCTTTTCGAAGATGGCGGGAGACCGTAACGGGCCACTGGGCCTAATACTTGAAAGGCAGATGATGAGATGAGAACAATCTCTACAGATGCTGCACAAGTTGTTTCTGGAATTGAAACTGTGTTTCTGACTGGTCCTTTCGAAAGAGACCGCGAAGTCCCTGCAGTTCACCCCCCCTCCTTTCATCTTCATAGGTAAAAAAAAATCTCTCTGCGGGTCAACCAACTAATTACAAGAGTTATCATAAGTAATGCCACGAGTGACTTCCAAATTATCGAAAAATTCACGACTCTCGAAGTGAAGGAGTGAATGTATCCAGAAAATTCGGAAATCAAGTGTGGCATTTGTTAGGACAATTTAACGAATAAAATTAAGCTGTTTACAAAATATTATTATGTAAATATAGTTATTTTAAAATATTTATATATTTAATGTAAACGCCGAAGTTTGAAAACAAATGAGAAATGATTATTACGCATCATTTGTTCATCACTGTAACCAGATCATATTATGTATTGCCAAAGGATCACAATATTGTAAGAATGCACCCCAGTGGGAAAAAATGAAACATCAAACTGTATATTAATTAATTTTGGATGTCCTATGATGTAAATATGTCAATTATATTTTTATGCAACGTTAATTTCTGGAAAATAATACGTTTAAGAAAGTGCTAACAGTGGTTTTTGTGGTATAATCAATTCCTACGAATGTTTTTCTATTATATCTCACAAGCAGAATCTGGTTACATTCGTGCACTATATATACAATCTGGAAGTCACTTCATAAAATGAAAGTGAAACATGAAAGTGATAAAATTAAGGTGGAAAACGACTGTGATTGGTTGTAAATCAAAATTCATTGAAATGTGATTTGTCATTGACTGTCATTTGGAGCATAAGTTAAATAGTCAAAGCGAATCCTTCTCAGAACATGTTGACGAATATAAGGTATTTGCTGATGGATCGCGATATGTGGATGAACTGTCCAAAAAAGTCAAAGTGGGCTGTGCCTTTATTGTATATAGTGATGATGTAGAAATGTCTTCCTCTCAGTTTGACAAAGTTAGCCACCAGTTCAAATCTACTAATTATCTATGACTTTTGACCTCATCCTTATATAAAGTTGAAAATCAAGCAGTACATTATTAATGAATAGGATATATAATGGCAAAATACTGATAAGTTAAAAAATGGTTTTTGATATATAGGATAAAAAATTAAAATAAAATATTACGGTAATTCTAATTGTGGTCTGCGAGTTTTTTCTAGCCTTTAGGGCTAAGTTTCTTACCATAATATATTAATTTTATAATTTTAATAGTAAAATGGTTTCCTTTTGTATTCATAATCGAAAATTCGTCAGATTGAAAGTTACAGTCCGCAAAATAAAGAATGGATATTCGTAATTTAGAACTTCCATTTAGCCGTTCATGCTGCCTGTGTAAATTTTTCTCATTTCATTTATTTTTGTTTTGTCTCCTTCAAATATGAATACAAAGTACTTTCATTCGTTCTCAATAACCAAGCTCACATTGCTCGGTATTAAATAATGGAGATTAAATGAGAATTCTGAGTAAACAAAATATGTATCTTCACGTTTACCTTCGAGAAAACGGTATTATGTTTACTTCTCTTGAATGCGTTTCTGACAAAATATTTGTTTTAATTTATAATGTATGTTCAACAACTTGAAAATAATATGTATTATATTGTGGTCTCGAGGTAGCGTACTGCCTTGTCACCCAGCGAGCCCGGGTTCGATTCCCGGTCGGGACAGGTTCCTGGGTGAGGTTTTTTCAGGGTTTTTCTTCACCTGTAAGACAAATGTCAGGACGCTTTGGGTTCAATGGTCACCCGAAAATCATCCGGCCATCTTTATTATCCTTCATCGGTACAGAAAGCAATGGGAAGCTACCACACGTATAATTCCCTAATAAAGCTGCAAACCATAGCATGAAAAAACTATGATTACAGTGAAAGACCTGCTCTCGGGCAGAATTACTATTGATGGATGGATGGATGAATATACATTATGACGTATTATTAGTTTTATTGGGAAATACAGTAAAACATGTCTATGAAGGAACATGACGGTTCCTTAAATATATTTCCGTCTTGGCAGTTTCTCTTTATACAAAGGGTTACCAAATTACAAGCTTGAATTTTCTCACGCAGTGTGTTTTACATGCACGCTTTAAAGACATAACGTATTGACTGAAATACAGACAAAATAGGGTATGTAACACAGCTCAGTTTGCAAGGCAATACAAAAGAATTGTATTATACAAAATCGAGAAGAAACTCAACTTCAGGAAGACTGAAGAGTTTCCTAACTCCCTCGCATGTAACGTAAGTAGGCAAGGAAAAGCGAGGGATTCCCCGCTGTCATACATAAGCAAGGGTATCCCACAATACAATGGCAACACAAGAAGGTAAAACGATATAATACAGAAAGCGTCATATGCAAAATATTCACGTGTGGTCATTGATACTGCAATTAGAACCTGTTTAAGAATAATTTTCCGTCTTACTGAGGTATAAATTAACTATTGGTACTTTAAAAACAATTCCGTTTCTGCGTTATGAAGGTTTCCGGCTTATACCGGACGATTTTACATATAAAACATACCGTTCTGGAGATTTTTTTTCCCGACTCTACAGGTTTCCTTCTTATAAAGATTCCGGTTAAGACAGGTTTTACTGTACATATAAAACGACATGTTATGCTGTATTGTAAAGAGTTTTGAAAATATTTCATTTCGTTAAAAGCCTAAAAGACCTTGCATTTACAGAAGCAAGAGCTGTTTAACAATGAAAGTTATCTTCAGTCATAAAAATTATGACGTAATTATATTCGAGTTTTGTGGTCGTAAATACAGTACACAATTCTAAAACGCATGCTATTACTTTACATTGACAATGACATCCGTGGAAGTTTCCTACAAAAGTGAAAAATGATATCGGTTTAAATTATTCGACATATATTAATTCATTTATTCCGTATACTATTTGCCAGCTTTTTTATGTTTCAGATGATCCTGATATTTAGAGCATATCACTAATTTAACAATATATAAAGTCAATAACGGAACGGTTAAGATTTTTCTTCAATCACACGGATCCAGTCTAATCCTGAGCCCATTTACCTTCCTAAAAAATTAGTTATAACCTATGTTCTAAATCGAGAGGTAACATAGGACCAGCCACCTTATCTCCTTTTCGTCCAAGTCTACCATGAGCCGTTCTGAACACTGTTAAAGAAATATTTTTACTTTTAATAATGGAATCGGATAAAGGGGAGACGTTAATGTTCCTCCTGGCGTATTCATTTTATTGCATTCGGAATTAACTATACGTTAAGTCTAAAGTTGGATGGATAGTCGTCCCAAATTAAAAATGAGTATATAGGTATTTTTTTTAATCTCATTTCTTTCACCTTCATACAAAATCCTATTAAATGTATTGGTATTCAAACTTGCTCCCCATATTGATGAGGTAATAGGTGATCATCAATGTGGATTTAGAGGAAATAGGTTTATAACAGAACATAGGCTTACCATTTTTCTCCACACTAGTAGATATCCTATTTATTCTTCTGCATTGTAGTTGGACCTCTCACCCTATAGGTACTTTTACATGCTACATGCCACACGCCCACAGGGCCTTACTGTGGGACGACCAGTCGGTAGAAGTATTTTAAAACGCTGTATCACACACATACTTTTTTGACCACACAAGGACATGGAGGGCTTCCCCGAATTAATGGTCAGATCAATGCAAGGCCTCATCCGAAACATTAAGATGGCTATTTAACTCATGCCCCAAATGGTAGTCAATGAACAATCATGTTCCGATGGGTTTTGTTTTACAACCAATGACAGTCGTGATTCATCTCGCTCTTTATCGATTTCTCTTCATCAGCTCCTGATTTTGTGATAAAGAAAACTCCTCCTTTTTAATATTCTAAACAGCTCAAAACATTATTTTTCTCCAACAAATACACTGAATATAGCAAATAATGAACAGATTCCATGATTTATTTAGTTGTTTACTAAATAAATAAATCAATAACCTATATCGTTGATTATAATATATAGTTTGATATGTTTCATTATTTCTCCACTAGGGTGCACTCTTACAATATTGCTATCCTACTTGGCAATAAATAATGATGATCAAGTGCAGTAAATATACTTAACCTCAAATTTCTGATTAGTTTTCAAGCATCGCCGTTTAAGTAAGATATACATATTTTAAAATAACTATAGTTAAATAATAATAATAATAATAATAATAATAATGATTTATTTTAGCTGGCAGAGTTAAGGCCATAAGGCCTTCTCTTCCACTCAACCAGCGAATAGTAAAATTATACAAAAATTACGTACATATTACAATTTTAAGATATTAAAATACAGACTAAACAAAATACAATTATGATGGATCTAATACTAGCTATTTGTGAGTATACAGCTTAATTTTATTCGTTAAATAGTCCTAACAAATGCCACTCTTGATTTCCAAATTCCCTAGATAAATTGGAAATCACTCGTGGCATTATGAAAAACACCATTCACACTAACCATGGCGAATATAATGATTATTATGGTGATCATGTGATGTTTGGGTACAGTTTGGGCCTTAATGCTTCCTAACATTTATCCTACAAGTGAAGAAAACATTTCGAAAAGAAACATGACTCAGGAAACTTGCCCGACCAGACATCGAACTCCGAGAACCCGGGCCCGCTACATAGGAGACAACGGCAATACCCCGAGACCACAGCGGAGGAAAATATAACCTACGTAACTTCGTATATATTTTTAAAAAATAATGCTCGTTACTACAAGTTAATATTTAAAATTTCATAACTACATTTCATACAAATAATATTCATGCAGTGAGTTTTAACTCATGAATTTTTCCGAAATTCCATAAGATATGCCATTAAAACTTAACATCCATTCCACTTATATATTGTTTGTAAGTTTGTAGCATTGGTCTGATATTACTACCACGAAGCAGAACGTTCTATCTGATAAATTGAAAAAAACTTCTCAACCAATTCTCTAAGTTCTTTTTCAACTTCAAACCAGTTGTGGAAAAGTAACTTATAATAGAGTCAAAAAGTTCTGCAAACCATTTTTATCTTTTTTGCAAACAACTAATGTATTGAAGTGGCGAACCAGAGACTTTTCAAATATACATTCACATATTAACTTGATTCCTTTCATTTAACAACTTAAATGATTATGCTAATGTCTTCCCTAATCATTTTCAGGGATTTCAAATATCTTAACTTGTTTAGCTACTTTAGTTCATGTTAACTGGTAACCGTATGCCAAAGGAAAGAGATTGGAAGTATCTTTTATTTTCAATTCTCAAATTTGCTGATATTCTAATTAACATTTTTTTCTCGTGTTCCAATAAATTAAGAACATTTATATCAATTGAAAATAATATAAAATAAAAAGTATTAGAAGTTCGTTGACATCGGCTTTCACGACCGGAGTTCATATTATGACCTTATAAAAGATTTCCGGACTGTTGGTAATGGTCTTGAGGATTTAAGTTCCCAGACGTTTCGCCACAGATTGCGTCCGGCACCCTCAAGGGTTGGGTTGAGACTTCTCAAGTCAAGCCATGAGAATTCCGAAAGCATTCTCTCGCAAAACGCCGGGCTGCTAACAGCCCGGAAATCTTATACAAGGACATAATATTAGAAGTTCTTTTTTTGAGATTATATATTTTCTCTGTAGTTAGTTTCTGCATTTTGGACCCTCATGGAACTAAACATCTCCTTTATCTAACATTCTAAATAAGATTCGAGGATGTACCATATTTAAATTTAAAATAACTTCTAGTTTTCAGGTTTTTGGGAAAAATCATGAGTTATCTACATTACACAGTAGACAAAAGATTACCAAGTTGCTTGTGATTCCAAGTTTCGCGAGTTCAACGACGGCCAGAGTGGTAATGTTTTAAATATATAACAATTCCAAGTAAGGCTATCTTTTAAAGAAAAGTAAAAATCATTGGTTTTGTGTCACAAATTAACGTAAGTGAAGGAAAATTAAGCCTGAAATAAGAGTCATCCGGGTAAAATATTTTGACCCTCTCACGCCAAAGATCTGAGTTACTGAAGGGCGTCGTTAAATAAACAACTAACTACTTATCTTTACATTCGTTAGAATCTACTGATTGTAATAATATTTTTAAATAAATTTTTAAAATATAGTTTTTATTGTTATTATGGCATTTGAAACATTATACACAGTGTAACACAGAGTATGTGAAAAATAAGGATTCATTATGAAATACATGTACACTAAATAAAAAAATATAATTTCGAAAATAAAAATTGGAAATCATATAACAGGGATTTACTGTTACAGAAGTTTAAGGCAAGGTTGCAATTTAACTCCAACTCTATTTAAAATTTATCTCGAAAGAGTACTAAGAGACCGGAGGAGAAAATGTCAAAAACTGGGCATACCAATCCAAAATACACATGTATATTCACTAAATTTTGCAGATAACCTGGTATTAATAACGCAAGACCACGATGACATAGAATATATGGCTAAAAAACTAAAAGAAGAATATGAAAAATGGAGACTTTATATAAACATTGAGAAAACTAACTATCTGTGGTTAGGAGAACAGATGGAAAATATAAATTTCAACAATGGAGAAGAACTAAAACCTAGTATTGAATGCACTTATTTAGGAACAAAATTAGATCTCTTAGGCGATAACACAGTGGAAATTAAAAATAGAATCGCACAAACAAAACAAGCAATAAATGCTTTAAACTCTGTTTGGTGGAGCAAAAATATTACAAAAAATAGAAAATTACAAATATATCAAACCATAATTCAGAGCATTTTAACATATGGCGCTGAAGCCTGGCAAATTCCTGCCAGGGAAATGAAAAGAATTTTAAGTACAGAAATGGATGTTTTAAGAAGATCAGCTGGAAAATCTAGTATGGATATAATACGAAATAAAGAAATAAAGGAAATTATGGGTGTACAAGAGGAGCCGGACATCATAGACATTATAGAAAAGAAAAGATTACAGTGGTATTCCCATGTCTAAAGAATGCCAGAGCAAAGATTGCCTAAATGTTTTATGGAATGGATCCCAATGGAAAGGAGGAAGAGGGGAAGACCGAAGAAAACTTGGATAGAAGGGGTACAAGTAGCTCTGAATATCAGAGGATTGGAGGAAGATCAATGGATGGACAGAGAGGAATGGCGTTTGGTTTCCGGAAGACGGCGGCAGCTGCCATGATAGCGGATGATGATGATAATGATGATGAAGACATACATCAATTGTTTTCACGTGGTGACACTGCATGTCCATATATAGGCACAAGAGACTACAGCATTGAACACACATTGTAATTGATTAGGTGCAATGCTCTTTACCGGCTCCAAATTCCTTTTAAGCAACTGTTACAAGTTTTGATATTAACCCGGAATTGGTGTAACTCAACGTGAAGAAGGCTAAAGAGGAAGGTTTAGGTGATCTCGCAGTCCAATTACGAGGTGAATCTCTGCCAATTAGTAATATGCGGCTGAATTAATCGCGATTAATGAGCGCAAAGTGGGGGAAGTCCCGTTCTGCTAGAACACAACAGTATTCAAACTCCAATTGTGGTTTCAGGAAAAATTTAAGCATATCAAAATAATTTTAAACTGTTTTCGTTTGCTGTGAAAACATGAAAGATTCTCAAATCTTAGCCTGGATCTTCCTAAGGCACACGTTCACCTTTGGGATGTTTAACTTATATTATAGGATATTATGAGGTATTGTATCGCCTCTAGGAGGAAGAATATGCAGTCAGTATGAAGTTCATGGAATATGAAATCAGCAACCTTTTCTTCCCACACGTGGGAATATTACATGCATGCCGTTTAGTGAACCGTCACAACTCCCAAATATCGGCCATCATTTTATCTTAATAAATGCTAGAATAACAAATACCATGAAAGTGAACGTATAGCAGACTAGATCAAGAATAACGTTTATGGATCAACCATGTTTTCAGAGCAAACAGAAACAGATACACCTTATCCTGATATGGTTGAACGATTCTTGGAATCATAACTGAAGTTTGAGTACCGTTGTGTTTCAGCAGAAGGGACCCCTCTCACTTTGTTTTTTTTTTGGTGATTGTCTTAACCGCATGTTCCCAGATCAATGGATTACTATAGGTTCAGCGCGTATCTGGAGTCCAAGATCACATGATCTTACCCATCAGACTTCTTCTGAGGTAATATCAACTCCCATGTGTAGAGGGTTAAAATCATAAACCTACAAATGCTGCGTGAAATATTATGGAAGCGCCCAACATGACACTTGATCAGATAACTATAGTCCGATTAGTATAGCATTGGACAGCAGACGCAGGGTTTGTGCTGGGCGGTGACGAAGGCTTACACGTGAAGACACGGGACTTGAAATGTGCGCAGACTCAGCAATATATAAGCACATGCCACGCACTCACGATCGCGGTCAAATTGTATGCTTCAAGTGGATAAGGTGCTCGCTCGCTTTTCCTTGTGTACTGAATGGCGTACTTACTCACTTACTCACTGGCACTATCGAACTCGTAGGTTCATGGCCGCACCGACATAAGCGCTCCATACCTCCCCTATTCCTGAGCTAAATGCTTTTTCCCATCATTCCCTGTATAATCTACTTCCCTCAAATCATACTTAATGTTATTCCTCCCGACCTCATTCTTGGTCTATACCAACTGGGCGTTTTTTTTTCTTCCTCTGGCTTTCCTACAAGAAGCTTCCATGCAATGTCTCCCATGTCCACCATACGTGGCAACATGTCCTCTGCCCATCTCACTCTACGGAGACTTAACTGTTCTTATTTATATCTGTCTTCCTATAAAGACCATGTAGTTCATTGTTATGTATCTCTTTCCTTCATCAACCTGTCTGTTCCCCTCTTCTCTTTGTGTGGTCCAAAAATTTCCCTCTAGTACTCTTATTCTCAAATAACTTGTAATCTTCTTTCCTCTCTTAAAGTAAGAGTCCATGTTTCGCACCCATATAATATAACTGGTACAATAATAGTTTTATATATTTTCAGTTTAAAGTTTTTTGAAAGGAGTTGGGACATCAAGAGTCTCTGCAATGCATAATAGCACGCATTTCCAGAATTGAGCCTATGTTTAATTTCTTTGTGCATCTCATTCCTACTTGTGATTATTGTTCCTAGGTATTTGAATTCAGCCACTTCCTCAAAATATCCCTCATTTGTCATTAGCTGTCCATTTCCATCATATAATGTATTTCTACGTGTGACCAGATATTTAGTTTTATTGATATTTACTTCCAGTCCTAATTTCTTAGTGTTAATCAATAGCATGTGCGTATTGTGCTTTAGTATCTCCTCGTTATCGGCCAATAGTACTACATCATCAGCATAAACTAACAACTTATTAATACCATTGAGTTGTAAGCCTTCCTCATTCTCTGAAGACTTAATGGCATGCTCTAGTACAAAATTAAATAGTAGAGGAGATAGTGCATCTCCTTGCTTCAACCCATTCTGGATTTCAAAAGTGTCCGAAAACTGTTTGCCTACACGCACCCTACTCTTTGTGCCATTTAGACACATTCGTATAAGTCTAACTAACTTTTTAGGAATTCCGAACTCCAGTAGGAACTGAATGGCGTATGTATAAGTTATTTTAAAATTTGTATCTTATAAAACAGGCGTGTATAAGTGTAAGTTGAATGACGTGTGTATAAGTGTAAAGTATAAACTGTATAATTGTTAATAATGTTTCTACCGAACAATGTGTATTTATTTATGATCAATATTTGTTAACTCAGTCTGCCAGCCAAGTACAAAGACTTTTGAAACACGATTCCCGGGTATAAAAACTCCATCAAGTTCATCAGTTCATAATCTGTACAACAAATTTTAAAGAGAAGTGTCAAAAAATGTGTAGTCAACGAAGGTGAACAGTACCAGCACCTGCTTCCATAAAGTTAGTAAGTACGACAGTTTGTAAAATAGTTACGAAAATGTGTGTGGTTTTATCACCCCGATCCTACGCTGTCCGTTCCCCTCAGCGAGTGCGTCAGAAGTGTATACTGAAATCGCGTCTGCTGTCCAGTGCTATACTGATCACACTGTATATGAGATATGAAGGATACCGGTACTGCTCTCTGTCTTCTGTATATTGACATTCAAGGTGGGGGCATATGGAAATCTACTGGCATCTAATGTATCATATTATGTGCCCTTTCTATGTACGCCTGTATATGTATATAAACGCTTACATTAATCACTCGGCTACGGCGCGGGACAATGCTACTGCTATCGCTGCTAATATTAATACTAAAACAAATATTTAAAATCAGGAAAATGTCGTGAACATCAAAATGCAACAAAAATTACTTAATATACTTGATTGAAGGATCATTTCGTTGCTCTGAAAAATTAATTAAACTCGGCTTTCTTTGTTTCAACTTTTTGTACCGTGAAACAACATATTTTCATGACGTTCAGTGAAACAATAAATAGATGTTTACTTTAAAGTTGGAACCAAGAATCATATCAAAATTATGTTCATGTTCTAGCCAAAAATGTTAGCGAAATCTTACATCATCATAATTCTTCTGACCATTGAATGTTTGCCAAATTGGCAATAAATTCACATAATTACAGCGTTTTGTTATATTTTACTGCACTGAAAGTTGTCAACACAATTTTAGTTAACAGCTGCGGTATTTAAAATAACCTTAACCATGAAATAACAATGGTTAAAATACAGTGTCCCAAATTAGAGATTGTTCATGAAAAGCATGTTTAGGGCAGGAAGCCTTGGCGCAGAGCTACGGGACTTGCGCTGGTTCGAGTCTCCAATGGGGGAAGACATTTTCGCATGGTATCTCGGTCAATATGGGACCGGTGTCCACCCAGCAAGCATCGTGAGGCATTTAGGTAGCTACAATACGTAGCGGTTCCAGGTTGAGAAAACCAGCAATAACGCCTGGGGGACTCGACATGCTAACCACATGTTACCCCTACACTGGCTTGATTATCATCTACCTCTGTGATTGACATATGGATGTGAGGCCAGCAGCCGGTTGGTAGGCTAAGAGTCTACTAGGCCTGTCGCGCCATGAAATTATTATTAATTAATATTAGCTGTAGTATTAGTGGCAGTGGCAATAGCAGTAGGCCTATTAACAATGATTGTTACAGAAACAAAAAAATAGTAATAGTAGAAGCAGCATCATCACTAATAATAATAATAATAATAATAGTAGTAGTAGTAGTAGTAGTAGTAGTAGTAGTAGTAGTAATAGTAATAGTAGTAGTAGTAGTATATGTATTAACTATATCCGCACGGGGTATCTAAAATCTAAAACGAATTATGATATATATATTTATAATGTTTTTCCTATTTATTCAACTAAAAATAAGAACATGTAGTCCCTATATTATTTATTTAGGCACAGCAGCGCACGCCGTGTATAACCTAGTTTTAAAATATAAACAATTAAGAATTGTAACAACTTGTGGTATATTCATGATACTCTAACAAAAAGTGATGTAGTAAATAAATGAGTTGTATTTCAGTTGCTAATAAATTATGTCCCGCGCCGTAGCCGAGTGGTTATGGCAAGAAGCCTTGGCGCAGACCTGCGGTACTTGCGCTGGTTCGCTTCCCCATGGGGGAAGAAATTTTCTCGTGGGATTTTGACCTGTATTGGGCCGGTTCCCACCCAGCATGTTGAGGCATTTGGGTAGCTACAATAAGTAGGGACTCCAGGTTGAGATGACAAGCTCTAAGGGGTGGGAGACCAGACATGCTGACCACATGTCACCCCCACACTGGCTCGATGATCGTCTACATCCGATTAACACATGTGGATGTGAGGTCAGCAGCCTACCAGCCGGCCAATGGTTGTCTACAAATAAGGCAGTCTTAACCTATTTACTACCCTAAAGCTCTTTCTACATTTGTGGTGTAATTACTTTATCTTATCGCTTTATTTTATTTAAGTTTATCTAAAACGTATTATCATAAGTAATGCCACGAGTGATTTCCAAATTATCGATAAATTCACGACTCACGAAGTGAGGAGTGAATTTATCTAGAGAATTTAGAAATCAAGAGTGGCATTTGTTAGGACTATTTAACGAATAAAATTAAGCTGTTTACTCACAAATCAATATTTAACTATAGTTATTTTAAAATATTTATATATTTAATGTAAACGGCGATGTTTGAAAACAAATGAGAAACGATAGGTACGTTTCTACTGCTTCTTTTGTTTATCACTGCAACCAGATCATACTATTTATTGCCAAAGGAACGCAATATTGTAAGGAGGAGCTTTCTTTAATATGGTAATTATAACACTGATAAATATTTGGTGAAACACGACTCTGATTGGTTGTAAAACAGAAATCATTGAAACGTGATTGGTCATTGACTCCCATTTGGGGCATGTGTTAAATAGTCATAGAACATTACATCGCGAAATTCTCGTGTAATTTGAAACGTATATATTTTGGGATTTTTCCGACAAACAAATAAACTTTAAAATTTTTAGATTCTTTGCACAAATATTAACCCACTGAAATTCGATGAAAAAAAAGTTACTCGATTTGAATTTATAAATTTTTATTATTGATACTTTTATAAAATTGTTGAGAATGAGCAGAACAAGAATACCACTTCAAATCTTAAATTACCAGCCACCAGGCAAAAGATCTTTCTTTTCTGTTGTGATCTGAAGTATTTCCTTATTCTCCCAAAGGTTTTTATGGTGTTTATCATTTTCCAGAACAAGTGCTTCTCTTGCTGCTTCATGTATTTCAAATGTTCATAAATAACGACAGAGTTCCAATCTTCATCAAATTTTAATTTTTCGGTGAGGCGTTCGGCATATATATTTTTCATACTCTCATCTTGTAGTAAATGTAGATTATATCCACATTTTTCCAATTCATTTTCTATTTCTATATTTTGATCTTTATTTACTTTTTACCTGTTTATAGGGCATACTATCCTAGTTGACAGCATATAATGATCCGTTACACAGGTCCTTGATTCGCTCTAACAGCTTGAATTATAATACGTCTCCGTTTCCTTACTATTACGTAATCAATTATCGATCTTAGACCTTTAGTGCGTTGTTCTCACGTGTATATATATATATATATATATATATATATATATATATATATATATATATATATGGATGTCCCTATGTTTAAACATCGAATTCATAATAATTAGGTCATTCGCTTTGCATTCTTTTTTAAAGTGCTGTCCATTTTCATTCTCATTATCTTCTCCATATGGACCAACTATGTCACCTGTCCCCTTTGCAACTCTGCTATTAAAATCTCCGATAATTATTAATTCCTTCTTTTGAGAAATATTTTCTACCAATCCAGTAAATTTTTCAAAGTATTGTTCCTTTATTACTTGTGATGCATCGTTTGTTGGGGCATATGTACCTATTATTACTAATTCTTTCCCATACATTGTTATTTCCATAACTATAAATATTTCATCTATTTCTTCTATTTGTCTAATAAGATATGTCTAATAAGAATAAAAAACAGATTAGTTGATTATTGCTATAACCGTACGGCTGGGCTTTCTCGGGGTTTTGTAAATATGAGTAGACTATTGTTTATTACTATGATTATTATGATTATTATGATGATGATGATTATTATTATTATTATTATATTATTATTATTATTATTATATTATTATTATTATTATTATTATTATTATTATTATTATTATTATTAATTATTATTATTATTATTATTATTATTATTATTATTATTATTATTATTATTATTATTATTATTATTATTATTATTATTATTATTATTATTATTATTATTATTATTATTATTATTAATTATTATTATTAATATATTAATTATTATTATTAATATTATTATTGTTGTGAAAAATCTCAAAAGAAAAGTGATGTACTTTTAATTGCGTGTAAAATGAAATACATATATTAAAAGACACATATATTAAAAGACACATTTATTAATTCCGATATGTTTAAGTAATGATAGATTCAACAGAACGAATTATATAAAAAATGTTCACTCTACGAAATGGAAGAAAAACGTCTTAGAAAGCGAGAAAGTAAAATAAATGAATATAACTGTTAATGACACGGATAAATGCTGAGAGTAAAGAATAAAGAAAGGAAAGACGTTTTTCGTGGAACAGAATTTTCTGTAATTAGAATCTGATAAGAAGAGCGATTAATTTGTTATATAATGAAAAGTATTGCAATTGAAAATTGTCCGTCCATGCGTTTATACATTGGAAAAGTTAAGCGAAAAAATATAGCAACCGTAAAGTTCCTAAACTTCAGAATTGGTTTATAGGAGATTTACTAAACTTCCTCTCTCGAATGCTTGTAGAGAAGGTGGTATAAAGATACGACCCTCCTCTCCATTGATAATTTAGAATTTAGCATATAACATCCCTCAATAACTAAGTCTCCTGCCAGCTGGAAGAACAACTTTAGTATACTCCTTAATGAGCTAATCTTAGAGAATAATCTCAGGATTAATCACAGTTATTACTAAAAATATTAACTTAAAGTGTAAACTCTAATAATTCCGTGATTTCTTTCAATTGGAACATCACGAAGATATACCAGTGAGAACAATACGTTATAAAATTTGCTACTAGATGGGAGAGCATATCAAACGCGTCGAATTATTGGCCTAGTATCACCTTCGTCAAGGTATTTTGGAAGATTTCGCTCTTGAACAGGGCATTATCAGTGTGATCACTTAAAAGTAAAAAAAAAACTGTTAAAAACACCTGTCCAGATCAATTTGGGTATGTTTGTTGTCTTGTTTATCACTGTTATTGGTAACGGTATTTTTAATTGGACAGATTTGCATTCCAGAATGATAGCTGATTATTTTAGCGGAATTACTACAAAAGTAAATTGTTTTATTTTATATATAACGAATTAATGCAAAGTTAGCCTGACTCCAATAATTATAAACAAATTATATATATATATATATATATATTATTTCGGTTGATTAACGTCATTGACATCGTCCGATTCCTAAAAGCCAATTTTGCCGGTCCATCCAATCTCCTGATTGTAGAAGCTTCTCCTTCATGTATAAATATATTCACTGACTCCAGGAAGTTTTAGGTCTTTCTCTGCATTGTCTTCCCTCAGGTTTCCATTCCAAAACACATTTTGGTAGCCGATCCTCTTCCATTCGCAGGACATGTCTGTACCCTCTAAATTGCTGAGTTTTAATATATGCTAAAATAATGTATTAAATCTTCATTTTCACCCTTATAGTTGATTTTCTATTTTTTTTTCTCTTCTTGAAATTCTTGCTGCCCTTCGTATAAAATCCATTTCCGTTCCAAAAGAAGATACTTATTTATTTTGTTGTTAATGGCCAAGTCTCTACTCCATAAGTAATGATGTACGATATATATTAATTCTATTTGTATTACTTATATTTTTATTCTTTACTATTCCATTGAAGCAAGCAATTTGCAAATTTTCCTTTATTTTTTCTTTCATATTCATAACTTCCAGCTTTATTTATTTTAATCATTTATTTTTAATTGAAATATTAAAATGTGTGTATATATATATATATATATATATAGAATAAATCTATTGCCGTGCATTATTCTAGCAAAACTCGAAAATGGCTCGAACGATTATGATGAAATTTTCTGTATGTATCTGATTGGGTCCCTCGATGGTTCAGATTCACCCTCTAAAATCATTAGGTGTAGGAGTTCACTTGAAGTGAAAATTTAAAAGTCGCTCTAGCGGTAACAATTTCCCATGTTTCACAACGAAATTCAGTATATCGTATTAAAATAATCCGAGATATGTATTAACAAAAATGAGCCAATTACGATAATTAGAAGTGAAGATTTACTTAAAATGCGAAATTAAAAACTGCCTATACGACTGGACAGATTTTGATGACATGTTTTGTGCATGTTTCAGTGGGTCCCTGGATGGTTTAGATTCACAATTTGAACCTCTAAGACCATTAGGTTAGGATTTCACCTGAAGTGAACATTTAAAATTCGATCTAGCGGTCACAATTTTCGATGTTTCACAACGAAACTCAGTATATCCTATTAAAATATTATGATAGGTATTATCCAAAAATGAACAAAATCAGACAATTAAACGTGAATATTAATTTTAAATCCGAAATTAAAAAGTGCCTAAACGCCTGGACCGATTTTTATATTTTTGTGTGTGTTTTAGAGTGGGTCCCTGGATGGTTTAGATTCACAATTGGACCCGGTAGGTGGCACTGCGGTTGGTTATAGGATTTTTTTATGTGTCAGATTGTGTAGTTATCTGCAATACCGACTTTTCCGCGCGACGTCATAATGCACCCTTCTTGAGCCACAACAGATGCAGTGAGGAGTTTTGTTGCGAACTTATTACTTAGTGAATATTATGGTAAAAGAAGCAACTTATGTTTTTATCGTCCGTCCATGACACGAGATTTTAAAGTTCGGGCAGGACAACGTCTGCCAGGTCATCTAGTTATACTATAAAAATCAATAGAGATTGTGTATTGTAAGCAAAATGTAATATTATTATATAATAAATATACCTAGCTTAATTAATGTAGAATTCAATTGTATTATTATCTATTATTTGTATTGCTAGACATTAATCTATTCATATTCATACGGACTGTCAACACCATGTACGACATGCTGACCATGTGATCCGTATTTGTAAATAACATTGTATGTATCTTACTTCTAGTCTAATAAAATCATACTACTACTAGTTTATAAAGCGGGAACACATTCAGAGCAGATAGCAATAAATTAAAGATTTTAAATAAAAAACATGTGACGAATATATGAACGTATTTATGATGGAGATAAATAGAGAATAGGCGGCTCCATAGTGCATCTCGCCCTCCACTTGTGGAACTCGAGTTCGCGTCTCTGTCAATCCACGTGGATTTCGTTCTGTACAGGTCCGAGCCAGAGCAGATTTTACTCGGGGTTTTCCCTGCAGAAAAAAATCCACTCTTCCACTTCTCCACAGTCACGTCATCCTTTTCGCTCTGTTTCGTTCCATCTATTCCTGTGATGGCGCGTTAGGTCTGGTCAGCCGGATTCCGAGTACCACAGACCTTCAATAATGAAGTTTCATTTTAACTTTTGACCCGGCATCATACCGGGCGCGATGACTTATTTTTTTATAATGAATGGAGAATCAAAATAATTAAGAGATTCAAGGAATACCCAATAAGTCGAATATTATAAGATACATAAAACAGAAAATATTAGATGGATTACACTGGTCAACATGATTTTTGCCTCATGAGTACCAATAGTTCTACTTAATGCAGTTTTTTATCGTGTTTTTAAATATGTATTCGGAATTTCTCCATCACCCACAGTTTTTTATTTCAATTTCAATTAATAGATTTAAATAATTATTTTTAATGAACTTTTTCGTCCATTTGTCCATTGTAAAATAAACCCAAATGAGCTAACTCAGGAGATTTCAGCTATGGGAAAGAGATATTAAGGCAAATGGAATCCTAATATGCTGGCCGATTATCGTTGGACCATCAAGAGGGATGCTCCACGGGCGAAATATAGCAGAAAATCGTCATCTCTTTCTTTCTAGGCGAGTCCGAATGTTCGAATATTGTGTAGTTACGAATGTAGAAAATATTTAAGTGTTTGAAATTATACATTCCTGTGTCTCGGAAACCTTGCGTTATGGAGAAACCCCGATATCATATTTGAATTCAGGAGAAAAAATACTATCAGAATCGCATATTTTTCTTTACGAGACAAAAAAAAACGTTTATTTTCTGTTGCTCAGTGTTATCCTTGTGAAAAACATGTTCTCAGTTTGTTTGCGGTAGAAAACACTGCCATTAGAGATGTAATATGGAATAAAGAAAAAAGAAAGCCTAAAAGTTGATGGATGATGACACAGAAAAGATTTAAGAAAAATGGAGAGAAAAATAAGAAAATGGGAGATATGTTCATGAGAGATGGAAAGCAAGCGTGCCTTAGAAATGTAGGACCAGGGATTAAGGACCCAAATAATATTCAACTTTGAGAAAATATTAACACACTGTTTAGTGTCATCAGTTACGGGATTTGATATACTGTACTTGCCACAAGCGTTTGGCGTCACACAAAGCACTCAAATCAGAGGGTCCTAAATTGAATACTATATTCTATTAAATTATATTTTGTGAGTGTTTAATTAGGGTTAAATATATAGGTAATGGTGAAGGAATTGGGGGTGTGGGATTTAGTAAGGATTTCCTCGTGATGTGATGAGGAATTTAGGCACGCGGTCTAGTCAGAGTTTATTAGGGTTCGGTGAGCTATGATATTTTCTCTCAGAGAAAACGAGGACTTTTGACGGGCAGAATTTTAATTAATAGCAGTGATTTTGATTGGCGAAGATATCGATTTTATTTCTCACATGAAGTTTATTTACAGTTGTGGTGATAGTACACTAGCGGCAAAGTCCAACTGAGATATCGCACGTTAGTGGGATATTCAATATACTAATATGCGTTTTACACGAATTTCATTTAATAATATTCAAAAATTTCAAAGTTCTGATTCAAACACACGGAAATTTCCTAAGTATTTTCTTACAGTTAGAAAATTAAACTCCTAAATGTAATTGATTCGTGGGTGTTCTCTCCCGCTGTGAAAGGCTCGTTGTATCTCTCTGATAGTTGAAGATATTCTGTATTTTTACTCGATAAGTTTTTCTTTAGGTAAACGCCATTTCCACCACTACAAACTGTACCTTTGTCAGACGTTTTGCCTTGATATTTAGTTACATAAATTACTATTGGTAGGTTACACATTTTTGGGTGGATCCATGGTGCATTTACAAGATTTTAGATTTCCACGTCATGATTTTAGTGAGTATTTTTCTCCCACTCTCAGCTTGCAATGTCGACAAATTTATTCTTAGTTAGGCCTTCGGGGTTTCCCGGTGAGTACATATTAAGGCCTAACAGCCTATCTAAAATACCGTTAGCATCTCTTAGGGTCGGTTTCACCAACATAAGTAACTGTATTACGCCAGTTTAACCTATGCAAAATACAAGGGAAAACTGGAGTAATACAGTTACCTATGTTGGTAAAACCGACCCTTAGTTGCAGATATATGTGTGGTCCGCGACTGTTAATTTTAATGTGACATCTATAATATTTAAACTAATAGGTATGTCAAATTTTTAATTTGAAGTTCCATAGTAAAACTTATTATCCGTACACATGATTTTTAATTTGACACTCTAATATGTTTTCAAAGAGACGTTTAGAGGGATCCCAATTAGCAAATAATTTGGTATATCTTGGTTTCTATTGTATTCGGATATCTGCAATTCATGTTTTACTTTGCCAGACAATGACTCTCTCCATACTTTCTGGCGTCGCGACGTCGTACTTACTGGAATATCCTAAATAACAAAATGAAGGGTTTGTCATTCATATAGAGTTAGCTAAGTCACTACAGGGGATACATTTTATTATAATATCATTTTCTAAATAATTATTGATACCGATCTGGCGATATCAGTATCGCCTTGCGTTTGTTTTCCTGAGTATTTTGAATCCAAACTCAATATGTTTATGATAATTATATCAATTAATGTTATTTGCTTAACTATTTAATTTTAATTTCTAAAAAGTAATTAATACTAATTATAGGGGTTAGAATATATGCTATCAATTTCAATACGCGGATTGATAAAAACTCCATTTAAATCCTTAGAGAGGCATTTTACGGACTACGTGCGTAATTTCAGTAAACATCCTTATTTCATTCATCGCTATACTGCAGACAGTAAGTTCCAGCTGAATGCTCATTATATTCGTTAACAAAATCACAAGATCTCTCTCTCTCTCTCTCTCTCTCTTTTCGTTTAACCTCTCTCTTTTTTAGGTACTTTTACATGCCTCACACCACCCCGGCCTTACAGGGATACGATCTGTCAGGAAAGGACTTCAACTCTGGATCACACACTTACTTTTTTAGACTACACTAAGGTATGGATAACTTTTTCAGATGAGTGATCATTTCAATATTAGGGCCAACTCTAAGACAACACGAAACTTAACGATTTTATATACCATTAATTTACTCATAAAAAACAAGGCGAATATGAAATGGATGGTTTGATGACCAGGTGATGTTCGGGTACAATTTAGGCCTTACAGTTACCCGACATTTATCTTACAGGTGAAGAAAACCGCCTAAAAATCCTCACAAGGAAACTTTTCACAACCTTAAATCGAACCTGATTCTGTTGCATATGAGGCAACTAGGTTACCTCGAGACCACACCGGTGGACAGAAGTTCATTATAAACTAATTCAATTTAATGACATTTAACATAGTTACAATCATGTTTAATGTTCAGCGATTAGTAGGCCTGTAATTAATTATCTCGTTCATTGACTGCAACATTCAAATTCTTAAGTTCATGGCCAAGAGGATATAAGCTCTCCATGAATCCCTTCCTGAGATAATATTTTACAGTCATTCTCTGTATAATTCAACTCTCTCAGATAACGTTATTTTATTATTCCACCTAATTCTTGGCCGTCATAATGGACTATTTCCCTCTGGTTTCCAATAAGCAGTTTTCGAGCTGCTCTTTCATTTCCCACTTGTACCATATTTACGGCTCCTTGTAGTCTAAGTGATTTAATAGTTTTTAATACACTTGGCTTCCTATGAAGCTACTGTTAATAAGTTCCATCCATTCACCTACATGATCTTCTCTCTAGGTCTATTTTTTCAAAATTCTTTATTTACAAATACATGTAGTATTTCACCTCTCTTAAAGCAAGAGACACTATTTTTTTATCCCTTGAACTCAGATCATGTAAGAATTTAAAGGTCGAACAGACCTATTATTTAAGCGTGTACACCCGATAACAGTCTTAATCCAACATCGAGGTAGACTGTCTTTATGACATATATGCCTTTCTACCCTGGTATTGGCGAAATTGTAATCCATTTCTTAGGTTCAAGCACCTGGAAGGCGGAGTTACGTCGATAATGAAGCGCCAGGAGAATCATTAACTTAAACTTAATAATTATTCCGTACATCAGACCACATAATTCCAGTATTTCAAATGTTGTCTTGGCTCCGATTGGAAGACAGGCGGAAGATACATTGCCTCTGCTTCTTATACAACACTTTGTCCAACTCATCACACCTTTATATTTCTACTCGCTTCCATTCCCTATTCTGCCACCATAACTTAAACACACGATCGAGAGAAAATTTAACTCTAACTATTCCTCTACATCGAATATCTCACTATTCCTCATTCTTCCTTGAATCAGCCACCCGACTCTGGAATTCCCTCCCTCCGTACATCAAGGACTGCCGACTCAAAAAACGTTGAAGAAAAAACTCACTACGTATTTCCCAATACAATATATAAGCGAGTTCCATGTATACTTTTATTATTTCTTTATGTTTT
This sequence comes from Diploptera punctata, assembly GCA_030220185.1. Lineage (NCBI taxonomy): Eukaryota > Metazoa > Arthropoda > Insecta > Blattodea > Blaberidae > Diploptera > Diploptera punctata. Next base: position 154,267 of record JASPKZ010007700.1, on the reverse strand, counting down.
AAACTTACTTTACCGAATCAATTACTTCATCAAATTATGAGTTATTATTTTTACTATTATTGTTGTTATAGCTTTTTTTCTTTCCATTGTCAACTTTATATTGTATAGCCTGCGTATATCTATTATGTAATCATTAATCATGTAGATAATTCATAATTGTTATTATATGCATAATTTAACCCTGGTGAGTTGGAAGAGAAGACCCTACGGTCTTAACTCCATCAGGTAAAATAAATAAATAAAATAAATAAATTACAGACCATGAACGATCACAGAAATAATTTCATTTCAGGAATACTTCCTATGGTCTGACCGGGAATCGAACTCTTAACCTCATGAACTCTAATCGGAAACGCTGAGCACTAGACCATGAGGCTGGTTACTGACTCTATGTAACATCCATATAATAAAACAGGAATAATTGCCCTTATTTACATTTTTAGTTTAACCGTTTTTAGAGCTTTTATGACGTTAAAAATCCTTTCGATGCATAATACCATACGTTTCCAGAGTTCAATTATTGGTAGGTATTATACATCTTTATGATAATGATAATTACCTTTTTTTAATAGGATCGTCAGGGAAGTTGATTAATCTTTTTTTTTTACTTAAGAATAATTCTTGCGTTTTTAGTAAAAATACCTATATTTTCTGTTCATTTATGAGTGCACTTTTTTCGAATTTTCGAGTGCATCAAAATATCCTTAATACTAGATACAAAATCATATATTTTTATAAACAGGTCCAAAAACTGCACAATAATCTCTAAAATAATAATTTGCTTGCGTCTTATTCCCGTTCCTATTTCTTTTTAATTCTGTAACTGATTCTAATTTTTCATTTGTTGTCAAGTGTCCATTCCATGTATTTCTACGTGACCACATATTTATATTACATTATATTTACTTGTAACACTAATTACTCAGTGCAATTTAATAGCATACCTTAATCACATTATAAGAAAGAGAAATAACCTTAAATTGCCAAAACTCAAATTTCTCGTGTCAATTATTTAAATGTAGCGGACCGCTGTGAAAATAAAATCATTAATAACTGTTATTAATAGCTACATTGTATTTTTTTACACATATTAATTAACATATTTCTCGATTGGTTTCTTCTTTTTTATTAAAAACTAGCTAATACCCGGCGTGCGCTGTTACATCTAAATAAATGAAAATTAACGTGTTATGTTTAGTTAAATAATAAAAAGGAAAAAATAATTATAAATTTATAATTTTTAGATACCCCGTCATGATTACCCGGCATTCCCGGGAATCTACGTATCCCGATCTTCTTGACATAAATGAGCTGAAATACGAAAATTAATTTGTTTTATGTTTAGTTAAATAAGTATATGGAAAAATGTATATCGTAATTATTTTTAGATATCGCGTGCTGTTCACTCAGCGTTGTCCGGGAATCTACTCATCCTGATCTTCTTGGCATAAATAAGCTGAAAGGCTTATGATTAGTAAAATAAGTAAAATGAAAAATCATTATAAATGTATATCGTAATTATTTTAAGATTCCCCGTGCTGATTATCCGGTGTTCCCGGGAATCTACTTATCTCGATCTTCTTGGCATAAATGAGTTAAAAGACAAAATTAGTTATTCTCAGTTATCCGTAAAAGAATACCCGCCATGTGCTGCTATGCTTGCACAGGAATCTATGTAGGCCCTACTTGTATCGATCTTCTTGACATCAATGAAAGACAAAAATAGTTATTGTGAGTTATCCGTAAGAGATAAACATACGCTATCGCGGATATTTTTGTAGAGCTTTATGATATATTCAATTCTGTGTATATTATGTTTTGTACTTATTATGGTTTAGGTAGCGTAAGCCATTTAAGCGTCCAAAGAGCTACTTTTTTCACTTTTCCACTACAAAGGGCGATTTTAAGGGTTTCGGAGTTGAGTATCACAACTTTCTTATATAGCCTATGTCCATCCCGGGAATCTCCTGAACATTTTGCAAAAAGCCCCATCACAATCGGATCAACGGTATAGCCGCGCATAAAATATGAACAAACAAACTAACTGACTAACATTCATTTTTATATATTAGATATGAAATAAATTAAACCAATTAATGTACCCAATAGGATACATTACAAATTTAAGGGTTAAGAACATATTCGGAGATAGATAAATCGGTTTATAACGAAATAAATTTCAAATTTGTGGATAAACTTTAACTTGTTCAGCAGGGTAAACAAATGTAATGTGATGTGACTGCTATGCTATCGTTGTACGTGCTTCCGAACATTATCCCGGAATTTCTTATTCAAATTCTTAAATACGGATTACCGTCCCAGTATGAGGATTAAAGTTTTTTCAACGGCAGTTTTATTCCGCACTAAGGAGTTTTCTGGAAAAGTAAACATTTCTTAACTAAAATACGATCAAATGAATATAGTCTACTAGAAAAAAGGAAAGTGGGTTAATGGAAAAATCTAACTACAGTAAACTTTCATGGGACGCGTCCGCTTTTTACGCTATCCCGCGCAACAAACATTTTTGTTCGGTTTCTATTCGTGACACAAACTATATATATATATATACATACACCGTGTCCACAAATATATATCATACTTTAAACTACTACTACGTCGCTTTGGATAATCGTATGTAAATGAAATTGGTGAAAAATCAAAAGAGAAACTCAAAACGTTTTTGCTATACCTCCCACGAGTGACGCTGCAGACATCTAAATATCTAAATATTCAACAATGAACCAGTATCGACCACAAAAAAATGATTAAATTAAGTTTAGTTTCTGTATTGTTGTCCCTTATTCTTCATTGTTGACATTGTTAACATGCACAAAACTTTTTTTTTTAGTTTCTCTTTTGATTGTCACCAATTTCATTTATATGCGATTATATCAAAGCGACATAGTAGTAGTTTAAAGTGTGATACTATATTTGTCGACACGGCATATAAATAAATAAATAAATGTATATATATATATATATATATATATATATACTGGTTGTTGCAAAAAAAACCGAGAACAGAGATGAGGTAGTATATTGAGATATGTTGATAATTTTTAGTAAGGTACCAATGTCCGGAACTGATGCGTTTTCACACTATGACTAGTTAATTATGTCTCAAGATCAGTGTTAGTTCGAAGGATTTGAAGACTCATTACTTGAAAACATCTGACAAGTACGGAACCTGTGATAAGTGGCTTCGCAACGGAATGTGGCTACAACATGGAGTTCCAGCTCACTTCGATGCCACGTATCCAGGTCGATGGATTGGCAGAGGGTTACCAGTCCGATGGCCTCCGAGATCACCTGATCTTAACCCTCTCAAGTACTTTTTTGTGGGGCGACATGAAACAGTCTGTTTATCAGACTCCAGTAGAGTCACATATGGATCTTACAGCCTGAATCCACGCTGCCACAGAAATAATTGAAAAGGGACCAAGCGTATTAGTAAGTGTGCGCCAATCACTACACCACGATGTAGGCTCTGTAATGAGATGGGAGGTGAATATTTAGAAAACTTCATGTGACTGTGATAGTATTGTCAAGTTTTGGGTCTTGAAATCCAACTAACGGAACTCTTGAGAAGTTAGCTACGCATAATGTGAAAACGCGTCATTTTCGGACATTGGTACCTTATTAAAAATGATCAACATATCTCAATATACTACCTCACCTCCGTTGTCAATGTTTTTTCAACACCCTATATATGTATGTGTATATGTGCATGTATCTGTGTGTGTATACAATTATATATATATATATATATAGGCTATATTTATTTATTTATTTATTTACTGAGCCTGTGTGTGTGTATGCTTGTAAAATCAAAACAACAGTCAGTCGATTGACTTCAAAATTTGAAAATACATATTTTCAGATACGGCGGGTGTTTAGCCACTATCTATTAATCTCTAAGGGTCGGTTTCACCAATGTAGGTAACTGTATTTCGCCAGTTTCCCCGTTTATAACGCATAGCTTAAACTGGCGTAATACAGTTACCTGTGTTGGTGAAACCCACCTTAAAACCATTAGATGTTGGAGTTCATTTGAAACTAAAATATAAAAAAAATCTCTGTAGCGATATCAATTTTCTCTGTTTCACATCAAAACTCGGTATATACTATTAAAATAATTTTAGGTGGGCATTATCGAAAAATCAGCAAAATCCTACCATTGGAAGTGGGGGTTTACATGAAATCCGAAATTAAAATTTTAACTCTAACAATCACCATGTTTGGTCTGTTTCATTTTCAGACATAGGGGTATTTAAAAATAATTTGGGTATACTTTTATAATTATTTTTCTTTCTTTTTACTTGTTCAACTATAGATAAAAAAACATTTAATGTATTTAGGCATAGCAGTGCACGCCGTCTATTAACTAGTTACTTAAATATATCAGCTCTATTCACTAAAATTTTCATATTATCCTTTTGTTAATGCATACTTTCAATTTATTTTCTGAAATATTTAGACCAAACTTAAAATTATATCTTCTAGCCTTTCATAACTTTCTAGTTTACTTCGAATTGATTTTAAGCCCAAGATAATGCCAAAGATGGCGTTAATATGGTATATTTTCAATATACACGTCACTTCGGCAGACTACCTTACGTACAAGTCTTTACGTTGAATATGAACCCTGGAAGTCTGAATTATTCACATTACTGTACTAGGAGGGGTCTTAATCAGTTATTGCAAGATCCAATAGGCTCTGTTACACTAGTCAGTTTCTGAGTCGACTCCGACTGAAAGTTTCTGCATCAGAGGGATTTAATGCAACACAGTGAATCAAGTACTAGTGGGGAGACGATTTAACACACACAAGTTCACCATCATGGCTGAACCTCACTACTACCAATCTGCGCAGAACCTGAAAAGTGGTCTGTGACGCAGGCCCATTTCCAAGGTGTTTACCTATAGATTATATTATGTACTTGTATTGTGCATGCCGTAGTTTAGTTGGCTAAGGCAATATGCTACGGGGTTTCGAATCCCCGTGGATCAGTTATTTTTACTGACCTAAACCTTCTCGTGGCATTATGACCCTGGGATCGACTGAACCTCTAACGGAAATGAGTACCAACACGCTTTCTCTGGGGGAAAACGTGATGATCATGCAGGACTGACATCCCATGCCGATAGTCTGAAAACGTGGGAGGCTTAATCTCCTACTACCCCAAGAACATCCTGAGGCCCATAATAGCATAATTTTACATTTGTTATGGAGAAGCATATAAGATGAGTACATTTTATTTCCACTATTATCAACATGAAGCCTATTAGAATGAAATCAGAACGTTTAATGTTTGTGCATAGGTGAAGTGTATTTTTATGAGGGATTATGATACATAAAAGACAAAAAGTGAAACCTTGTTATGGCATATAGCCTATTACTATCGAGAAACACCAAGGAGACCTCATGCGACGGGGGAACAATAACACATTCCTTATCCAGATTTGTACTGCGAAGGGATTTAGAATTTAAAACCACAATTCTGGTGCAAATTCTAGAGATGGAAAACTTGTACACCACCACACATCCTAGCTGCGAGATTAAAAATTTTACAATTAAAATTTTCAATCCCGCCGGATATCCAACCTGAACTCGTTCACGAAGTATGTATGCTCCTTTTAAGCTAGTACGGCGCGAGAGACAAGTATAATATTATAATACATTGTTAATTCTGTCGTTTGTTCGGATATTCTACGGAAATAAGCTTTGAAAGTTATTTACGACTGGACAAGAATAACAGGTAAACTGGATCCAAAATGGTTATATATTATTTTTTTTACAAATATTTGAAGTTAATTGTATATTTGTTTGTTATCTTTCACAAAACTAAATGCGAATCCTGTGTGGGTTTCACGACCCATTACCTGAAAAATGTGGAATGTGACAAATGTTACGCAGTGAACTGATTCGATTAACACCATTTCTTTGAACAGATTTCGGACTGGGTTTGAAATCGAGGCTTCCAAACACTAGTCTCTAAGATTATCGTTTGAGACATTCGCACAGTACAAACTTTCTGAAATTATTTCCATTATTATTATTTTTTTGACGACTAAGTATTAATTACACAAGACATCGAGAATGCTTCCCATGCGATAGGAAAACTGTATGAGGAATATAAAAATTGGGGTTTAAATATTAATTTCAATAAAACTAAATATTTAAAATCTACAATGAAAATGGATGCAAGTTTGGAGATTGAAAATGAGAAAATTAAGGCAGTTAAATTGAAATATTTGGGATCAATATTAGAGTCAGAAGCAACATGCAATTATTAGATGAACAAAATAGTAAGTAAAGGAAGGAAAACATTTGGAGTGGTGCTGTTGAGTAGAAACATTCTGAACAAATATTAAAAAAAACAACTTGTTTATAGTTCATTGGTAGAGAGTGAACTATTGTACGGTGCGCAAACGTGAACATTAAAGCAGAGAGCAAGCATATAAACTATTGATGACAGAGATGGATTTCTGGAGGAGGGCTTCTAGAAAATCGAGAAGAGACAAAATTAGGAATACTAAAATCAGAAAAATAATGAATATTCAGAAAGATGTTCTACAAGTTAATGAAGAAAGGCGACCACTGGTTTGGCCACATAAAGAGGATAGCATACCTAAGGTGATATTAACCCTACAACCACCAAGCATGGGCAAAAATTGCCCATAAGTTATTCTTTTTTTTAAGTATTAAATAATAGTATGAATGTGCCTTTTTCTATTTGTCATCCACCTTAAATACTACTATACTCCATGTTTTATCCATTTAAAAGTTAGAACATTTTAAACAAAAAAAATCCAGTTTTGTGCTATTGACAGATTTCGCCCTGGGTTGGTACTACCTGTGACCATAATTCTAATAGTTTCTTAAATGCATTTTGTGGCCTTGTATTAGTTGCTTCTATGCATTATTGAGAATACAAAAGTTTAACACATAACCGTTATTTTGAGTCGGATCTCATAGTAGCGGAAGAGGGTTCATGTGAAGGAGAGACAGAGGACGGTAACACTCCAAATAAATATGTAACAAGTTCTGGTAGAGTGTATCTTACAGAAGCTCCATCAACAATGAAAAAGGAATTTTTCAAACAGTCCGTGAACCACAAGGTATAACTATGCTGGGAAAGCAACCAATATATGTGACTCATTCAAGAAGTTAATTATTCATGAAATTGTTAGAAAAATTATTGGCCATACAAATGAAGAAGTTGAAATGAAATTAAATCTCCTGTAAGTGACTCTGAAATGTATGCTTTGATGCGAATTTTAATTTTTATGGAAGTTTACCATGACAGTAACATTTCATTATCTGATTTAGGGTCAAATTTATTGGGAATAGCTGTACATAGAGGAACTATGAGTAAAGGCAAAGAGCTCATCAACTATTGAATATTGTAGGGTTTGATGATAGGGGTATCAGGGCAGAAAGTCGTGTAAATGACAAATTTGCACCACTGCGTGAAGTATTTTAATCGTTGAATGGAATGTTCACAAGATACTTCAAAAGTGGAATTTTGTTCAAGTATTAGCATTTTTTGTTACTTTTCACCGGGAGAAAAAAATCGGTATCTCGTCATTTAGATCTAATAGTGTATATAAATTCTGGACATTCTGTATATTCAGCACTTTACTAACATTATTTGTAATTTATAACCGTTTTCTTTCTGTACTTTCGGTAATCATTGCTGGTTATATTTCGTCAGTGACATAAAAGTAGTAATACAGTAAGTTATAAATTTTTGGATGCCCTTTATATTCAAAATATTACTTTTCTATTACTATGTAATTTAACACATTTATTAAAACTAATATAATTAATGAACTTAGTTACATACTATAAATATAGATGTATAGCTAAATATGATATGGGCTAAATTTGCCCTTAGTTGGTGCTTCACGTGACCATGAATACCTTGGTGTTTCTAGGCTTAAATTTTGAAGCGGAGAAGAAAGGGGAGACCGAAAGAGCAGTGGGTTCAAGGCGTGCATAAGAGTATGATGTCGAGAGATTTATAGAGAGTAATGCAGAATATAGGGATATATGGATGAGTAAAGTATACAATGTATTGTTGGAAAACTATTGTATTGTATAGAAATTCCTAATAAAGAAGAATTTTTTTTCGATGTCATAATTCCTTGAGTTTTCAGCTCATCCTATGCTTTATTAACATAATTTATAAAGTAGAATAGGCGCAATAATTTAGCAGTAAAGATATTATGCCTAAGGACCATTGAGCTGGGAGAATATTACTCTTAGTTGGTGACATCTGTTTGTGGACAAGGCCATATGTCATGAACCTGGAACATATGCTGAAGCGACAGACCGATATTTGTCGCTACCTGACTCCCTGTTTGAATGTAAGGACTTCCGTAATGTATGCACAGTTTTCCACGCGTTAACTTGCGGTTCACACTATAAGAAGTGTAACTCTGAACCGATATTTAGGCTTCTGTTAATATTCTTCTTGTTTTTTCTTCTTTCTCTACGCATGATAGCCGGCAGCTTGTTGTGTGTTCATTCACTTCAGGCCCGGGGTATGGTGACGTCCTTCAATCGTAGATGTAGTTTTCCTAAAAGGCCTTTTCTGCTGAGGTGTCCAGTCACGTACTTTCTTTAATAATCTACAGTTCTCCTTTCTATCTATCTGATCGTTCCAATTTAGTCTTCTATCATTTATCCAGAGGTTCATAGGTTCAATTTGAAATTCTTCTGTAATAACAGAGCTACGACTTTTCCCTTTCAGCAATTTTCGTAAGATTTTCCGTAAAACTTTCATTTCCGTTACTCACAGAGTCATTCTATTAATATAGGAGATAATATATTACATAATTATTAAATTAATGAGTAAAGTGCATCTTATATTTCAATGCTATTGTTTTTATTTCTGTTGTTAAAACGAGTTAATACGATGGGATCAGATGGGACATTTCAAGAAACACATACTAATAGCTAGATTTTTCCAAACGTGTTAATATGATGGGATCAGGTGGGACGTTTCAAGAAACAGTAGATTTTTCCGTGACGCGGCATTTCCTAATTAAGACCTTGCGGCACACTACATTACATGTTTTGCTAGCACTAGGAAATCGTACGTGATGTTGATTGTCGGTTTTATATTATTGAAAATTAGCTTAGTTTTACTTTCAGAAATGCAAATACTCATGTTTAGTGCTATAGTTAGCTATTTTATATTTTTAATTAAAAAAGAACAATTGCAAAAGGGGTGTTGCTTCATGTACAGTAAGAGATGGATTACATAAAGAAACAGTCATAATTATAATTTAAACATTTTTTCCAAACTAGATAAATCTTAAATTGAAATGTGATTCAGTTTAAATGTTGAACTACACAGTGCATATTTAGGGAGAAATTTGGGAATTATGTGAATTTTTACGATTTTAAGTGATGCATCTGCAATGAAATTTTGATTTGGTATAATTCATACCACATGATATATTGAATATATTTATATAACCAAAATATATTTTACAAATCATTTATTTGTTTTCATCTTGCGTTAAACTTTGTAATTATTGTCATGATGCTCCCATGCATGTTAGTGAGAAAATAAAGTATATAGCTTTTTTTTCCCTTGGTGATGGCATTTTCAAGTATTGTTCTATTAAATAGTCCACCGCAGTGGTCTCGGGTTAGCGTCGCTGCCTCATATGCAGCGCGCCCGGGTTCGGCCGAGTCTACGACAATGTAACACCACTGAAGATGCCCTCCGCAGTTGAGAGAGAAACGTCTGGAAGAAATACCAGTTATAGACCACGGCCACATAGCCCGGAATCTTTTAACATTATGATTACCGCCGTGAAAGCCTGCATTCCACAATTAAATGATAATGTGTTTTTGCATTTAGTTGAATAAGTAAAAATAAATACAAATTTATATCGATATTATTTTTTGATACCCCGTACTGATTACCCGGCGTTGCCCAGGAATCAACGCATCCCGATGTACTTGGCATAAATGAGCTGAAACACAAAATTCGTTATTTTGAGTTATCCATAAAAGAATACCCGCCGTGCTCTGATATGCTTGCACGTGAATATACTAATCCCGATCTTCTTCGTATCAATGAAAGACAAAAACTATTATTGTGAGTTATCCTTAAAAGATAAACATATGATGTCGTGGACTTTTCTGTAGAGTTTTTTCAGATATTACATTCTGTGTACAAAAACATTGTGTATTTGTTATGGTTTAGGCACCTTTTTTCACTACAGAGGGTGATTTTTAAGGATGAAGGGCTTGAGCATTAAAACTCTCTTATAACCTATAACCTTTCCGGGAAAATCCTGAACATTTTGCAAAAAAAAATGACAATTGGATGAATGGTATAGCAGCACATGATTGCCAGGGAATCTATTTATCCTTATCCCCTTGGCATCAATGAAAGATAAAAATGGCTATTGTGTGTTATCTGTAAAAGGTAAAACATATGTTGTCGCGTGCTCTTTTGTAGAGTTTTTGAGATATTCAATTCTGTGTACATACATTTTGTGTATTTGTTATGGTTTAGGCAGCGTAAGCCATTTAAGGGTAAAAAATGGGACTTTTTCACGTTTTTCACTACAAAGGGTGTTTTTAAGGGTGTAGGAGTTGAGTATCTCAATTCTCTTATAGCCTATGTTCATCCCGGGAATCTCCTGAACATTTTGCAAAAAAAAACCCATCACAATCGGATTAACGGTATGGCCGCGCATAAAGTACAAACAAACAAACAAATAAACAAACAAAGAAACAAACAAATAAACAAACAAACAACAAACATTTTTATATAGGCCTATTAGATATGTTATGAGGTGTCTCGACGCCTAATAAAATGAATTTTTACTGACAGATCATGCGATAATGAGGTGCAACCATTTAAATAATAGTAGAAAATTAGAGTTAAGAGAAGTTCTTTGGGATTATCGAAGCCAGAGATTTATGGCCGTGTGGACATAAGCTCGTCATATTGCCATATTTCCATGCTTCGCACACTGTATAACTAGAAGGGTCTGTATAATGCATAGCAGTCATTTCCAGAGTTGAGCCTGTTTTAAATTTATTTCAGCACCTCAGACATTCTTAGATACACGTATAAAAATCTCCTAGTCTTCCGGTTTTAACTAAATATTAACACATATTTGAACTCTAAGCCTATGGATTCTTTAGTGAATTAATAAATTCGTAAATTAGTAATATTTACTCTGACATAACTGACATCTTGCTTTCATTTTTTTAATAATTACGAGATCAATAATTTACTTAATCCATTACTCTCTTTATTCCAGCAAAATGGGATTCTCAATCAATTTTCAATGATTAAACGCCTACTATAAATGAAAATGGTATCATTTTAAAAAAATCACAGACCTAAAAATTTAGTATTCTAAATTATCTTGATTAATGTCATATCAGTTATTTGGACACTAAGATTTACAATGTTATCAAGAAAAATATTTCAAGTATTTAGTAATGATGATGCTTACAAAAACTTTATAATGATGTAATAATCAATTTTTTGTCAGTTATATAACATTTTATATAGTATTTTCAAATTATTTATAATCCACGTAAATTATCTACTTCGGAATCCATGTAAGGTTACTGCATTACGAATTCCTTGACTAATAAAATACGGAAATAATGACACAGCTACAATATATCAGTGGTTATACGTTTCTGTTCCCAAGATGCTGTAACTAAAAAGTGGATATAAACAAATGCAACAATTATTTACTATCTTTTATTGATAAAACTCCAAGCGCGACGGGTCAATCACACAATAAATCTTGAATTACAAATCTTCTAGATAAATTCACTCGTCTCTTCGTGACTCGTGAATTTATCGATGATTTGGAAATCACTCGTGACATTACTAATGATAAACAGCAATAGGACCTACATATTATGGAAAACAAATGCCGCAACTATGCAACGTTGTATCTAAAAATTGCCTATTTCTGATTGATAAAAATTAAAATTCAAAATGTGAAACCTCAAAGAATATTTAAATTAAATATACCGCATAATTAATTTAGATGTAAAATATGTCTTTGACAGCTGATGAAATAATTATTTGCATACAGATAATTAAATACAATTTGTCATATGACAATTTGTGAATACAGAGTTAAAACAAATATTTCGTACCATTTCGAAGTAAATAAAAACACGAAAATACGATATACGGACGTAACAAAGGAATATGGAAAAAACGCTTTTTAAGTTACTTTATTTTCTAAAGCAATTGAATTGTTTTCCAGTTTTTATGTTAATTGCCAATTCCAATATATACTGTGATCTTATTAATTAATATATTTTACTGATTAATTTTCAACTTAGTTTAATACCATCTTCATCCATCCATAGTAATTCTCTCCGAAGGCAGGTCTTTCACTGCAATCATAGCATTTTCATGCTATGCTTTGCAGCTTCAGTAAGGAATTATAGGTGTGGTAGCTTCCCGTTGCTTGCCACACCGATGAAGGATAATGATGTTAATGATAAAGATAATGGTGATGGCCGGATGATTTTCGGGGAACGTTGGGCCCCAAGCTTCCTGACATTTGTCTTACAGGTGAGGAAAAAACCCGAAAAAATCCTCAACCAGATGACTGTCCCGACCGGGGATCGAACCCGGGCCCGCTGCTTGACAAGGCAACACGCTACCTCGAGACCACAGCGGTGGACATTAACATCCTATATCTATGGCTATATTTTACTATGACGTCCCATGGTTGTCATATTACATACGGATATGGGTTTACGCTTGTAAAATGAAAGATCACAGGCTATAATTAGGGAGTTTGCTATAAATTAGGGCTGGAAAACCTATATAAGAAACTCAGCATTGTAACTTGCATTAAAGTTAGAAGATATCAGTCGTTAGCCACTTAATAAGAATGGAAGATAAAGGCTATGAGGAGGCTTTTTATGTTAAGATATAAGGATGAAGAAATAAAGAACTGTCTATATTGAAATGGTTGAATTATGGGGAACAGTCCTATAAGATTTAAGAGTAGAGAGATTGAAAGGAGAGATAAATATAGAGCTGTGTAAGACATATTTGTGAAGGATGTACTTACTAGCTAAACTATCAGAATACATTCCCAAGAAGTTGGAGATATATATCCATCCATAGTAATTCTGCCCGAGGGCAGGCCTTTCACTGCAATCATAGCATTTTCATGCTACACTTTGCAGTTTTGCTAGGGATTTATAGATGTGTTAGCTTCCCGTTGCTTTCCACACCGGTGAAGGATGATGATGGTAATGATAAGGATGATAATTATGGCCGGATGATTTTCGAGGACCGTTGAGCCCAAAGCTTCCTGATATTTGTCTTACAGGTGAGAAAAAACCCGAGGAACACATCATCCAGGAGGCTGTCCCGACCGTAAAACATACTGAATATGAAATAATTATAAGTAATTTCGTCTGATATTTTATAACGAAAAAATAACTACAAATATTTTACTTCATGTTAATAAGTATGATGCATTTTCGTAATTTTTTAATGTATTTCTTAAAGAAAGCTGATTTTCCTTGAACATACACACTTCATTTTTAAACTGCTTAATATGTAAGAAGTAAAACTGTAAAATAGAATATTACATATTTATCTCAGAGAAATGCGACGTTTATAATTAATGTTCCATGATCAGGTTCATTACAGTTCTAACGTTAGTATTATTAATAAATTAAACTAATTACACAATCCAACAGTGAAAAAAAACTTTTTTTTCGAAAATGTAGGCGTTCATTATGTATTTTTACCTCCTGAATTCGAAAATTATATATTCCAAACATCGTATCACCCACAATTGTTGCACAAATAAATATGAGGATCACAATAATTGGATGATCTGTGGTGATTTGAAAACTTGGGTATGATTCTAGGACAACAATCAGGATATACTAAATGTGTATGTTTCATCAGTGAATGTGACAGTCGGGCTCGTGACAAACATTCGAGAAAAAAAAAAGTGGCTCCGTAGGTTGAAACTAGTTCCAGGGGACAAAAATATATAGGTTTGACCCTCTAGTCGAAAGAGACAGAATATTCTTGCCCCTTCTACATATAAAACTAGGCATGATGAAGCAGTTTTTCAAGGCATTACCGAAGTATAGCAGCTGTTTCAAAAGATATGTAACAAGTTCCCCAAACTTCAGATGCCAAGTTGAAAGATATTCGGAAACTAGTGCTAAATGAAGATTTCCTTCGTTCAATGAATGCCGTGGAGTGAGCAGCCTGGATTGCCTTTAAGTGTTGGTTCAAAACTTCTTGGAAAACAATCGTATCCCAGAGTATAACAACATAGTTGAGAACATACTGACAACATCCAAAATGCTCAATGAGTTTACAGCTGCACTTTTTTAAATCTATACCTTGACTTTTTCCCTCCAAACCTGGCTACAGTAAGTGGCTACAGGGTGAAAGATTCCATCAGGATATCAAGGACAAGGAACAACGATACGGGGAATCTTGGGATGATCGGGTGAATGGGCGACTACTGCTGGATGCTTCACCGTGAACACGTGGATGTTCCTCATAAGGAGAAAAGTAGAAGCCACACCATGGCAACTAAGAAAGCATGGAATGAATTATTTTAGTGCTTCTTTTGTACCACATTCTCTGTATGCGTCTGTTCATTGTGTGTATATTTCAATATGTTGCTGATTTAGAGTTGTATTTTATTTCTGCATGATTCATGTGCCACATATTTGTACTACTTCCTTATGCGATATCATTTTTGCATAATATGTGGATGATACGATGTTTTGAGTATCATTTTCGAATTCAGGAGGACGAAATACATAAAGAACACCCACATTTTTGAAAATGTTTTTGTGACTTTGCGAACTATAGGATGTAAATTGCGATTAATATTGATAATCACAAGGTAACGACACATTTTTAAAGTAACTGCAATTACGTATTTATTAATTACAGTTATAACATATATTTAACTTTCTAAACTTAAAGAAAATAAATACAATAAGTATTGATGCGAAATTATATTAAAAGAAAGGAAAATTCAGTTGTAACTTGTGTCAATATATAGTGATTCATATAAAATAGTTTCATAAATAGCCTTATATTTATGTTCAATGACACTTTTTAATAATTCAAGTAATTGATGTCTTACACCGACAATTTTTTAAAATGTTGTTTTTTTACCAATTTTCTGATTAGTCCCACGATTATCAGGAAAAAATATATTCCAACTATAACTAAAAGGAACGTTTTTTTTAATGCATATAACACAATAATACTTTTAAAATCCAAGCCAACTTGTTTCCTAAATTAATGACATTCAACGTGGCTTACCTTTCATTGTAAATTGGCTTAACTTGAATAAATCATCCTTGACTTCATATAAAAGTCAAAATATATGTCATACCTATTATTAAATTATTTGGTATTAATCCCTATTAGGTTCGTCTTCCGGGCATATAGTTTCGAAAATAACACTGAACAACAAAACATATTTTTTTTGTCTCAGAAAGAAACATATGTGATTCTGATAGTATATTTTCTTCTGAATTCAAATATGATATCGGTTTTTCTCATCACGCAAGGTTTCCGAGAGACAGGGATTTATAATTTCAAACACTTTAATATTTTCTACATTCGTAATTACAGAATATTCGAACATTCGGACTCACCTAGAAAGTAAGAAATGACGATTTTCTGCTATATTTCCCCTGTGGAGCATCCCTCTTGACGATCCAACAATAATCGGCCAGCATATTAGGATTCCATTTGCCTTGATATATCTTTTCCATAGCTGAAATTTCCTGATTAAAGTGTTCCCCATCGCTCACTGCGCCAAGATTTTCCGGGAAGAAATCTAGGTTTATTAAAAAATAATTCTTTAAATCCATTAATTGAAATTGAAATAAAAAACTGTAGGTGATGGAGAAATTCCGATTACATATTTGAAAACACGGTAAACAACTGCATTAAGTACAACTATTGGTACTCATGAGACAAAAATCATGTTGCCCAGTGTTATTAAATTTTTTAACAACTCGCACACATTTAATACTTACAATTATTAGTATATTAATGTTTACTACATAAAAAATTGAAATTTCGTATTAAATATAGCTACTCGAAAGGCAACATCATCTAATACGGTATATGCAACCTTCATTTGCATTTATACTTGTATTATATTATTATAATCAGTCAACTAGTATGGAATTTTTTTCAGTTTTCCTTTAGTCGTAATTGCATTCGCTCCTCTGACGTACTGCTAATGATCACTCTACGGAAGCAGCTGTTTACTATGCAATAGTCTGCTTCGCACTAGATTTCTTTAGCTTTTAAATAAATCAAAGTTTTACTATCTTATGTATTTCACTTATTGTACTTTACTACATTACGAAATCAGAGTAGAGCGTCAGTCTCGAATACAGAGGGTCTCGGGATCGATCCAGGTCAAGTCATGGAATTTTTATTCTAGAAAATTTCCTTAGGATGGAAAGTTAATGGTCGACGATCTTGTGTCAGAGAAACTTAAGACAAAACGAATCTCACATATGTGAAAAGAATATCATCATCATCATCTTAGGGTGCGACAACTTCAAAAGTGGAAGTTTTGGCCTTCTCAAGAATCCTCCTCCATGACATTCTGTCTCTTGCCATATCCAGATTAGTCACTTTCATCATTTTTCTTTAGATCGTTCATTGTGTCATCTTCTTATCTGATCTTCGATCTTCCAGCTGCTCTGTATCCTATAGGTTTTCATTTACAGAGCTTCTTGACCAGTATCTGATCATCCATTCTTATCAAATATCCAAGCCAACTAATTCTGAGAGATCTTATATGGTTCACTATATTCTCATTTTTTGATCAATTGTTTAGTTCATTATTTGTTTTGATTCTCCAACAGTTATCAGTTCCTCTATTTGGTCCAAATATTCTTCATAAATTTTTCCTTTCAAAAATTAATAATTTCTGAAAAGAATACCAAGAATACCCTTTACAAAATTCTTAGGCATATGAGAACTAAACGAACTCTTGTCCAATTTTCGGCTAATTTAGCCGCTTTTCTTCACACTGCGGATGGAGGTTTTTATACGAATTTAATTAAATGCTCCAGATCTGTATAAAATATTTTTATTAAAAAAGTGCAACTACTCTTGCACATATTATACTCTCGGAGACATAAAAAAAACTTTATCTGGCTTTACTGTAATCGCGGAGGAAATGAGAGGGAATTTATAGGGGAATGACTTTGTGCCTACTTTGTCATTAATCTATACAATTTAGACTAATTCAAGTTAGGAATGATGTGATGTAAAAATGGCATATTTCCAATCAAATTCCGTTGTCATACAGCAAATAATCTATTTATTTATCATAAGTAATGCCACGAGTGGTTTCCAAATTATCGATACATTCACGACTCACGAAGTGAGGAGTGAATTTATCTAGAGAATTTGGAAATCAAGAGTGGTATTTGTTAGGACTATTTAACGAATAAAATTAAGCTGTTTACTCACAAATCATTATTTAACTATAGTTATTTTAAAATATTTATATATTTAATGTAAACGGCGATGTTTGAAAACAAATGACAAACGATAGGTACGCTTCTACTGCTTCTTTTGTTTATCACTGCAACCAGATCATACTATTTATTGCCAAAAGAACGCAATATTGGAAGAATGCTCTCTAGTGGAGAAAAAATGAAACACATCAAACTGTATATTAATTTATTTCTGATGTCGTATGATGTAAATATGACAATTATATTTTTCTGGATTATTACCTGGGAAAAACACATTTAAGAAAATGTAAACAGTGGTTTATTTTTTTGGTGGTATAATCAATTGCTACAAATGTTTTTATATTAACTCCTGCAAGCGCTATGTGTTGACATCTATGCACTATATATACAATCTGGTAGCCGTATTTCTTACAGGCTCAGTCACTGTAAAATAATGGTCAGACCTGTTCAGAATATTAAAAAGGAGGAGCTTTCTTTAATATGGTAAATATAACACTGATAAATATTTCGTGAAACACGACTGTGATTGGTTGTAAAACAGAAATCATTGAAACGTGATTGGTCATTGACTCCCATTTGGGGCATGAGTTAAATAGTCCATTTAAGTTCATAGATTTGTCAGCACTTTCTCCGAATATTTACTAAGAGCTCAATATATATACATATATATCGTACATGTCATCAATGTCCGTCGCCGTGGCTTAGTTGTCCCTATCTTCTACTCCGGCGGCTTGGGCCGATTCCTGGCGGGATATGGGGATTTTAAATCTCTCCCTTTGGTCTTGCACTTATGTGAAAAAGGAAACAAATTAAATGAATAAAAAATGTAATACGATGAAGAAAAAAGAAGTGAAGAAATATTAAAAAGAAAAACGTGAGAAAAACTAGATGAAATGCGCCATTGCTATCCTAACGTATATAAACAACTACCATATTGAGAATTAGTTAGATCAGAGTTACCAGATAGCATAAATGTAAACAACAATGTTATCAATGTACAAATCACCACTTTGTTTATATTCTTAACACGTTTATTGTCTCTGAGTGTACGTCAAACATTACATTTTATGGCTATTCTTTAATATGAATGAAACAAAACTTGCTATAAAAGATAACCGGTAGATAATACGTAAACATAATTATTTTCCACTATATTATTTTTGTGGTTGACCACGTAAAGTAAGCTTACTTTTAATATACATACATGTTCAATTTCCAAATGTATGTAGTTTCTGTGTATAAATTTAAAAGGAAGCATATTAAAATGCAGAAAATGTTTTTAATTCAATTTACGTCCATTTATAGGCCACATAATATTACTTTTTAAGAACTATGTATTTATCGAGCATACAAATTACAAAATTTCAAATTCCTAGGTTAATTGGATCATGGAATTGCAATTCAGCTCGGCTCACTCTTAAATAAAAACACTATTTCTGAAGGAAAATAATCAGGGTTCGGATTTTTAAGTGAACTAGTTCTTTTTATCGTTTCCATTCCTTAATTGTCATCAATTACTTATTTTATATTTTTCCTTTTTTCTTACTATTGCAATGACACAAGACAGGGAATCTATTGCAAAGAATTAAACACAGGGATATGTTCCTTGGAACACGGAATGTTAGGGAATTATGTAATATTTGAACACTAGAAATATTGTAAACACGCACGCCTATATATCCATCCTCAGTAATTCTGCCCGAAGGCAGGTCCTTCACTGCAATCATAGCATTTTCATGCTATGCTTGCAGCTTTACTAGGGAATTGTAGGTGTGGTAGCTTCCCGTTGCTTTCAACACTGGTGAAGGATGAAGATGATAATCATAACGATGATGATGATGGCCATATGATTTCGTGGACCGTTTGGGCCTTAAAGTTTTCCTGACATTTGTCTTACAGGAGAGGAGAAACCCCGATAAAAACCTTACCCAGAAAAACTGACCCGACCTGGGATCGAACCCGGGCCCGCTGCGTGACAAAGTAGCACGCTACATCGAGACCACAGCGGTGGACTATATATATATATATATATATATACTAGAAATCCCGGCCATGCGTTGCTGTGGCTAAGGTATACTTTAAAAATTTTAATTAAGTTGCTGTCTTTCAGCCAGATTACTTAAAACTAATACACACGAAATTAATAATATTGAAAATAAAATAAACACTGAACACATTTAAATGATGAAATAATCAATATTTGTAATTCAATTGAAATTCGCGGTTGCAACAAAATGCACAGCCATCTGGATCTCTCTTTGTTTAATAATAAACCAATTGTCTTACCAAATTACCTTACACCGCCATCTGTTAGAATCGTATGGAACTCACAGATAATTATAAGTCTTTGATAAATAATAAACAAATAACTTGCAATAAAAACATAATGCGACTATAAATTTAGTTATAAACTACCCTAAGTCTCAAGTTAGATCAATCTGCACACAGTGTGCAAAATTTTATTAAAATCGGTTAAGTAGTTTAGGATTCCATCGCGGACAAACAACGTGACACGAATTTTTTTTTATATTACGATACAGCCAGGTTTCTGAAAACGTTCAACTAAAGAAAATTGGTAGTTACTATGACTTGTTATAGTTAACTTCGAATTCCTAAAAATGTTGGGGTAAAAGTTAAATTTACCCCAAGAAAATGTAGCCTAATTTTAAATTTCAATAATACAGGGAACATTGTCCGGGTTTAACCCCACGCAGGGAAGAAGAGAAAGTCTTTACTTATGCATTCACTTCCACACTGTTCCTGAGTGCAATCATCCTCCTATAAAAATGAATTCTGAAAACAGCCTAGGGTTAATAATAATCCGATCTTAGGACAACCTACAGATATCTCGTGTCATTGCATTGACTAATTATCGTGCATTTTTACGTCCACACCCCATGGTCCTTCATGGACTGTTATAACAGGTTAAGCTTACCCATTACCAAACATTTCTTTAACGCGTTCATTAGTATTTGTTTTTTTTTTTTTTTCCAAATGCCCCAGGTTTGTCTTTCGACATTCCTGGTTTCTCTCCTGGCATGGCGTACTTGTAACCCACTTCTGAGGTTGGGGCGCCTGGAAGGCGGGGTTACGTTGCCCCGATGATATGATGGTGATGATGATAATGGTGCGCCAGGAGAGTCCCTAATCCTAAGCTTAGCCTAAGATGAATATGAATGATGATGATTGCAATGGCCATATGATTTCGGGGACCGTTTGGGCCTTAAAGTTTTTCTGACATTGGTCTTACAGGTGAGGAAAAACCCCGATAAAAACCTCACCCAGAAAATCTGTCCCGACCGGGGATCGAATCCGGGCCCGCTGCGTGACAAGGCGGCCCGCTGCGTGACAAGGCAGCACGCTACCTCGAGACCACAGCGGTGGACTCAATAGTATTTCTGGTATCTTTAATTTGTAGTGGAGTGGCTCGTACTTAAATAACCCCGATTAAAATGTCGATGGTAGCATTGATTCCGAAGAGTTACATGTCATAGGATAAAACAAACATAGGAAACAAACGAAGAGGGTATCTTGATCAACGACTGAAGATTTTTCACCATAAAAATACAATCGTGAAGAAACGCGGACATGAGTTCCACCGGGGTAAAATTTTCCGATCCGATTGAGGGTCTTTCCACTTTTCAGCGGTTGCCCTTTTACCAGCCGGCTGCTGGCCCTTCACATCCACATATGTCAATCACAGAGGTAGATGATCAACAGCCAGTGTAGGGGTGACATGTGGTTAGCATGTCGAGTTCCCCAGCCGTTATAGCTGGTTCCTCAACCTGGAGCCGCTACTTATTGTAGCTACCCAATTGCCTCACGATGCTGGGTGGGCACCGGTCCCATACTGGCCGAAATACCATGAGAAAATTTCTTCCCCCATGGAGACTCGAACCAGCGCAAGTCCCGTAGCTCTGCGCCAAGGTTTCCTACCTTAACCGCTCGGCTACGGCGCGGGAAATTTTCCAGAGGTAAAATAGTCCCCCAACTCGATTCTCCGGGTGGTGACTACTTTAGGGAATTCATGGCAAACAATCAAACACAGGGACATGTTCCTTGGAAAACAGAATGTTAGAGAATTATATAATAGTTGGACACTAGAAATATAGTCGCAATACAGGTAGGTAGCCAGGAGAAGGTAGTCAGAAATCAGTAAGCTTTTCATTATTCTAAGGGCATTCAGTGAGACATGAATTCGGAACGTATTTTTTAGTCCGGAAGTGGATTCTCTCCATTATCCGAGATGTTAAGTTTGTCAGCGATACGTTATCATATGCACTTTAAAAGGGTAAAAACATAATATTGTAATCGTAAATGTATATGGTCCGACAGAAGATAAAGAAGAGAAGACCAAAGGTGTTTCTCTGAATATTTAGAATGCATATTAGATAGTATTTCACTGCAAACTCAGCATTCTCCACTCTTTCCTTAACCCAGCTTTCCTTTTTGTATCCGCATACAAACCATTTATTTTAATATTGTCTATCATCTGATGTATTTTTCTACCTCTAACATTCTTTCCGTTGACCATTACTTCTAGGGCATCCGTCAGCAGGCACTTTCTTCTTAGTCAGTGGCCAATCAAATTTCTTTTGCTCGTCTTTATGAGTTCCAGCATTGTTCTTTTTTCACCCACTCTGTCTAGCACATCTTCGTTTCTTACTTTGTCTGTCCATTTTATAAGTTCCATTGACACCATATCCACATTTCAAAAGCTTGGTTTTCTTCCTATAATCATGGCCTTCGTCTTATTTATATTTATCTTCATCCCATAATCCTTACACTTGTAATTTAGTTCCATCAGCGTGTTCCTCAGTGTCATTGGATTTTCTGCTAACAAAGTAATATCATCAGCAAATCGTATGCACTTTATTCTTCTTCCTCCCATGTTTACGCCTCCCGTATTGCTGAAGCAGTTATATATTAGATCTTCCAGGTAGATGTTGAAAAGTGTAGGTGATAGAGGGCATACCGATATGATATAAAAAATGTTTTAGGAGATTTTAATGCAAACCTGGGACGGGATAATATATTCAAGCCAATAGTATTCAAATTCATCCTTCATGAAGATAGTAAACACAATTCCACATCATAGAAACGCATATAAGCACAGCATTCAAGGACATTCATAAATACACCTCCACCTCTCCACATGGTGAAACTCGAAACCAGATAGAACACGTATTAGTGGATGAGCGGTGGCACAGTAACATCATCGACGTTAGTTCAGAGAGACAGACTGCAATTCAGAACATCATCGCGTCAGGGTGAAAATCAGAGAACGGCTATCACTTAAGATAGGAACAAGGCTAAAGATGATTCTGAACCAAAATGTAATTAAACATTTGAGAAATGAACTGCAGCAAGAATATCAGATCACAATTTCCAATAGATTTGAAATACTGGAACGTTCAGTAGAAAATGTGGCAACCGAAGAGGAAACTGATGTAAATAGAGAATGGGACACAATAAGAGTTACTATTAAATTATAAGTTTCAGAGAGTTTAGGTTACTTTAAAAATATGCAGAAAGAAAATAACATTTCATGAGAAAAATGCCGACATTTTAAAGAAAAGAAAGCTAACAAAATTAATTTGTTACACGAACCAAACGATGTAAATTTAATGCATCAGACGGGAAATCATTAGGTTATTAAAGAGTAAAAAGAGAAAATGCTAAAAAGAAAAGAATAATGACCTTGAAATGAATTAAAAATAATAGGAAAATCAGATCATTATATCAGGGAATTAAGATAGATATCATATCAGGCAGGAACAAATATAATTCATTAAGAATTTAAAACAAGGAAATGATCGCAGATTCCAGGAGTAATCTATATTAAATAGATGGAAAAATTACATTAATCAGATAATAAATGTACATCCAGAATAGGATACTGAGGAGAATAATTTACAGAGAGCGAAATTATTAGTCACTGCATTAGAGGACGATATGGCAACAGAAAAATTAAAAGATGAATAAAACATCAGATTGAGATGGGATCCCAGCAGAACTGATAAAATCAGGGGGAGAAAAATTGATGGACAAGATATTTCGGAACCTTAGTATGATTCGGAATGAGTGAAAGAATCGATTATCGTATCGATCTACATAACAATGGAGATAAAATGTATTGCAACAATTATAGAGGCATCTCCTTACTTTAAACTTCGTACGAAATTCTAGGCAGACGATGTAATAGATCATCGATGTAGATTAGAGAATAAATAGGTCTACAATAGAATCGATTTATAGTATAAGGTAGATTTTAGAAAACAAGAGTGAATATAATCGCACTGTACATCAGTTATATACATATTTAAAAAATACATACGAATCAATTAAGAGGGTCAAGTTATACAGAGCTGGAAATTTCTAAAATGTTAGACATATTCGAATGTGTCTAAATGGCACAAAGATTAGGGTGCGGTGGGTAGGTAAACACAGTTTTCAGATACTTTTGAAATTCACAATTGGTTAAAGTAAGGAAATGCACTATCTCCTCTACTATTCAAATTAATACTAGAGCATGGCATCAAATCCTTAGAGGACGAAGAAAGCATGCAACTCAATGATACTAATAAGCTCTTAGTTTAAGTGATAGCGCAGTATTAATAGAATTAATAGGCGATAGTGAGAAGTACTAAGGGTTAACACGCACATTAAACTGAGTATCGCTAAGAAATTGGAACTGGAAGTAAACATCAATAAAACTATATATATATATATATATATATATATATATGGTCATACATTGAAATATATTACATAATGGAAATTAACAGTTATTGAAGAATAAGGAAAATTTTGATGAAGTGCTGGAATCAATTATCTAAGAATAATAATTACAAACTGGAATCAGATGCACAAAGAAATTAAACCAGGCTCAATTCTGGAAATTCATGCAGTTATGGTTTATGGAATTTCTTGTTGTCCCAGCTTCTCTCAACAAATATTTAACCTAATTGCAATAAAGCACTAAAGAACAAATACACAATCAAAACCTCGTATGATCTCACAAACCTAATTCAAAAGATACAAATTAATAACAATACAAAAAATGTTATCGTTCGACATTTAAAATGTTAAACAAACTTCCCTATTAACGAAAAACAATAAGAGTAATACAGTTAAAATTAAAAGAAGGACAATTCGAAGATATCTCTACATAGAACAACTAAGCAAAATGATAAATACAGTGTTAAATTATTTCTTTTTTTTTATTTCTTTCTTTCTCGTTTTCTTTCCTTTACACTGTTCTTCCTTTTTTTCTTACCATTGTTAACATTTTTTTATCTTATTCACACACACAAACACAAGACAGGTCACACACCCAGACCCAAGGTAGAGATTTAAAATCCCCTACCCCGCCGAAAATCGAACCCGGGTCACCGAAGTGGAAGGTAGGGACTCTACCGACTACGCCACGGCGCCTGACAGAATTTTTTTCAAATGCAATAATGTGTCATCGACTCAATAAGTCTGTGTACCAATGGGTAGACCAAATTCTGGCATCATATTTGAACTTTTCCTACAAAATTTGAAAAAAAATAAAATAAAAGGATAGTTCAACATAAAACTAATAACAAGATATGCCGATGACCTAATAATTTACGACAATGATAATCCAATATTCAAAGATATTTTGGCAGAGTGGAAGAAACTGAAATTAATAATAAAATTAATTATCTATTGAGTAATACTAAGAAATTGGGACTGGAAGTAAATATCAATAAAACTAAATATATGGTCACACATAGAAATACATTATACAATGGAAATGGGTAGCTAATGACAAATGAGAGAAATTTTGAGGAAGTGGCTGAATTCAAATACCTAGGAACAATAATCACAAATAGGAATGAGATGCACAAAGAAATTAAACATAGGCTCAATTCTGGGAATGTAGCATTATGCATTACAGAGACTCTTGACTTCCCAACACCTTTCAAAAAACGTAAAAATCAAAATATATAAAACTATTATTCTACCAGTTATATTATGTGGATGCGAAACATGGACTCTTACTTTGAGGTAGTAAAGGAGATGAGTATTTGAGAATAAAGTTCTTAGGAACATTTTTGGACCAAAGAGAGATGAACAGACAGGTGAATGGAGGATACTACATAACAGTGAACTATATGGTTTTTATGGGAAACCAGATATAATAATAACAGTTAAGTCTCGTAGACTGCGATGGGCAGGACATGTGGCAAGAATGGGGAATGAAATACGTGCATGGAGGTTTCTTGTAGGAAAACCAGAGGGAAAACGCTCAGTTGGTTGACCAAGAATGAGGTGGGAGAATAACATTAATTATGATTTGAGGGAAGTGGATTATACATGGAATGATTGGAAAACATTGCTCAGAATAGGATGCATGGAGAGCTTATGTCCGTGCGGCCATCAACCTGCGGGTTCAATAGTGCAAGTGAGTTAGTTAGTTAGATCCAACAGTAACAAAACATTTAAACAGCCATAGTTTGGACAAGCAGTATTACAATTGTCATTCACAAAAAATCCAGACACGCCTAAAAAATAGTACATTTATCAGCCTCATAAATAGAATGCTGAAATTGCCGCTAAACCAAGAAAACTGAAACAAAGGACTAAGGCACATAAAACTTCTAGCTTCTAAAAACGGACATAACGAAAAAAATAATTAATACACTAATAAAAAAAAAGAATAATTAACAAATATAACGAAATTAAATAGGGCTATTTATGAAACTAACATTAAATGGCATCGATACACAAGGCTGTCATAAACCTTTAAAAAGCACGATAAAACGTACGAATTCCATGTAGAACAAGCAATTAATTAATTGATACAACCTAAAATAAAATTTAAAATATATATATATATATATATAATATATACACACATCCATAGTAATTCTGCCCGAAGGCAGGTCCTTCACTGCAATCATAGCATTTCATGCTATGGTTGCATCTTTACTAGGGAATTGTAGGTGTGGTAGCTTCCCGTTGCTTTTCACACCGGTGAAGGATGATGATGACCATATGATTTCGGGGACCGTTTGGGCCTTAAAGTTTTCCTGACATTTGTCTTACAGGTGAGGAAAAACCCCGATAAAAACCTTACACAGAAAAACTGTCCCGACCGGGGATCGAACCCGAGCCCGCTGCGTGACATGGCAGCACGCTACCTCGAGACCACACCGGTGGACTATATACATACATATATAAACTAAATTCAATAGGTAAAGTAAAGTAAAGTAATCCCACTACAGGCCTCGGGAGGCCCTTGGGGTAGTAGGAGGTTAAGGCTCCCAGTTTTTCTAGACAATCGGCACTTGATGTCAGCCGGGTTGTCAGCCCTGCGTGACGGCAGCCTTTACCCCCAAACAAGCGTCTGGTTCTCATTTCCGTTAGAGGCTGAGTCTACCCCAGGGTCATAGTGCCGCCAGAAGGTTTTTGGCCAGTTTAAAAATCCTGACCCCACCGGGACTTGAACCCTCGACCTTCCGACTTGTAGCGCAGTGCCTTAACCACTACGCTACGGCGTGCCCCCAAATTCAATAGGTGGTAAACATTTTATATTGGCAGAACAACATATTGCCAGGTATACATTTTAATAGTTTACTTTGTGAGATTTAATGAGGGTAAATCCAGTTTTGCCAAACATGAAATAGAAACAGGTCAGCAACTTAATACGATCAACAACGTATTATCGATAATCCACAGAGGAAATAACTACTCGAAAATTGAGTCCTTGAAGAAAATTAATAATTAAGAGCATACACTTACTTAACGAGAACGCACCTGTGACCTGAATCCTCTATACAGAATTCTGACAAGCAATAAGAATAAAGTTCTTAGGAAAATTTTTCGATCAAAGAGAGATGAACAGATAGGTGAATGGAGAAGACTTCGTAACAGTGAACAATGTACAATGCTGTAAAATATTCTACAGGTCTTTCAGAACATAATTATGTTACATCATCTGCTTCTGGAATGAAACTAACTCTACATAGTTCAGGACGATTGAGGTCTCGGGTACCAATGTTATATATTTAACTTTTACACAGTAACCTCAACAGTGTTTCGTAATGAAATTTAATAACTTACGGCTTATATACGTTTTGTTTTACTGGAGTCCGGCACATTTAAATAAGTTGACATAAGAAATCAAGTTTATCCCATTTAGGGTCAGTTTCACCAACAGAGGTAACTGTATTACGCCAGTTTATGCTATGCTTTATACATGGGGAATAGAGAAATATATATTCCGTAAACAGAAAAGTACGATAACAAATTAAAGTTTCTGAGGAATTCGCCTAGTTTAAGGAATTCTAGCGCCATCAGCTTTCTTTCTAGTATTTAAATGTAAATAATGTATAACATTTTTTCAACGTACTTACTCAAACTAACCTTACAGTTGTGATTATGAAAGAACGTAGTGATGATTTGAAGAAGGTTATTGTAAATTTAGCTTTGAGAGAATTTTCTGTACGCGATACATATAGGCACGTTAATAAATCATCTTCAACTGTTTACAACACGGTTAATAAATTCAAATATCGTGGTTCTATCAAACGTTTGCCAAGACGAGTAAAGATAACAATGTAAACAAATAGAAGTTCTTATTTCAACATGTAAAATTAAATCCAAGATTAAAACCACGTGAAATCCAGGCAGTAGGAGAAAAAATCACATACTTTATAGTAGGCATATGTATACTTCAATTACAATTTGAAATTTTTTAATGTATTTGCAAAATGCATTTCATCAATTTCGAAAAGTAATTGTCTGTATCACTTTGTCCTTGAGGCAATCCTCTAATGAGGAAAGTTGTATATAATATTTATATTTTACGTTCGATGACGCTCACAGAAAACGACAAAGATGCAGTTGCGAGAAGCGGAGAGAATGTGTAGGTACACAACATTAAGTAAACAATTATTAAGAAATTACTAATTAGTGCAGATGTAACAATTCCTTTGTAAACACGATATCAGCATATGGCTGATACGACCATTGTACATGATGTTAGAGGGAAGGGGATTATAGTTGTTTTCTGCATGGTCTGTTAACAGCAACAGTTTAGAATAATCACTTTACATTAATTATGTTTCACTCCAAATGTTCTGATCAGTCAGTGCACAATTTTTATATTCCATCGCACTATACTTAGGTTGTATGTCTGAATCTTGCTTTTGTTTACATCTGACTGCTATTCAGATTGACCTCTACACTGTATGCTTGAAGCTTAGTCGAGCTCGTGTCATTGGAAGGAGATGTTTTATCTCTACTGATTAGATTTGAGTCATAAAATGAGTGATATTTCCATCAATAAGAAGACTCCTAATCACTATGAAAAAATGCGGTATTATAAATTAAGACTTCAAATAGACTACAAAAAGTGTACAATACTTTTTCATCACAATTTAAAGCAATACCCCATAATTTTATTATTTTATATTACACCATTGAGGCTATATATTTTTTTATTATATACAACTTTCCTCAAGGACAAAGTGAGATAGACAATGATTTTTTTGAATTTATGAAATACTTTGTATAGATATCTTTTTTTTTATATTTTAACACATGACAAATGTCATGAAGATGAAATAAAATTTTCGAAAAGCTTCAAGAATAATATACATGAAATAACAAAGAAGGCTCAACTACACTTCTACTAGCGCTTGATTTCTCAGTTAGGCTATATTGTTGTAAACTATAGTTCTTCGTCTGTATTTACTAAAATTTAATATTTTAAACTTTTTCAAACAATTTTTATAACATTATTATACAATTCTGAAGTATTTATTTAAATATGCAAATCACAATATTAAGACACAGTTAGACAATATTGCGATCCTAACTGCTATTTTCTTCACAGCGTATATTACTTAGTCTATGATTTTTCTATCGCTGTTTTGGGTTATCACTTGTTGGATCAGCGTTAGGGAGTGATAAGTAAGTGTACACCTATTTTTAATAAACGTTTGGTAATTTTAATATTATTAATATATTTTTTAACATTGATTTGGCGATTTATTGCAAATATTGGTCATTAAAATTCATAGCGACGGATAGTAATCGAGGATGATAATCGATATGCGGTTCGATTGTGGGTTATCGCTGGCTCTATAAACTCTGGCGCATGCGCACTGTTGTACTATAGGACTTTGAAAATATTTCACGCTAGTTTATGTGCAGTTTCCCCCCCTTTTTTTTATTACACACCGTCTTCCTCAATACTTCTTTGTTATTTTATGTATATTATTCTTGAAGCTTCAAGAATAATACACATACAGTAACAAAGAAATATTGAGGAAGACAGAGCGTAAAAATACAAATGAAAAATAGAATGGTATATACAATTTATTTATAATAACCCATAATTATAGTTAAGTAAACATAACTAGCTTTCACTGCAAATACTGAACACCTAATTTTTATATTATTTGACCCATCTGTAAACGACAGATGTATTTACAATTATTCTGATAGATTTGTATTCTGTTCATGTGAATATTTGTGCATATTACAATCTTATCTTGTAAACAAAAAAAATATTATATGCGTGTTAACACTTAAATTAGCAATGCACTTATGAGATATATTGATTTAATTTATGTAATGGTCTCTAGGTAGCGTGCTGCCTTGTCATGCAGCGGGTCCGAGGACAAGTCTCTGTCGGGACAAGTTACCTGGGCGATGTTTTTTTCAGGCTTTTTCCTCATTTGAAAGACAAATGACAGGAAACTTTAAGGCCCATACTGTCCTCGAACATCATAAGGCCATCATGATTATCATCATTCATATTCGTCTAAGATTAAGTTTTGGATTAATGACACTCCCGACGCACCACCATCATCATCACCCATCATATCATCGGACAGTGTAATCCCGTCTTCCAGGCACCCCAACCTCAAAAGTGGATTACAATTACGCCAATGCCAGGAGAGAACACAGAAATCTCGAAATGGCAACTTGGGGCATTGAATAAATAAATATATTTTAATCAAATTGTAAAAAAATAAATAAAGAATTACTTAAATTTGTATTCAATTACGCAGTTATAATATTGGCAAGGAGTTTTATGTAATAAAAGTTAGGATTGGAATTTAAAAAAATAAATTCTACAATTGTTTTATGTTGAAGCAAAACAAAGGAAGTCTTACTTCTCATTACACTCTATTGAAATCTTAACTTTAAATCCTTACCCTAGCATTGGCTTGCAGTTACACATGGTTTTGTTTTTACTGCAGTTCGATTAATTATTTCGCCAAATAGCTTGTTGGCACTGCAATTTATAATGCACTATCTTGGGAAGGTCTCACATCGTCTTTTACCTAATCAATGGCATCACATGACATTATAAATTCCTCCAAATTCGCTCGGGTTATAAGATAAAAGCCCCATACTTAAGGTCACTAAGAAATTAGATTACAAGGAACCGTACGTACTTACAGAGGTCAGCACTTTGGATATTGCTAGTTATCACCACATACCACCAGGAGCAGTATCAGCAACATTTCGTCAAATTAAGGATTAAACTAGCAACCGTAACGAACGTGGTTTTTCAAAGTAAACCAAATACTATACTGTTTTTTTAACTGAATTCAAATACATAATCAAATGTTTCACTTATATTTTTGGGTACGGCGCAAAAAGTGGACACCCTAATTTCGAGATAATTTTCGTTTTAAAATGAAGCTTACGGACGTCGAAGATGAAAACATGAAAAAATTGTGGACCCTCCAGACACAAAGCTGTAAAATAATTTATAAAGCACTATTCCCTATATTACCTGATGGAAGTTGATATTGTCGTGACGTCAGATTCGATATTCTGACGTTAGTCCAGGGTGAAAACATGTTTTCTTCAATACAGATGCGAAAATAGAATACATATTTTATTGTAAGAAAAGTGCACTGCTGTATTTCAAAATGCTATATTTCCAAAATTACATAGCAAAGAGTTTGAAATTAAATGAAAATCACATCCCCACATAGAGTTTCTTAAGGAAAAATGGTTTAACTGAATCGATTGTAGATAATAATCAATACGTCATCGTACGTATTTCTCGAAAATGAACAACGGCAAATTAGCCCTTACAAAATATTCAATAAATAGATGCCACTTATTTATAACATAATCTTAGAAATTTGTAATATAATTTATTATAATACATGTATATTAGCCTAAAAGCTAACTAACTTTAAATAAGTGAATAACCTGTGAAAGTAATAAATAGAATGGCATTTAGAAAATATTGAATTACAGGTATGCAAATAAATTATACTATATGTGTAAGAAACTAAAAGCTAACATAATTACGTGTAAGACACTATTACTCTAACCTAGTTTCTTTAGTGATGGTCCGCAGATTTTCTTGTGTTTTCATCTTTGGTGTTCTTGAGCTTGATTTTAAACTAAATTTATATCGAAAAGGGGATGTCTCGTACAGTAAACTAGTGAAATGTATATTTTGTAGTGCTTACTTACTTACTCACTGGCACTATCGAACCCGTAGGTTCATGGCCGCGCGGACATAAGCTCTCCATACATCCCTATACTGAGGTAATGCTTTCCAATCATTCCCTGTATAATCTACTTCCCTCAAATCATAGTTAATGTTATTCTCCCACCCTCATTCTTGGTCTACCAACTGGGCGTTTTCCCTCTGTCTTTCCTACAAGAAGCTTCCATGCAAGTCTTCCATTCCCCATACGTGCAACATGTCCTGCCCATCGCAGTCTACGAGACTTAACTGTTCTTATTATATCTGGCTTCCAATAAAGACCATGTAGTTCATTGTTATATAGTCTTCTCCATTTTGTAGTGCTTATAAATGTTATTTTACTGCTTTGTTTCTGGATGGTCCGCAATTTTTTTTTGTGTGTTTCATGTTCAGTAGTCCTAAGCTTCATTTTAAAACCAAAATTACCTCGAAATTCGGATATCCATTTTTTGCGCCGTAACCATATTTTTTAACGTGTTCTTTATATTATGTTATCTTTGTTGAGAATTAAGATAAACATGTTTAAATGTTCTCTTCCTGGATGTCTTTCTAAATTTCTTCCCAGAAAAGCGAACATGAGTATTTTCATCAACACATTGATATACGTAATGGAAATAAATAACAAAGTATATAGAGTTCCAGTATGGAGAACATCTACTCTACAACTATGAAGAGAGGCTTAACGATGGAAATTTATAACTGAAAAATCATCATAAATAACTAACCCAAATCAAAGAATGTAAGTAGCAATGATTTAAACTTATATTCGACCAGGAAACCTAACTGATTCAACATGAAAATTCAGTTAATGCAATCTTTGTGAGGAAGAGAAGTATTAGGCCTATTGCATTGCTAAATGTGTTCTGAACAATTAACATCTAAGCTCGGTAGAACACTTTATTAATGAAAAGTGTAAATCCTCTTCTTGTAAATTAAAACACAAACCGTTCGTTATTTATTTTTCAATAATTATGAGATGTGGTATTACGGATAATTCCGGGTGGTTCCAATTGGGTGACGATCTTTTATCGTAAAAAATACAACCGTCAAGAAATGCGGACATGGGTTCAACTGGGGTAAAATTGTCCATTAAAATTTCATATATGTAATTATTATAGAAATATATACCTATTAAAATATTGGTATATCCATATTCAGTGTCATCATAAACTTCAACCACCGCACTCAAAATGTTGACCGTTGTTAACCCTCAAATTGGCAAACTATCCTATAGAAACAATGGTTTAATTTACATTATATTTTTAATAACGCAATGGAATAATGAATCAGTAAGAATTAGCCTATTTAAATTTGTGTCAAATTATATAACAATGTGCAATAATGATTTACAGTTATGCATGATCTGTTTTCACTGCGATTTGATAAATAAATAAGCTAACTACAACTCACTGGCACTTTCGAAACTGTAAGTTCATGGTCGCGCGATCATAAGGCCTCCATACATCCCTATCCTGAGTTAATATTTTCCAATCATCCCCTGTATAATCTACATCCCTTAAATCATGGTTAATGTTATTCTCCCATCTCATTCATGATCAACCAACTTTCCCTCTGCTTTTCCCACAAAAAAAATACAAACTTCCATGCTCCTCTTTCATTCGCCATTCATGCCCACATGTCCTGCCTACCGACGTCGACGAGATTTAACTGGTTTTAGTATATCTGGTTTACATATAAAAGCTAGCATGAGAAATTGTATTTGCCTATTAATGGATAATCTTTATTTAACCTATGAACATAAGCAATAAATCTGATGACTTCAAATTAAGAATGAATCTATATAATTACAAAAATGGATACAAATTAAACATCATACCTGTATACAGATTCCGACTCAAAGGTCTCATTTTTACATGGGTCCAAAATGTTAAAACTAACTTTTCTCATCTAATTATTCTAGTGAATACATTTTTTTAAATAACGTAAGAGGTTGTTAAAACATAAATTTATACTCTTTTAGCATGCTAACGTTTCAGGGGTGACATCTGAGAAGAGGGATGAAAAGTGACTCTTAATCAAAAAATTGTACTGTGTCTCTCATTAAAATTACCAGGTATTACAATTTTTGTCTTAATTGGGGATGTATTTCTTTTTAAGAAAAAGTATTTACTTTTTAGATATCTTAAATCAACCAGTACGAATTTTTAAATAGTTTTTGAAAAATCACTCTAACTGTACACTTTTCTCAAGACCTACCCACGATAAATAGTTTGCATGAAAAATAAATATATATATATATATATATAAATAATTTTTAAATTAAATTTAATCATATTCTGCATTATAAATATTACATGCACAACATTAAAACAGTAAAGCAAATTTTTTTATATAATGATTACTTATAGTTAAATTTTCACTTTTTTTACTTCAGAACTAAATAATGCTGTACCTTATTATATATAAGAGATGGCCAAAAATTTAAAAAAATAATTTAGGCTGAATGTTTTAAGATATCTAACCACATTACATATTTTTATAGTTAAATATACCCTTAATTAACTGAAACAATTAAATAATGCAAGGTAATTAGGATCTTGAGCTACTTTTTATCCCTCCTCAGAAACTTCTCAGTTTAAATAGAAATGATATTTTTCGAGATGTATGTATATAAGGTCAGAGTTACAGAATAACTGGTCATCTATCAATATTCTCAAGCTATAAAATGTTTTAGCCAACATCCACTAGAGTGACGAAGTACTTTCTATATATTTCCTACCATATTGTAAATTCCTTTATTAAGCCGTATGTCAAATTTGGCGTGATATATCAGTGATTTGCCAATATAAAGAAATTCTGACACATTTTCCTTATTACTCGTACAACCCTAATTGACAACAAGTATGCGAGTAGAGATCTTAACTTTATGATCCAAAGAGTCTAACTTTCTCCAAGTATAACAAATATATTGTAAATTCATCACTCTACCTATTGTATATGTTGCTCCATCAATCTGAAATGTAGCGCTCTTGCATTTCTTGAATAGCTTTCCAGCAACAGCCTGACGACTCGGGGGTGCACTACCAGTGCGTACGGTGCCTCCAGATGGTTCCGTTGGACGTCTTGTTGCACCACCTATGTATTCCCTCGGAGGTGGAGATGTCGGAGACGTGGATGTCGGTGATTTCTTCTCCATGATTACCTTTTATGAATTTATTCGAATTTTATATTAAAATTATATTTAATCAACACGTTTCACTCCATCATTGTCATTAAAACGCATTTTTTAAAAGTTTGGCTCACTATTATTTCATAAAACTATAAATTGTCTCACTTACTAATCACACTGGATAACTTTGATAAACACTTAAAATTGTAATTTAACGTCACTAATTAAATATATACTGTTTTTTACATATATAGCATAAATCCTTTATGACAAGCGTTTTTTTGTATGTGATGAAATGAAAGAGAACAATTTGAACAAAATGATCTTGTAAGTTGACAGATTCTTCACATGAGTATGAATAATAAATGAGTGGTGTTGATGATTGTTGGTATAGTCTCGCGTACTATCCGAGAACGTCAAGTTCCCCACGTGGTCTGGCGTAGTTACGGCGGAGGGCAGGCGGAGAAGGTATATCTGAAACACACCCACCACCCGACCATACTTATTTCAGGCATGCGCGTTTTGCCCTTAAAATCAAAACTCTGCGTTGTAGCCTGTTTATTTTCTTATCCCCGATGGATCTAAAATTGTTTCATTTACATTAAATCTTCAAGCTAATAACACTGATTGATGTCTCCTTTTGGCATAAGAACAAGAAATGTTAAGATTATTATTCTTTGATAAAATCAATAAACTGATTTATTCAATTTCAAAATAATTTTACTGTCCAACAATATAATACGTTTTTAAGACAAAATTAATATAATTTACATTATTTTGTATTCTCTTTCAGCCATTTATGGGCTCCTCCTTCAATGAGAATCTTTGGTCATATAATACTTTTCCTGGAGAGTATAATAATAATAATAATAATAATAATGATAATAATAATAATAATAATAATATTAATAATAATAATATTAATAATAATATTAATAATAATAATATTAATAATAATAATATTAATAATAATAATAATAATAATAAATAATAATAATATTAATAATAATAATAAAATAATATTTTATTTATTTATTTATATACAGATTTTTAATGTTAACACATATTTCTATGTCTAAAGATTTATTTTTCTTCTCCACTCGTCTCTATCCATCCACTCCATGTTCTCCAGTCCTCTAGTTCTCATTCCAGTTCTTATTTCTTGCATCCGTGAGTTTCGAGTTCCTTCTTCTTCCAGGTGGACACCATTCCAATGTTTTCTTGGGTAACTTTCCTTCGTGCATTCGTCGTACGTGCCCATACTAATTTAATTGTTTATATCTCATATATCTACTATTGAATATCTAATATTCATTTTTTTCTCGTATGACATCTATTTCTTATTTTTTTTAAATTTTGAACATCTTGCTAGTCTCCTCAAAAAATCCATAATAACAATAAATAATAATAATAATAATAATAATAATAATAATAATAATAATAATAATAATAATAATAATCAATCCATAGTAATTCTGCCCGAAGGCAGGTCCTTCACCGCAATCATAGCATTTTCATGCTATGCTTGCAGCTTTTCTAGGGAATTGTGTAGGTGTGGTAGCTTCCCGTTGCTTTCCACACCGGTGAAGTATGATGAAGATGATGATGATGATAATGATAATGGTAAGGATGATAATGATAAGGATGATGGCCATATGATTTCGGGGACCGTTTGGACCTTAAAGTTTTCCTGACATTTGTCTTACAGGTGAGGAAAAACCCCGATAAAAACCTCACTCAGAAAAACTGCCCCGACCGGGGATTGAACCCGGGCTCGCTGCGTGACAATGCAGTATGCTATCTCGAGACCACAGCGGTGGACATAATAATAATAATAATAATAATAATAATAATAATAATAATAATAATAATAATAATAATAATAGTAATAATAATGATTATAATTATAATAATAATAATAATAATGGTTATTATAGTAATAATGATAATAATAATTATTATAATAATAATTATAATGATAATAATAATGATAATTATAAGAATAATGGTGATAATTATAATAATAATGATAATGGTAATAATAATAATTATTATTATAATAATGATGATAATAATTATAATAATGATAATATTAATGATAATAATAATTAATGTTATAATAATAACAATAATAATAATTATAATAATAACAATAATAATCGGATGATTCAGTATAGAATTTTAAATTGAGATTCTACAACTAAAACGTTATTCATTGTTATATAAATTGGTAATTGAATTTATATTTTACAAATGTATAAATTTGCTTTTAATTCATCATCATCATCATCAAACTTCACGGATTAGGTCCTTGCCTGTTCCGACCTCTCACCTGTTCAACCCAGCACTTTCTTGGTCTTCCTACCGATCTTCGTCCTCCAGGATTATATATCAGTGCCATCTTTGGTATCCTATCCTCTGTCATTCTTAGCAGATGCTTGCTTTTATTTATTAATTATATATGACATGCGGAAAGTGACATCCATTTTTTCATTCTTTTTTGCAGACGTAGTCTAATAATATATTTATTTGAAAGTGTGAAAATAATAAGGTTGGTAAACAATTTCCCCACTCCCTGTTATTTCATAACAACGTAAGTTGTCTTACGGAAATCAGAAGCACAAAACTGTAGTTGATAAGATTGGAACATATTCAATATTACGAATTAAAAATAAACAATTGAATGAGGAAACTTCAATGGAAATGACAGCCGAGAAATGAACTTATACCTACAAATATACATATTTGAGTGTGTGTATTTGTGTATATTATATATCAGAGTAACGATTTTAATGAACTCTCATCGGGCTGCTGAACTAGTGACTCCCATACTCGCCTCTGGTTCCAAACTTCGCGGATTCAAAATCGGTCGGGGTCGATGGATCCTTAAGTACGTAAGTACCTTGAGCATGGATTCTTCGGAAGGGAACTATAGACGCGAGTGCCATGTCTTAGATTTATGGAACAAAGAAGAAACCTAAGCCTGAAAAAA
Source organism: Diploptera punctata (assembly GCA_030220185.1). NCBI lineage: Eukaryota > Metazoa > Arthropoda > Insecta > Blattodea > Blaberidae > Diploptera > Diploptera punctata. The sequence goes on along the minus strand of JASPKZ010007700.1, from coordinate 116,106 downwards.
GAGGTATATGTGCATTTTGTTCGGCTCATTTATGCCCACATTTGAATTGCAGAGCTAACTGCTTCAGATGTTAAATAGCGTCATTATTTAACATAACATCAATGGCCCGCGCAAAAGTGTTTTGTTACTAATAAAAGTATTTCGCTTAATTTATTTTATAGAGCAAAGTCGCATCAAATTATCATACAAAACAATTTAAAAATTGTTGATTATGTAAAGCATAACTTAAAAATTATAAAGAACTAAGTTGAAAATATAAAAAATTATAGTTATCAAAGTAATAGCTAAAAATATGATAGTAACAAAATATGAAAGTACCGTATATAAATATGAAAGTAACAAAACTATAAAGAAATGACATTATTGAAATATAGCCCAACATTGCCTATGGGATAGTCTAATTGTCATAATATTTCTCCTATAAATTATTTTTTACAAAATGTATCGTTAATTCCGTAATATATATTCACGAATACAGAAATAACACTATAGGCCTATTATAAAACCACTGCATGCTATATATGTCTAGAAATTAAATTTTAATAGAAAAGCATAATTATAAAATTTTCACACACGATTCTCCCAAATTAAGTTATGGGAAATTATTGTGACTATCTGCACATAAATGGATCACAAATATTAGAAGCTCGTATTGAAAGATACAATAAACATAAATGATTATGGTACATTTTATGTCTTACCCTCCAGCTAGTATATTAGCCTACATGCGTTAAAAATACATAGCATAACTGCAACTTTCCATTGCTCCAGAATTAGTAGAACATTAAAAAACTGTATGCAAAAAGTAGAAAAGGAAAAGGTAATAATCGTTTAAGAAAATTATGATATAACTACTACATTTCTTTTTCATACGCCGCGTGCATAAAGGAAATATTCTCTCGTAGGTTAAATTCCGTATTTACATAGTAACTGGCCCTCCATTGATCATTACCACCAGCCAACTGCATCCAGTTCACATCTACTATATCCAATTTCGTATGGTCCATATAAATGTTATCTTCCCTCTTATGCCCAAGCTTTTCAATTGGGTTTTCTCCAAAGAGTTTCCAATAAATATTCTGAAAGCATTTTTCTGTCATCCATTCTAGCTAAATTACCAAATCATCTCAATCTCCAAGCGCGACAGGCCTTGAAGGCCCTAGGCCTACCAGCCGGCTGCTGACCTCACGTCCGCATGTGTTAATCACAGAAGTAGACGATCATAAGCCAGTGTAGGGGGTGACGTGGTCAGCATATCGGGTCCCCCAGCCGTAATAGCTGGTCATCTCAATCTGGAATCGCTATTTATTGTAGCTACCCAAATGCCTCACGATGCTTGGTGGGCACCGGTGCCATAATGGCCGAAAATCCATGAGAAAAATTTCTTCCCCCGTGGTAACTCGAACCAACGCAAGTCCCATACCTCTGCGCCAAGGCTTCTTGCTTTAACCACTCGGCTATGGCGCGTAAAAAAATCATCTGAATCTCCTAAACTTATTAACCCTGATAGTATTAAGACTAACTGTAACTCACAGACACTATCAAACCCGCCGGTTAATGACCGAACGGACACAGGCCCTCTACAAACCACTCCTAAAATCTTCATGATACGACAGGTCTGGAAGACTCTTTTCCTACCATCCGGCTCATGGCCTCGCATCCACAATAATAGGAATAATATGCTGAACGTAATTCCAGGAGAAAAATTCCCCCCCCCCATCGGGACACGAGCCAGTGCAAGTTCCTTAGCTCTGCATCAAGGCATGACACCTTAAACGCTCGGCAAAAGTGCGGGACTCCTTACATCTCTACCCTGAGCTAATGATTTCCAACCATTCCCCTATAATTCACTTTCCTCAAATCACATTTATATTATTCTCACATCTCATTCTTGGCTTACCTATTGAGCCTACTGTATAATATCCTAAAATTACGTGTTCCTAGGAACATGCCTATATGTTTATGACTTTTCCATGGATACCTTGAAATACTCTCCGCCCGGAGATCCCGAATTGGGAACTATTTTATCTCCAGAAAATGTTATCTCGGTGGAACCCATATCCGCGTTTCGTGACGGTTTTATTTTACGGTAAAGATTTCAGTTTTTCTACCACTTATTTTAGTATGGCTTATCGCCTTTCACCTGTCCGCCATGGGTGACCATTTAGACAGAAATCCACCGCCGTCTTAACTCATGGGTTCATTTAAGCACCAAAGCCTCTCCTCCATGACAAGGTAAAGATACCATCGGGGGGAAGTATTACAAGAACTATTTAAATTAAGGTGAATTATGAAGTTTTCTCCTTTATCTTCTTTCTTATCCATATGTTCTATCATAAAGAATGGAAATGATATAAGTGCACTTATTCAAAGAGGTGTTAAATTACAATAATAGAAACTAATCTCTCTTTCATTTTGTGAATAATCCCACAGATAATGAAACAATAAGACTAAACTTTATGAAAATTGCAACGGCTCAATTATGTTCGTGTGATTCTTGTGATGAGATATAAACAGCTGATATGGGATTAATGATCGCAAGGCCACCTCTTACTTTCAGTTTGGCGTTGTAATATCTCTCGTTCTTTTTCCAAAATGTCGCAAGTTTCACTTAATGTGCATTAACACTATCAATTGTATTTCAAAACTGAAAAGGAACAAACATTCCTGTTCGTCGCCCTTAATTATGTAAATACAATTTACACCTGTAAGCAAATATTTATCGAGTTAGGCGGCATTTTAAGTTTAGGGAAAATATTGTTTTTAAAGAAAAGTATTTATTTGACACAAAATTGTTCCTGAAACCTTTTTGTTTTCCATCCAAGAAATACATACGTAAAAATCTTCGCACTTGTATTATTTCCATCTTGTACCACAAACACATGATTTTTTAAAAAATATTTCATTTAATGTTGGTGTGACATAGATCCATCTTTCACAATATTACAAACAGGAATTGCGAGTAAAATATTGAATAGGGCTTCTGGGATCTAATTAGACAGTAACAGTAGTATGTGATTGATTTTTGTGTATATACCCACAGTCAAAATGAGACGGTTTTAGAGTAGAGTGTACAGTTATATTGGTTGTTTTCCTTGTGAACAGAGTAGGGTCATTTTTGTATGTGACATCACTGTTTGCAGGAGGCTGTCAAGTGTCTGGTTTCTAACATTTTCTCTGCTGTTTTCTTGCTCTACTAAATGTTATATACGCAACTTCTCAGACGTGCCGAAAATGTCAATTGAGTTCAATTTCACATCGTATTTACACATTATTACCCTCTCTATCCTATACAGCCTATTTGGAAAGTCAACATTACTGCAATAACATATTAATCTGGGTTATTTCTCTGTTTCTTTCGTACTTATTCGTCTTTTTTTCTTCTTCTCCTCACCCACTAACTTCTCTCATCATTCTTTAAACCACAATTCCATGTTGGATCATAACTCCCAACATCTTTTACCATTCATATCAACCCAATTTTAATAGAGGTATAAATTTGCTTGGATAAAGTAACACTGAGATAATGAAAAATACATAGGCTTGCAATCCTCTCGGTAAGTTTCGACGTAGTAGCCTATGTGTCGCCATGGAGTTTCTTTACTTACTTACTTACTTACTTACTTACTGGCACTATCGAACCCGTAGATTCATGGCCGCACGGACATAAGCTCTCCATACATCCCTATCCTGAGCTAATGCTTTCCAATCATTCCCTGTATAATCTACTTCCCTCAAATCATAGTTAATGTTGTTCTCCCACCTCATTCTTGGTCTACCAACTGGGCGTTTTCCTTCTGGCTTTCCTACAAGAAGTTTCCATGCACGTCTTTCATTCCCCATACGCGCAACATGTCCTGCCCATCGCAGTCTACGGGACTTAACTGTTCTTATTATATCTGGCTTCCTATAAAGACCGTGTAGTTCATTGTTATGTAGTCTTCTCCATTCACCTGTCTGTTCATCTCTCTTTGGTCCAAAAATTTTCCTAAGAACTTTATTCTCAAATACTCGTAATCTCCTTTCCTCCTTAAAGTAAGAGTCCATGTTTCGCACCCATATAATATAACTGGTAGAACAATAGTTTTATATATTTTCAGCTTAACGTTTTTTGAAAGGAGTTGGGACATCAAAAGTCTCTCCAATGCATAATAGCATGCATTTCCAGAATTGAGCCTATGTTTAATTTCTTTGTGCATCTCATTCCTATTTGTGATTATTGTTCCTAGGTATTTGAATTCAGCCAATTCCTCAAAATTTCCCTCATTTGTCATTAGCTGTCCATTTCCATTATATAATGTATTTCTACGTGTGACCATATATTTAGTTTTACTGATATTTACTTCCAGTCCTAATTTCTTAGTGTTACTCAATAGTGTGTGCGTGTTGGCCTTTAGTATCTCCTCGCTATCGGCCAGTAGTACTACATCATCAGCATAAACTAACAGCTTATTAATACCATTCAGTTGTAAGCCTTCCTCATTCTCTAAAGATTTAATGGCATGCTCTAGTACAAAATTAAATAGTAGAGGAGATAGTGCATCTCCTTGCTTCAACCCATTCTGGATTTCAAAAGTGTCTGAAAACTGTTTGCCTACACGCACCCTACTCGTTGAGCCATTTAGACACATTCGTATAAGTCTAACTAACTTTTTAGGAATTCCGAACTCCAGCAGGATACTATATAACTTCTCCCTCTTAATTGAATCATATGCTTTTTGGAAGTCTACGTATAGTTGATGTACAGTACCATTATATTCCCATTTCTTTTCTAAAATCTGTCTTATACTAAAAATCTGATCTGTTGTAGACCTGTTTCTTCTAAATGCACATTGATGATCTCCTAGAATGTCATCAATATAGGGAGTAAGTCTGCTTACTAATATATTTGTTAGAATTTTGTACGAAGTTGAAAGTAATGAGATGCCCCTATAGTTGTTGCAATCAGTTTTATCTCCTTTCTTATAAATTGGTACGATAATTGATTCCTTCCATTCATCTATACGAAAAACTCAAACATAAAATCATTCCACACTTCTCAGTACACACAAAACAAGTATATATTCTTAGATAGATAGATGGAAAGCTCTGCGGCCATCACTTAAGCTTTAGCGGTGAGTGATCCATTTTGGTCCTCCTTAACAGATAGAACCCCGGGTTCCTGTAAAATACATTAGCCCCGGTTTAAATTTTGAATTAAAATTTGAAATTAATTAGCAGAGTAAAGTCGGAAGCGGATCTTTTGGTTCTTTTGGGGTTCTATTCCAGCATTTGCTCTTTGGATTGAGGGAAACCGCTTAAAACCTCAATCGGAATAGTCGATCACGCAGGATCTTGCCAAGTTTGGCTTTAGGATGACTCTACATTGGGAGGGTCAAAACCGGACATCAAGCTTATTTTTATTTAAATATAATACGTGCACATTTCAGAGTATACATTCTATAGGCTATGTAAAGTAATCTCAAGAAGTGGTGCGTAAGTAGGAAATAGACCACATAAACGTCATTTATCGGCCTAACTGCCTAATATATATCCTGAAGCATTAGAAACACACACACACACATATATAGACACACACACACACATATATATATATATATATATATATATGTGTATATATATATATATATATATATATATATATATAGGCCTACACACACAACTTAATCTAAATGTTGTATTGAAACGAACAAGTATGGGTCTATAGACATAAGATAAAAATTAAAAATTAAAATGTACCTGTTGGCAGGTGCCGTCGTCCTCAACTTTGTTCAAATGATGAATGTAAACTATTATTAACTGGAGGCCTTTCGGAAGTTAACTTCCATCATCAGCAGGATGAGTTTCCTACTGGAGACGCATCAAGACCAGCAATGTCTGCAACGCCTTAACTATACCACTAACGCATACTCATCCTGCAGATGATGGAAGTTAACTTCGGCGAAAGACCTCCAGTCAATAATATTTTACATTCATCATTTTAACAGAGTTGAGGACGACGGCACCTACCAACAGGTACATTTTAATTTTTAATTTTGATCTTATGACTATTCACCTCAACGGAATTTGATATGAATTTTATTAGTATTGAGGTCTACAGAGTTTAATAATTTTATTAATATTGTAAGTTGGGTTTATTGATTTATTTTTTTTAATTATATTGTTGGGATAAGATATATCTAAGTAAATAGTACTAGTAATGATAATAATGATAATAATAATAATAATAATAATAATAATAATAATAATAATAATAATAGTATTATTATTTAAAACTAAGTACATTTAATGGAAATGTATGTCAAAATAAAAATCCCAAAGCATACTGTAGTACAGGCGACACATTAACCTATGAAATTGTGAAATTGGTTTCAAATAAAATATTTGGGAATGTCCCTCTGTAAACATCGCATGTTTCCCGTATGCGCATATAAAGGAGTCTGAACCTGAAAGAAAAAAAAATTCAGCAACATGTATTAACTCTTTCACGCACAGATTTGAATTGCAATGTTAATGACCTTGTATACTAAAAGCCTCATTAAATAAATGTTACTATCTATTGTAGAGGGCAATGTAGTTGCCTTGGACACAGGAGGGCCGCGTTCGGTTCTCGGGGGGACAATTATCTTAAGTGATATTAATTCTCACATGAAAAAACAAACATCAGAAAAGTGTAAGGCCCTAAAAATGTCCGAACATTATCCGGCCATCATAATCACATATGGTGTTATTATCATGTTACTTATCAAGGCAAAGAACTCTACAGCTCCTCCACGAAGCCAGAAAACCTGAAAACATCGCACTAACGGACTACGCAGAACAACGCCGGGAGTACAAACGCCTACTAAAAGAAAAGAAGACAGCCTATGATCTACACCTAGAACAAATCCTAATCGCCGAAACAGAAATTAAGCCATATAATATATTAAGGACTTCCAAGAAACGTCACCCAACTCCTCTCGTGAATCTGGAGCAATGGGAAACCCACTTCAGAAACCTACTAGGAGAGAAGGGCGAAACAGCAGTTGATCCAGCGCCGCACATGCATAATACAAGAACAGAACTCGACGACCCAACCACTCCTGACGATGTAGCCCGCTTCATAAGCAATACTAAAAACAACAAGGCTGCTGGTCCGGATGGGATATTCGCGGAACACCTGAAAACCTTGTCTCAAGATCTGGCAGTACCGCTAGCCCTCCTATACAACGAATGCCTCACGAACAGCACAATCCCACAGCAATGGAGAAAGACAATAATAGTGATACTCCACAAAGGCAAAGGCAGGAAAGACGACCCAAACAGTTACAGGGGAATCGCTTTGGAGAACACAATGTTCAAACTATTCTCCAAAATCATACTAGAGCGCATCGAGCTAAGATTACGAGCAAACATCCCCACGAATCAATTCGGATTCACTCCAGGCAGATCGACTTTACATGCAGTACAAGAAATCCTAGTTGAGATAGAAAATAGCATGGCACAACCAAACACCCCCCTGTATGCAATATTCATAGATTATTCAAAAGCATTTGACAGCATTAACAGAAAGTTACTTTGCCACAAGCTGGAGAATGCACTGGGCAGGTCAGGTCGCGAACTGGAGACAATAAAATCGATTCTCAGCACCAACTATGTAGCTATCTACGATGGCATATCAATGTCAAAAGAAATTGCTCAAACACGAGGAGTCCTACAAGGAGACCCACTGAGCCCAGTCCTCTTTAACATTATGACGGCCGATATTGGACAAGCTATAAACGCAAGAAATACAAAGCTATTAATGTATGCCGATGACATGGCCATCCTTTCCAAGAGTCCTGAAGATCTGCAGGAGGCCATGAAGAATATCAGAAAATGGGCGTCAGAAAATTCAATGGAAATAAATAGCTCCAAAACAAAAGCAATGAAGTTCAGAAGAGGAGGCAGATTATCAAAAAATGACCACTTTGTGTGCGGCGACTCAGCCCTAGAAATAGTCCCCAACTTTAAGTACCTGGGAGTGACGCTGCAGACCACTGGAACCACGTTCACCATGCATATACAAGACAGGACCACAGCGGCAATAAATTCGATGTTCGACATCCCCAAGCTTGAGAGACTGTCCCTGCCAACGGCGATGGCACTGTTCAAACTCAAGGTAGCACCAGCGGCCACATACGGTATTCAGATAATTTGGATTCACCTAACAGCGAAAAACCTCAAGAAATTGGAGAATGTCAAAGCCAGATATCTCAAGAGGGCCTTGTCACTCTCAAAGTACACAAGAAACAGCTACGCCTACAGAATAGCACATGAATCCTACTTCATTGAGGATATCAAGCTTCGCTTCAATCTACCAGAAACCCAGGCATATAAAGACGCCATCAAAGAGAGACAAAATAAAGCCAATGCAATACCGATGGAAATAATGGACACAGAAACGATGAAAACCGATGTGTGGAAAGGACCGAACTTCCAACTTCGCCACCTATACACACGCTTCGCCGCGCATGGTTTCCATTGGAAAATATGTCAGAATCCGTCATACCACGACCCGAAGGACTGCAGATGTAAGCTTTGCGACAAGCCATGCTCCAGGTATCACCTAATGAAATGCCAAAGCAGAACTCAGCCTCTCACCAAAATTACAAAAGACTGGTGAAAACTCTAAATGTACACATTGTGTTTAATAAAATCAATTAAAAAAATAATCACATATGAGGCGGTTAGAAGCAATGAGGTATAAGTGCAAGTTTTGCAAGAAACAGGTTTAAAGTTGAAGTTGTGCAATAAAATCATAGGTAATAATCGAAATTTTTAAAAATTATATGCAGGTATCACCTAATGAAATGCCAAAGCAGAACTCAGCCTCTCACCAAAATTACAAAAGACTGGTGAAAACTCTAAATGTACACATTGTGTTTAATAAAATCAATTAAAAAAATAATCACATATGAGGCGGTTAGAAGCAATGAGGTATAAGTGCAAGTTTTGCAAGAAACAGGTTTAAAGTTGAAGTTGTGCAATAAAATCATAGGTAATAATCGAAATTTTTAAAAATTATATGCATACACTTATAAGTTATCCCTTTGCCACTAAATAAAATAGTGCTTCAAGAATATAATTATGCACCAAACTGTTTTTTCTCGAAAAAGAATCACGCCCCTTAGCTTCTAACCACCGCATATAGGTTATAATATTAGATTTAGATTTATTTATTTAGCCTGGTGGAGTTAAGGCCATGTGGCCTTCTCTTCCACTCACCAGGGCAAACATATATTACATCAGAATATAACAATCACAATGGAACTCTAATATTAAATACTAAATACAAAATTGATCAAAAAGATAATATCTATTAAATTATGATCTATAATGCAACTAGTTAATGTTAGTTAAAATTAAGACTAAAACTAATAATAAAATGTATACAATCAAGACATATTAAATTGTCCCTGCCTAACGTATATAAAAACAAAGAAAAATAATGAGATATAGAAAACTAATTTTACGTTTGTACAATATATAAAACAAAACAAAATAAAATATTTGTTAATCTTAATATTATTTTCATAGATAATTAAATTTATTAATTGTTTAAAAGAATACTATCAGTGAGGTGTATAAGTTAGTTTGTTATTAAATAATTCTTTAATTTGTTTTTTAAGGATGTTATAGTTTGACAGTCTCTGATATAGGGAGGAAGAGAATTCCATGTTTTGGTAACCGAGACCGTGAAAGATAATGAATAATATACTGTGTGATGAGGAGGGATATAAAGGACAATGTGCTGATGGGATCGAGTGTCAAGATTATGTGTGTCGGATAGTCTGATGAAGCGGCGTGCGTGATAAATAATTAGGCGATGATGTGTGAAGGATTTTATAGAGAAGGGATAGTGAATGGACAGTTCTACGATCTCTTAGACGAAGCCACGATAATTGTTCCAGGGACGGTGTAACATGGTCAAATTTGCGAATACCACAAATAAAACGTGCGCAAGAATTATGAACACGTTGAAGTCTTTGAGTGGAAATAATATTTAAGTCTGTAAAAAGAGTGTCACAATAATCAAAATGGGGCATTGCAAGTGTTTCTACTAACATTTTCCTTAGAGCGAATGGCAGACAATTTCTTACGCGATTTAATGAATGTCTTATTGAGAAGACTGTTTTGCATGTATGGTTTATTTGTGTATTCCAATTTAAGTTGTTGTCAATAAATACTCCTAGAATTTTTACTGTCTCACTATAAGGGATTTGAACTCCTTTTAGTGACACATGCAAGACTGTGTTTAGGTTAATTGTAGATAATAGTCTCTGGTGACCCATAATGATTGATTGTGACTTTCTAGGATTTAATTGCAGTCCATATTTAGTAACTGTCCAAGTCATTAGTGAGTCAAGATTCTCGTTAATTTTGGCAACAGCGTCATTTAGAGAATATTTGTCTGTGTGGATGTAGATTTGCATGTCGTCTGCAAATAAATTATGTTTGCAATGCTTTAGGGAGTTAGATATGTCATTTATGTAGATTGAAAAAAGTAAAGGTCCAAGCACCGAACCCTGTGGAACCCCAGCTTTACAGAAGGACCAAGAAGAACATAATGCATGATTTCCTACAACAGATTGCTGGCGCTCATGAAGGTAGGAATTGAACCATTGCATGGCACTATCAGAGAGTTACCCGATAAATTTTAAAGTGAATCGTATGTGTTCTCTTAAATCATCGTGTTGTGTCAGAGATAGCTTTGGCATTGAACATAAAAACAAATAAATAAAGAAACATATTCCCATATCCAACATATGTTTGGACATAAAAGTATATCTCAAATGAACTATTATAGTTTTATTATTTTAAAGATAAGCTATAAAACTTACTGCAATATTAATTAAGGTTCAAAACCACATTATATTTCTCGTAAATCGTGTAATTTGTGCATTAAGAGTTTATACGCATATGAACACATTTTTATCATTTACTTTAGATATTCTAGGAATCCTTAATAATGTACACCGTGTCCCATTCAAACCTCCCACATTTTTACTAATCATAACTCTCAAAGTATGCTGAATTATGAAATGACGTTGGTATTAAAAGAAAGACAAACTCAAAGAATTTTTGTTTTCATTGTTGCAGTTAATTCATCCGTCGCATGTTGGACAACAATGATATAAAACAAAATGGCGACTGCTCAGCAACGAGCACAAACTGTTTTCTGGTATGTAAAAGACAACGTGCTTGCGACTCCAGTACGAGATCTTAATGATTTACGAACCCATAACTTTGGCACATGTGCAACAGTACCAATGGACATGTTAGGCAGAACGTGGCACGAGATGGAATATAGACTTAATATTGTTCGTGCTACTAATGGTGCACATATAGAGGTGGCAATGAAAATTCTTTAATACCGGCCTCATTTCATAATTCCGCATAGTTTGTTAGTTATGATTAATTAAAATGTGGGAGGTTTGAATGGGACACACTGTATATCTACAAATGTATTTTAACTCTGTTTGTTTGTTTGATGTTCAAGTCCATTTGTAATGAAATTTCTTTAGATTACAGTATTCGTATTTTAGCTGCAAAAATTAAAATTCCATTAGGAACTCGTTATTAAGTAACAATATCTTCTAACATCTATATTAACTGCAAAAAGTTCACAATAACTCATCTTAATTGTATATTCCTGACTTGAAATAAGCAACTTCTTATGCAATATGGCACTGTATTATTAAGTATAATGGCGAATACAGAGAGACATGTAACAATATATCGTACATCCATTTAATATGATGTCTACATTGCAAGGCACTTTAAATAATTAAATCTCTCTCAAATTCTCCACAGCAAAATGTCTCTGTGGATGAAGTTTTCAAGTAAAGCTCGAGCTGCTTAATGTTAAGGACGATCCATTACACGAACAAGTTTTGTGTTATCTAAACTAACAATAAAACTATTAGCATATTCATATCTGTTCTTTAAAAAGATTTGTTTCAAATATTCGAGAAAAGGGATCCAATTTATTAGTCTTGTTTCAACATCATTATTACAAACGTTATTCTAAATTGAATTAATGAGATACGAAAGGAAAAATATTCCACTTTTTTGTCATTTCAAACTGAGATAACTATTTTATACGTTAACATAATCTACATCCAACGATAAAATAATCCTTCATTTTAACTCTGTTAAAATCGTATGTAAAGTTTTCAGTGACATGCAACAGGAAGAGATTATATTAGTTTGGTTTTTATATTAGTTTGGTTTTAAATCAAAATAAGAAATATTCCAAAAGAACACAATGAGTTCTATATCAATATATTGCTGTGGTCTGCTGTTACAGCTCCTGAAAAACTGTACTGAACATGCTTTGTGAGTGATAGGAAATAAAAATGGACGATTTTATTCAGAGCTATATTAAAACTCAAATCATCCTTCCGAGTAAATTTTTGTTTAGATAATTATGTTGACACCATAATTAAATATTTGATTCTAATTAATATATGTCATTAAATCTTTAGAGAATGAGGAAGGCTTACAACTGAATGGTATTAATAAGCTGTTAGTTTATGCTGATGATGTAGTATTGTTGGCCGATAGAGAGGAGATACTAAAGGACAATACGCCACGCACGCACACACACACACACACACACACACACACACACACACACACACACTGTTGAGTAACACTAAGAAATTAGGATTGGAAGTAAATATCAATAAAACTAAATATATGGTCACACGTAAGAAATTCATTATATAATGGAAATGGACAGCTAATGACAAATGAGGGATATTTTGAGGAAGTGGCTGAATTCAAATATCTAGGAACAGTAATCACAAATAGGAATGAGATGCACAAAGAAATTAAATATAGGCTCAATTCTGGAAATGCGTGCTATTATGCATTGCAGATACTCTTGATGTCCCAACTCCTTTCAAAAAACGTTAAACTGAAAATATATAAAACTATTATTTACCAGTTATATTATATGGATGCGAAACATGGACTCTTACTTTAAGGGAGGAAAGGAGATTACAAGTATTTGAGAATAAAGTACTCAGGAAAATTTTTGGACCAAAGAGAGATGAAGAGACAGGTGAATGGAGAAGACTAAATAACAATGAACTACATGGTCTTTATAGGAAGCCAGATATAATAAGAACAGTTAAGTCTCGTAGACTGCGATGGGCAGGACATGTTGCACGTATGGAGAATGAAAGACGTGCATGAACGCTTCTTGTAGAAAGCCAGAGGGAAAACGCCCAGTTGGTAGACCAAGAATGAGGTGGGAGAATAACATTAAGTATGATTTGAAGGAAGTAGATTATACAGGGAATGATTGGAAAGCATTAGCTCAGGATAGGGATGTATGGAGAGCTTATGTCCGTGCGGCCATGAACCTACGGGTTCGATAGTGCCAGTAAGTAAGTAAGTAATACTTTTTTTGAAAATATGTTATATATTGTCCTGATGAGAAGCCAAAGAAAAACATTCCACGGATCTTGGACATTCATTATGAAATAATAATATACATTATGTTATTGGGAACAAATGGAAGATATTACCTTCAACTAGTTCTAAAAGTCGCCAATAGCAAGATTTTATATAAAGAAAAAAGGTAAAAAAGGTAAAGTGATCCCACTACACGCCTCAGGAGGCTCTTGGGGTAGTAGGAGGTTAAGGCTCCCACTTTTTCTGGAAAATCGGCACTTGATCTCAGCCGGGTTGTCAGCCCTGCGTGACGGCCGCCTTTGCCCCCAGAACAAGCGTCTGGTACTCATTTCCATTAAATGGGTGAGTCGATCCCAGAGACATAGTTCCGCCAGATAGTTTGGGTCAGTTTTAAAAATGCTGACCCCACCGGGACTCAAACCCTCGACATTCCGGCTTGTAGCGCAGTACCTTAATCACTACGCTACGACGTGCCCCCAAATTTTATATAAAGTGTACGAATTTTTCTTTAGAATTTTTATTTATTCTTCTCAAAACTCTGTTGAATGGAATATTTTCCTTTTGCACTAAATTATGAAAATTCTCATTCACATAAAATTTTTCTCTCAGTTTATCGTCTGCCTACCTACCTATTAAATTCCAAAATATTAAGTAGATTCAATACGTTATTTTATTAAAACAAGGGCTGGTTCAGATGTGCTACTTTTTATTGCTACAACAAATGAATCGCTAAACACAATATCTGAAACAATGATTCGTCTTAATAAATTATAATAAAAAGTAACATTATGAAGTTCTTCTTAATAAGTAAGGTGAATCTGGTACATCGTACTTCATAAATAGCTGAGTTTCATTTAACATGTTTTGATACGCTGTTCACATCATCGTCAGCTTGTCCAGACTGTTGAATTTTCTGTTATCGCCCGACAATATAAAAATCAACAGTGTGGACAAGTTGTAGATGATACGAACAGCATGTCAAAACATGTCAAATGAAACACAAATATTTATGAAATAAGATGTAATACCAGATTTACCTTATTTATTAATGGTTTGTCTTTTCGTACTAACTCTCATCACACAAAAAAATACAGTGAATCCTGTGTTCCGAAGTTGATGGTGGTCAGTATACCCACAACCAATGGGTTACTCAGATAAAGAAAAGTAGTTATTAGTAATTAGTATTAGTAAGGAAAAGTTTCGTCGTTCAATTAAAATATTCATTTTATACAGGTCAAGTCCAGCCTAATAATAGCCCATGGATGATGGACAATATGAATGATAATAAATACTAATACTTCCAAATAATTAGTTATTTAAGAGTCGACAGACAGAATAAAATAGAAAGCATTGTAACAAACAAATTAAGCTCATCGGGAATCGAACCTGTGACACCTTGCATACGTAGCAAGCTATAATGCATTGCGCTAAGCGTTCTCTGTGTTGCTGCGCAAAAAAGAAAGCTCTTCATTGAAAGAAGAGGAACGAATTGTAGTTCTACTGTGTCATTAGTTTACTCGTGTGAATTGCGTGTTATAACTCATTCTTTTTTCTTTTTTTTGCTAAGGTTACATTTGTCATTGATTGAAAGATTATGTTCTTGCGTAGAGGTCGAAAATAAATAATATCCGTAACTAAACATATTTCATGAATAACTACTAATAATATTACATTTATAAGCCTGTTTTAATCTAAAACGTTATAAACCTCTTTGAAGAAGTTAGTATTGTTTATTGTCCAAGTGGATCTGTGCTTTTAAAACACTTCAGGAAATGAACATGCGCCTCGCGTGTCAAACCTTCGACTCGTGGATAAAATAGTACTATAAATAACAATGGAGTATAGGAATAATCTAATATAATAAAAAAGTATACTCTTGAGATGTTATTAATATTCTAGGTCCAAGTATGTAAGTACCCAGACTTAGTAATAAATTCTATATCTAAATACAGAGTGTTCGGAAATTCCCGTTCCACAGAATTCTAGGCCTTGCAGAGGGGACTGAGCAGATAACGTTTTGAAAATGAACATATGTCCAGAAACTTACAGTTTTGGTGCTGGAGATATAATATCGCATTAAGAATTTAAATCTCCTGCGCCTTCCGGAATAAATCATTAATAATTTAATGAATTATAATTCAATTAATTACATTTACACAACACAGTATTCATTGATTTCGTGAAAATGTTCAATGGCAATAGAAAAGTGAAGAAACTTAACTTCTTAACTTTGTCACTGTAACATTGAGATTGAGCGACTGCAACAGAATATGATTCGTGGATACAATGTGTGCAATGAACTTGGTGGTCTCCATAACGAACCGCTTCTGTAGTAGATAACTACCAACCATAATGTTAAGAGAGTAGAGAAGTTTGGTTAGTTTTCATATCAACAATAAATTATTCTTAGTTATAAAGTGATTTTTTTTTACATTTTCCTTGATATTGGATTGTCACAAAATCAGTGAATGTTGGGTTGCGTAAATGTAATTAATTTAGTCACACATCAATAAATTGCTATGAGTTTATCCACGCCAGAACCGGGACATTTAAACGCTTAATGGAAATTTGTTGTATCTGCAATATGAAAGCGATACATTTCCGGACAAAAGTTCCTATTTTAAAACGTTATAATTATACTCAGTCCCCTCTACAAGGGCCAGAAATTAGTAATGGGAATTTTTAAACACACTGTATCTTCCTCTGTCAAGGATTAACTTCACCGTTTATGTGTTACCTTTACCTGTTCTACGTCTCCCGGACAATCTGCTGGGAGAGAATTTTTAACTCTGGATCATACAGGTATAAGGAAAACCTTCACGGGTGAGTTTTTTATAAGCTAAATTCTGACAAAACCTCCGAGTCAATACCAATATTTATGACAAGGCAGGCCATGCTATTATCATTTTCACTAAACAAGGTATTTATGATCGCTATAGTATTTTGATATTATTTCGGATCTAAAGTCTCCTAATATTTGCCTCAGAAGTAAAGATAAAATTAAAATCGGGATCGATCCCAGCCCTGAAACTTTTCAGCCAATGATGTTGCCCTTTATACAACAGCCATGTATTATCTACGAATACCTTGGGGTTAATCCTGTATAATCATAATGTCTTATACATATTTGGTCACAAATGTGCAGTTTTCTGGAACAAAAATTGTACAAACTTAATACATGCTTTAAACACACTTTATAATTAACACGAGCATTTGCATGATAACTTCAAAATCGTCATAACGCGACAGGCCTGGAAGTTCCTTAACCTACCAGCCAGCCACTGGTCACATATCCATATGTGTTAAATCACGCTGGGCGAATGAGTATCCAAGCGGTAGAGGAACGGCAGGTTGTCAGGATGACGGTACTCCCAGTCGTTCAAGCTGGTTACCTGGAGACGCTGCTCATTGTAGCTATGCAAATTTCTCATAATGCTGGTACCATACTGGCCAAAATTATACGAGAAAATGTCTTCCCCTATAGAGATTCTAACCAGAGCAAGTATTTTAGTTCTGCCCTTGGCTGATATATAGTTATCCCTGTCGGTTTCGGTATAAATTAATAGATGAAATTAAATACACATCTATCAATACTCAAAAATTCATTATAAGTCACAATTAGGTTATGTAGTAAAATTTTAAAATATTTAAATGAGTACCTAATATATCAGTCGTCCTCAATTAAAATGGATTTCTGTTTAAAAAACTTAGTCAACTGCCGAAGACGGAACTTGTTATAAAAGGCCTACATGGGTTTACTAATTGACGAAGTTTTTATACAAAATATTTAGTTGAGGACGAATGATATAACAGGTACTGGTGGTACTTGTTTTAATATTTTAAAATTAAATATATCTGATATTAATAATACGTAAGGAGAATTAGTAGCATATTACTCAGTTCGTATTGCGTTTTTTATATAGATAAAAGAAGTGCCATTAAAAGGTTATTCATTTACGTACTATGTAAAAACCAGGATAAACTATCATTTGAAACCAATATAAAAATAAAGTAGCCTATTTCATTCTATAAATCTGTACATATGCTAGTCAAAGCCTTTAATTTTTTTTTTCCGAAAAAAAAGTCCACCGCTGTGTTCTCGAGGTAGCGTGCTGCCATGTCACGCAGCGGGCCCGGGTTCGATCCCCGGTCGGGGCAGTTTTTTTGGGTGAGGTTTTTATCGGGGTTTTTCCTCACCTGTAAGACAAATGTCGGAAAACTTTAAGGCCCAAACGGTCCCCGAAATCATATGGCCATCATTATCATCCTTATCATTATCATCATCATCCTTCACCGATGTGGAAAGCAACGGAAGCTACCACACCTACAATTCCCTAGTAGAGCTGCAAGCATAGCATGAAAATGCTATGATTGCAGTGAAGGACCTGCCTTCGGGCAGAATTACTATGGATGCATATCCGAAAATTACACCGGTATATAAAATTTGCGCCTTATATTAAATTCATATATATGGCTAATTATATTTTTATTCTCACTATATTAATGTAGTTTATATTTTTAAGGAAGGAGCCTCATTTTTGCCTCCTCCTTAGAAATGATTTGTAATTTCCACAAAATGATAAGGCTAGACAATTAAATAACAAATGGATTATAAAGGGTGTCCCATCTAACCTCCCACATTTTTAATTAATCATAACTCACAAAGTATGCGGAATTATGTAATGAGGCTGGTATTAAACGAAACAGAAATTCAAGGAATTTCCATTGCCACACATTGCTACACACTAAAACACCTCTATATGTGCACCATTAGTAGCACGAACAATATCAAGTCTCTATTCGATTTCGTGTCACGTTCTGTCCAACACGTCCATTGGTAATGTTGCAGTTGTGTCAAGGATACGGGTTCGTAAATCATGAAGATCTTTTACTGGAGTGTTCAAATACAGTGTCTTTTACATACCCCCAGAGGAAGAAGTCCAGTGGAGTGATGTCTGGCGAACGTGGTTTTATGTCATTATTGTCCAACATGCGACAGATGAATTAACTGCAACAATTAAGACAACATTTCTTTGAGTTTCTTTTTCTTTTAATACCAACCTCATTTCATAATTCCGCATACTTTGAGAGTTATGATTAATTAAAATGTGGGAGGTTTGAATAGGACACGATGTATAATTTATTTATAATAGAATTAATAAGCACCTTGTATATAACGCGATAAATATCGTTATGTTTGAATTATAATAAAATATAATAAACATCTGTAGATAATATGATACTCGTGAGATGCAATAAAATTAACAAACACTCTGTAGATAAAACTCATTGTGACTATGTCTGTAGCTGTTTGCTTTTTTTCAATTTCATGCACTATGCTTATATTTCTGTAGCACAAATTGATGGCACCCATTCAAATTTTATATTGTGAAAGCAAATAATGTTTGCACTTTCCATCAGATTTTTGTTTTGCTTGCTTGTGCGAAAAAAGATAAATTCGATTCCAGTATCCTGGCATGGCTGAATGATTGATTTGCTTGCTACGCTATAGGATGAGAGGATAATGACATCGGTGATACGAACGCGGTGATTATTGAAGGGCTGTGGATGACCTATATTCCATAGCTTGTCATAGAATAATTAATATTAAACGATACAGTTCAAGGTTATTTAATAATGATATCCGCCGCAGAATGGACTACGGTACCATAATTATTATCGATTGACTCCCAGTGGTCTCAAACATATTTTGCACAATTCTCATATTCCTTGATCACGCGACTATAAAAACCATGTTTTCTCATATACTGAATCACTGGCTTGGCTCCAGCTGACAAGAACTTTGCATTCTCTTACACTTCTATTCCAAATTATTCACATTTGTAATCCCAAATATATGTCAGATCGATTTCACCTTATATACGCTATTCATAATATCTGTACTAGATTTCGGGTCAATTAATTATTAATCTCATTATCCTGGAGCTGCCATTCAATAGCCACTTCTATGGAAAAATTGACAATATTTCTAAAATTCTGCAGTAGTATTAATATTCATGGTACAAACATGTCTGCAGAATGGATCCCAACAGATTGCCTTGGAAAAGAGGAAAAAGAGATCGGGGACGCCCACGAAAGAGATGGACACAGCAGTTATGATACTTGAAGCCGGAACGCCACCAATAAGGTTTAATGCTTGTAGTAAAAATAATAATAATAATAATAATAATAATAATAATAATAATAATAATAATAATAATAATAATGAGTATTTGATAATTCATAAATTATGTATACATACATTTATAGCTATTCTAGTATGTAAAGCTAATATATTTATTTTAAGTGCATTTTTGACTCGGTAGTATTTAATATTAAAAGTTAATTGGATTGCACAAATGTCTCTCTTTATCTCTTAATTTACAGATTGAGAGACACGACTATATTATGTTCTTAACTCTGCCAGTTTAATAATAATAATAATAATAATAATAATAATAATAATAATAATAAAGTAATCCCACTACAAATCTCAGGAGGCACATTTTCTGGACAATCGGCACTTGATGTCAGCCGGGTTGTCAGCCCTGCGTAACTGCCGCCTTTACGCCGAGAACAAGCGTCTGGTACTCATTTCCGTTAGAGGCTGAGTCGACTCCAGGACCATAGTGCTGCCAGCATGTTTGGGTCAGTTTAAAAATCCTGACTCCACCGGGACTTGAACCCTCGACCTTTCGGCTTGTAGTGCAGTGTCTTAACCACTACGCTGCGGCGTGCCCCCTTAATAATAATAATAATAATAATAATAATAATAATAATAATATATAATAATAATCATCATTTTATTAATTATAATTATTATTATCATCATCATCATCACCATCATGTAGCTTTCTGGAAGCTAAGCCACACTCTTCTGATCTGAAATCGGATGTCGAGGAATCTCTTCAATTGTCTTCCTTGGTTTCATATATCTCATGGGGCATTATTATTAATATTATTATTATTACTATTACTATTATTATACATACTTAAAAATGTATTCCCCTACCAAGTCAATAATAACTTTCAAATTCCTTTCGAGACGATGCATTTCATCTGAACCACTGTTTCTAGGCATCTCTCTCATTGATTGATCTAAAGTTCTTGTAATGTTAGCTCTTGATTGAATGTAATTGCATCTCAAAGATTTTTTCATCTTCAGAAACAAGTTGGAATTACAAGGGCTCATGTCTGATGAATTTGATGGGCCTTGCAGTACTTCACAATTATATCTTAACATTTTTTTTTACTACGCCATGTATATGAGAGCAAGTGTTATTATGTAGCACAACATTCCTGTGTTCAATTTTCTGTGATCATTTATAAAGCAATGATTTTTCGATCATCGTAGAGTCGTTAATCTTCCATTCCTATGATCTAGTGTAGAATTTTAAATTTATACCTAGGGTCTGGCTGTTTTTTTTTTTTTTTATGTGGATGTATTACTGTATTTATAATAATACCCGTAAGTTATATGCTCCAAATCTTATTTTAAAGTCTGCTGATTTTATTGCAATTAACATGTAGGTTTAAGAGAGTTAGACCACTGTTAACCTGTTTCGATATCGAATCAGAACTGGGTATACTTGTAATTACTTTAAATTACCTTTATTTGTTTTAAAATCAGCCTTATAACGTGATATTCGTCTCATTTCTGCCGCAATTATTCTTGATTTATCTCTGGTCTTGATCCTCCATTTCTCACAATTATATATTAAAGTCAGAATATCTAAAACGTTGTACATTCCTTTTTTACTTTTAATCGGAGTTTATTTTATTTTAAATATTTAGATCTTACCTCATAACTTGTATTCTATTTGAACTAGTATCAGTATATCATATATAATATACCATCGTTAGCTTTTGCAGGATGTTGCATTTTACGTTGTCGGCCCTGGATGTTGGCTCGCACAACTGAGACTACGTAAAATTCAAAATCTGGAAAACCTGACGATGTTATACAGTAAAACCTGTCTATGAAGGAACATGACGGTTCCTTAAATATATTTCCGTCTTGGCAGTTTTCCTTCTTATAAAGGGTTCCCAAATTACAAGCTTGGATTTTCTCACACAGTGTAAGGGTTTTACATGCACGATTTAAAACATTACGTATTGAACTGAAATTCAGACCAAATAGTGTATGTAACACAGTACAGTTTTCACGGTAATACAAAACGACTTTATTACACAAAAACGAGAAGGAAACGAGAAGGAACTCAACCACAGAAGGACTGAAGAGTTTCCCAACTCCCTCGCAGGTTAGGTATGCAAGCAAGGAAAAGCGAGGGATTCCCCACTGCCACACATGAGCAAGGGATCCCCGCAATACAATGGCAACACAAGAAAGTAAAACGATATAATGCAGTAGCGTCATATGCAGAATTTTCACGCGTGGTCGTTAGTACTGTAATTATAACGTGCTTAAGAATAATTTTCCGTCTTACTGAGGTAAAAATTAACTACTGGTACTTTAAAAACCATTC
Source organism: Diploptera punctata (assembly GCA_030220185.1). NCBI lineage: Eukaryota > Metazoa > Arthropoda > Insecta > Blattodea > Blaberidae > Diploptera > Diploptera punctata. Next base: position 94,174 of record JASPKZ010007700.1, on the reverse strand, counting down.
CGTTTCCGCGTTATGAAGGTTTTCGACTTATACAGGACGTTTTACATATAAATTTGTACCGTTCTGGAATTTTTTTCCGCCTCTACAGGTTTCCTTCTTATAAAGGTTCCGGCTAAGACAGGTTTCACTGTACATAATGCACCAAAACCAGTTCAAACAGAACACAACAAGTTATGAGGTAAGATTATTCCGGATTCGTCTTATTTACTAACAAGAACATCGTAAAAACACTTCCTAATGTAATTTATTAACCTTGACTAATTAACTCGTGCTCCAAATGGGAGTCAATGACCAATCACGTTTCGATTAATTTAGTTTTACAACCAATGACAGTCGTGTTTACCTCAATATTTATCGAATTCTCTTTACCAAAATAAAGAAAGCTCGTCGTTTTTAATATTCTGAACAGGTCAGAGCATTATTTTGCAGTGACTCACTCTCCCAAAAATACGTTAAATGTAGAAAATAATGAACAGATTCCTTCGAACTGCACATTTGATAATTGAGTGTTCAATAATTGTGTTTTTAAATAATTATTTTACTGAGTTGTTTTCTAAAAAAGTTAATAACCAATAATGTTGGCTATAATATACAGTTTGATGTGTTTCATTTTTTCTCCACTAGGGTGCATTCTTACAATATTGCGATCCTACTTGGCAATAAATAATATGATCGAGTTGCAGTGGATCAACAAATCAAACATAACCAAACATTTCTAATTTGTTTTCAAACATCGCCGTTAACATTAAATATATACATATTTTAAAATAAGCATATTTAAATAATGATTTGTGAGTAAACAACTTAATTGTATTCGTTAAATGAGTGTCTCAATGCCGTAGGTGCCTAACACACAATTTTAAAAAATATGCTTTTCCTTGTAATTGCACTAGAAATAATCATCTCTGTAAGAGCCACATCTGCATATAACATTATGATTGAGTTAAAATTAACACAAAAATATTATAGGCAGATATGGTTCCGACAGAGATGATTATATCTAATGCAATTACAGGGATAGGCATCATTTTTAAATTGTGGGTTAGGCACCTATGGCACTGAGCCACTCAAAATAATCCTAACAAATGCCACTCTTGATTTCCAAATCCTCTAGATAAATTCACTCGTCACTTCGAGTCTCGTATATGTATCGATAATTTGGAAATCACTCGTGGCATTACTTATGACTATTTAACTCATGCCCGAAATGGGAGTCAATGACCAATCACGTTTCAATGATTTCTGTTTTACAGCCAATCACAGTCGTGTTCCTCCAAATATTTATCAATGTTAAATTTACCATATTAAAGAAAGGTCCTCCTTCTTAATATTCTGAACAGGTCTGACCATTATTTTGCAGTGACTGATCCTATTAGAAATACGGCTACCAGATTGTATATATAGTGCATGGATGTCAATACATAGCGCTTGCTGGAGTCAATATAAAAATATTTGTAGCAATTGATTATACCACCAAAAAACGAAACCACTGTTTGCACTTTCTTAAATGTATTTTTTCACAGGTAATAGTGCAGAAAAATATAATTGTCATATTTACATCATACGACATCAGAAGTGAATTAAACTGTGTTTCATTTTTTCTCCACTAGAGAGCATTCTAACAATATTGCGTTCCTTTGGCAATAAATAGTATGATCTGGTTGCAGTGATAAACAAAAGAAGCAGATGAAACGTACCTATCGTTTCTCATTTGTTTTCAAACATCTCCGTTTACATTAAATATATAAATATTTTAAAATATCTATAGTTAAATAATGATTTGTGAGTATACAGCTTAATTTTATTCGTTAAATAGTCCTAACAAATGCCACTCTTGATTTGCAAATTCTCTAGATAAATTCACTCTTTACTTCGTGAGTCGTGAATTTATCGATAATTTGGAAATCACTCGTGGCATTACTTATGATAATGTTATTCAACTTGTAATTTATATCCAATTAATTATCGTATAAAGTGATGTTGCCTAAACACTTAAATTGATTGAACTTAACAACCATTAGATAGTTTATTTTATTCCTTACTAATATATGTACTTTGAATATATTTTTTGTATTGCAATAAGTAGGTTAAATAGTCTGATTTAAAAAAAATGTTAATTTTAGATTGGGTGTACTTTATCCGTTCAGAACGTGCTCAAGTGTACTGTGCCTCTTGAAAATAAGAGAGAAAAACAAGGGCGAGGGGAAAGTGAGAGAGTTCTAGTTGTGACGTCACTGAAACTCGAACCGACCGACGACGATGTTCAGGACGCCTCTGTTTATGCCTGAAACCACATTTCAGCCCAGTGACCTCGCATCTGTCAAAGCGAGGTTTGCCCTTTGCAAGGGCTACTGATGCGTGTATTCAAGTATTGGTTCACAACTTTTTTATCGCAAGCAATCTTCCGCTTAGAAACACATCATTCTACGCAAATTTGTCAACGTTTATTATAATCAACAAGGTTTCGACTGTATATTTATAAATATTTTTCAAATATGGTGGAGTTAACGTCAACTTTAATTATTTTAGTAGGCCGATCCTATCAGCACACTGTACTTTATATCCCTTTTCATCACACTACCTATTACTCGAAACCTTCCACAATTTATCTTGCCAGAATATGGAATTATCTTCCACCTTATGTCATTACACTGCCAAACAAATTGTAAAGAAAATTATTAACAGAAACATCTCACTAATATTACTTTTTTAACTACTAATATTTTTTTCATTATTTAATACAAATACTATTAAGATGACAGTATATTTACCTAATGTCTTATATATAAGTGTTATATTAATTCATTAGAGTTTATTACTTTCTTTATATATTTTTTCTTTTATTTTTATGAACAGTAGATTCGAGCTGTTATTCTTTTGAGTATACATTATTCCATTAGTTTAATATTAATTGTATTTAATTGTATTGTATTATTAGACATTATTTTCATTATTGTTCAGTTAATTAATTGTTCAGATAATTAATTGTTTAGTACGAACTGTTATTGTAATTTTTTGTATTTAAATGTAACATATGTTTGTCCAGGCGAGTGGAATAGAAGCGACATGGCCTTCCACCAGGCTAAATAAATCTATTCTATTCTAAATCTATTCTATATTTGGATATTTATAATGATATCTGTATTATTATTATTACTATTATTACTATTGCTGTTATTATAATAATTATTAATTTTATCAATACTATTACCATTATTTTAAATATTCGCCATTAATAGTAATAATTTAAAAAATAATCAAATGTTAGTAGTGAGCAGATGATACTTATGGTAAATCAGATGTAATATGAAAAGTTAATTATCATAGATTGTGATATAGAAGGCATAATGCACGAATGGAGAATGAAAGAGGGACATGGAAACTATTGTAGGAAAACGAAGGGAAAGCGCCTAATAAATAGGACAAGTATGAAGTAGGAAAATAAGAGTATGTAAAATTTAACTTAAGGGAGGTGAATAGTACAGCATAAGATAGGAAAACATTAGCTATGGATAGGGATGTATGGAGAGCTTATATCCACGGGGCCATGAACTTGCGAGTTTGAAAATGGCAGTGAATTAGTAGGTACCTAGTAGGTAGGACAAGAATGACTTAAGAGAACATTAACCATGATTTGAGGGAAGTGAACTATACAGGGAATGAGAACAGTTAAGTCTTGTAGACTGCGATGGACAGGACATGTGGCACGGATGGGGAATGAAAGACGTGCATGGAAGCTTCTTGTAGAACCAAGAATGAGGTGAGAGAATAACATTAACCACGATTTGAGGGAATTCGATTATAGAAGGAATGATTGGAAAACATTAGTTCGGGATAAGGATGTATGGAGAGCTTATGTCCGCGCGGCCATGAACCTACGGGTTCCAGTGAGTTAGTTTATGGTTGGAAAATATTAGCTTAGGACAGGAATGTAAAGAAACTTTATATCAGCGCGGCCACAAACCTCCAGATTAAATAATGTCAATGGGTGATCTAGTTAAATGTTAGAAGTAGCATTTTATTTAAGATCGCTCTTTAACTTCTAAGGTTATTTGAGTCAGAATTCAAAACTGGGCATGAATAGGCTGGCAATTTTATTTCACAGGTCTCACTTTGATAATCTTAAGAAGATTCGACACCCAATGTGACTCAAGATGCTTAAATATCTCGAAAAAATAATATATATAATATAGGTATAATGTATTTATTAACTATGTATATATCACTTTTCTCCCCTTTCATAAAATTAAAATACCTATTCTTCTGTTGTACATAAAACTTGGAATCGAACAGAAATTTAGTAAAATCATGAGACAATATGAATGTGTAGTGACATTAGTATTCTTCGTCCTTGTAGTCCCATGTTTTCCTTAACAGAGATTTAGGCGCTCTCCCCTACAGAGAAGAATTTGAACCATACTAATTTAGTTACACTTGTTTTCGTACAGAGGTCATTTGAGTGGTCCGTGATCAGCGTTCCGCCTCATACTGACATCTATGAAACCAAGGTTGAACTAGGACGGGGAAATTCGGTAAATTTTGCTTAGAGACTTTTTTATTCAGTCTTAAGGATTCTTTACGAGTCTGAAAATCTTCAGACTCGGGACCCACGGCTTAAAGTCCCTCCCGGAGAACTTGCTCCTTGGATTTTTCCATCTTAAAATCCATCTATCCCGTCCGGATTTAAACCCGCGACCCTCCGGACCAGAGGTAAGGAGCATAACCACTAGTCCACCGCGGCCGATGACGTTAATATTATGATTTCCTATTAATTAAACATATAAAACTATAAAATTACGTAACTAATTCATATCATTTAGGCTAAATGTGATTCAATTAAAATTAAAATGTTCAGATTTCCTAAGACAATTTCTTAAAACTGTATTTATAAACTACTAGTTAATACCCGGCGTGCGCTGCTAAACCTAAATAAATTATATGTGTTTTTATGTTGAGATGAATAAATAAAAAGAAAGGTAATTATACATTTATATCCTAATTATTTTATATATCCCATGCTGATTACCCGGCGTTGCCTTGGAATCTTCTTACCCCGATTTTCTTGGCATAAATGAGCTGAAGGGCAAAAATAGTCATTGTTAGTTATTCGTAAAAGAATACCCGCCATGCGCTGCTACGCTTGCCCGGAAATCTACTCTTCCCGATCTTCTTGGCATCAACGAGGTGAAAGGCAAAAATGGTTATTGTGAGTTATCCGTAAGAGATAGGCACAAGCTTTTCAGGTTTTTTTTTTAATATTCAGTTCTGTGTACATTAATTTGGTGTTATCTCCGGCCCTATAATAGTAAGGTAATATATTATATATGTTAATTTTCCCAAAAAAAACTTCTCTAAATGATGGAGAAACCCCCATCCAAAGAGGTCAAGTAGTTTTCGAGTCCATAAAATACAAACAGACAGACGCTCATTTTAATATAGGCCTATATTTTTTTTGTCTAATGTCACCAGGTTTTCTTTTAAGACATTTCTGGCTTTCTCCCCTAACATTGGCAGAATTGTAATCTATTTCTTAGGTTGGGGCACCTGGAAGGCGGAGTTACGTTACCCCGATGGTATCCATCCATAGTAATTCTGCCCGAAGGAGGCCCTTCACTGCAATCATAGCATTTTCATGCTATGTTTGCAGCTTTACTAGGGAATTATAGGTGTGATAGCTTCCGGTTGCTTTCCACATCGGTGAAGGATGATGATGATAAAGATAAGCATGATGATGGTCATATGATTTCGGGGACCGTTTGGGCCTTAAAGTTTTCTTGACATTTGTCTTACAGGTGAGGAAAAATCACGATAAAAACCTCACCCAGAAAAACTGACCCGACCGGGGAACGAACCCGCTGCGTGAGAAGGCAGCACGCTACCTCGAGACCACAGCGGTGGACCCCGATGGTATGATGAGTGATAAATGACAATGAAGCGCCAGGAGAGTTCTTAACCTAAACTTAAACTAAATTCCAGACCATAGACAACCATAGGAATAATTATCTATAAAGAAATATTCCTATGGTTTGACCGGGAATCGAACCCGAGTCCTCATGAACAGTAGTCAGGAACGCTAGCCATGAGACAAGTATAAAGATACATACGTAGATAACTGAGATGTCTGCTCTGTTCTGTAAAACTGAAGTAATGATAATCTAAAGAATTTAACTAACTATTTTTAAGTACTTTGTTTGTCGGCCACGTGGGCTAGTGGCTATGTTCCTAGGCTCTAGTTCCGAGGGTCGCGGTTTCAAACCCGGCCGGGATCAATGAATTTTTAGGATTGAAAAATTCAAGAGACAAGTCCTCTTGGTGGGACTTTAAGCGGTGGGTCCCGATTCTGAAGATATTCAGACTGGTAAAAGAACCTCAAGTCTGAATAAAGAGGTCTCTGTGCTAAATGTACTGACCCTTATGCACTGAGGTGATATGCCGACTCCCCTTACTGACATCTATGGATCCATCCATAGTAATTCTGCCCGAAGGCAGGTCCTTCACTGCAATCATAGCATTTTCATGCTACGCTTGCAGCTTTACTAGGGATTTGTAAGTGTGGTAGCTTCCTGTTGCTTTCCACACCGGTGAATGATGATGATGATGATGGTGATGATGGCCATATGATTTCGGGGACCGTTTGGGCCTGAATGTTTTCCTGACATTTGTCTTACAGGTGAGGAAAAACCCCGATAAAAACCTCACCCAGAAAAACTGCCCCGACCGGGGATCGAACCCGGGCCCGCTGCGTGACAAGGCAGCACGCTACCTCGAGACCACAGCGGTGGACTCTATGGATAAGCATAAATAAATTATGCTTAGTTAATACACTCCCCCTAGGGAGCACCCTAATCCCCACACGGGGAAGTATTTGGTTACGTTTTAAGAATACATAAGAATTTCATATAAATCTAAAATAATTTCAGCTAAAAATATTAATATATAAAAATATACTCACATATGAAAACTAAAAAAAACTCTGGAACTATTTTATTTATAATTTTACGCACTTAGTAGCCTAATTAAATCTACATCCTTGTAATTTCACTGCTATAGTTTTTCAATCCATTCTTTTTTTCCTTCTTCACAGTAAGGTTTCAATTTAAAACTTCTAAATTAATTAAAAACACATTTAACTAAGTAAAAAGTTTGTAAAACCTTTTATTTTCTTAACTTCAGCTTTTGCATATCGATTTTACTTAGAGGAATGGCATTTTAAATGAGTCCATTTCCCTTAAGTAAATTAGTAGAACGGATGTTGCGTACTCAATATTTACACTTTATCGAACTACTGTACGTGTTACGGCTGAAACATAACATCTCACACTGTTTATCTTAGTTTAACCTCTCCTTTTTTAGGTACTTTTATATCCTGATCTTACTGGGATATGACCTGTAGGGAGAGAATTTTTAACTTTGCATCACACAATTCTTTTTTGACCCCACTAGGACATGGAGGTCTCCCTGGATGAGAGATCAGCTCAATGCCAAAGCCACTTCCGAGATAATACAAATATTTAAATCAAAACACTCTTTTCAATCATATATACAAAGTGAAATTAAATGGATGATTATGATGACTAAATGTATGAGGACAGTTCGCTTAAAAGTTTCCCGACATTTGTCTTATACCCAGAAATCTTGCCCGACCAGACATCGAACCCGGTTCCGCTGCGTATGAGGCATATGTAGTATAGCAAACATACTTATGTAAGTTGCATCTTATAAAATAATAGGCAAAACTAAAATTATTTTAGAAATATATATATATATATATATACCTCTACATGGGTGTCCCTTTAACATAGTTAGAGTTTCTTAACTAAGCTAATTTTATTCCAGTAACAGTTAGTTACAAAATCTAATGCTATATGTGAAAGTACTTAGCCTACTTATTCATTGGCATTATCAAACCAGTAGCATCATGGCCACGCAATCATAAGCTCTCCATACATCCTTAGCCTGAGCTAATGCTTTCCAATCATTCTCTGAATAATCTACTTCCCTCTAATCATAGTTAATGTTATTTGCCCACCTCATTCTTGGTCTACCAACTGGGCGTTTTCCCTCTGGTTTTCCTACAAAAGCTTCCATGCACGACTTTCATTCCCCATACGTGCCACATGTCCTGCCCATCGCAGTCTATGAGACTTAAGAATTCTTATTATATCTGGCTTCCTATAAAGACCATGTAGTTCATTGTTATGAAGTCTTCTCCATTCACCTGTCTGTTCATCTCTCTTTGGTCCAAAAATGTTCCTAAGAACTTTATTCTCAAATACTCGTAATCTCCTTTCATCCCTCAAAGTAAGAGTCCATGTTTCGCATTCATATAATATAACTGGTAGAATAAGAGTTTTATATATTTTCAGTTTAACATTTTTTGAAAGGAGTTGGGAAAAATTGAGCCTATGTTTAATTTCTTTGTGCATCTCATTCCTATTTGTGATTATTGTTCCTAGGTATTTGAATTCAGCCACTTCCTCAAAATTTCCCTCATTTTCTGTCCATTTTGATCATATAATGAATTTCTACGTGTGACCATATATTTAGTTTTATTGATATTTACTTACAGTCCTAATTTCTTAGTGTTACTCAATAGTGTGTGCGTGTTGTCCATTAGTATCTCCTCGCTATCGGACAATAGTACCACATCATCAGCATAAACTAACAGCTTATTAATACCATTGAGTTGTAGGCCTTCTTCATCCTCTAGAGATTTGATGACATGCTCTAGTATAAAATTAAATAGCAGAGCTAGATTTGAACGTATCGAAAATATTTATTCAGAAATCTCTTAGTTCAGTGAGAAACGTAGATGACGCTTTCCATCATTTTAGAGCCATTATCGGGCACGGATTGGCCTTTTGCCAAGACTCGTTGAAGGATTATGCGGCTGAACTACGTAATTTTGTTTAATGGCTGCCCTACCACATCTGTACTGTTTCACTTATTTTCAAGCTTTTGAATTCCTACACTTCTAGTTACCTGGCGTCCAGATTTGAGAAGTTACACAAGGTTACAATATAAGTCTGCTAACAACCCCTCTTAACAGCTCTTCCTCTTATTCCACTTATTTCACAGTAGCCTCTGCCCGCTCCTGGAATTCCCTCCCTCAAGATATCAGGGGCTCCCGCACATTTGACACTTTTATGTCACGCTTATAAAATTACTTGTTAAATCATTAATTTTCTCCAGAACTAAATTTATTCTGCCATTAATAGTATTTTTTTTTTCATTTTTCTAATTTGTAAATTTGATATAGTTATTTTTCGTTAAATCTGGAGTAAATCAAAATATATTGTAAACAATAATCTTATTATAGATATATCATGAATAATTTCATTTGTAATTTAGATGCAGGAGTTTTTTTTTCATTTTTTAACATGATTGAGATATAGACAAGGCCTTAAGTCCTTAACCCGGCCAGGTAAAATAAAATAAATAATAATGATAATAATAATAATAATAATGATAATAATAATGATAATAATAATAATGATAATAATAATAATGATAATAATAATAATGATATATAATAATAATGATAATAATAATAATGATAATAATAATGATAATAATAATAATGATAATAATAATAATGATAATAATAATAATGATAATAATAATAATGATAATAATAATAATGATAATAATAATAATGATAATAATAATAATGATAATAATAATAATGATAATAATAATAATGATAATAATAATAATGATAATAATAATAATGATAATAATAATAATGATAATAATAATGATAATGATGATAATAATGATGATGATAATAATGATAATAATAATAATAATAATGATAATAATAATAATGTAATAATAATAATGATAATGATAATAATTAAAATGATAATGATAATAATTAAAATAATAATAATAATAATTAAAATAATAATAATAATTAAAATTATTATTATTATTATTATTATTATTATTATTATTATTATTATTATTATGTTATCAATTGAGTGAGACACATGGTCGCATGCTGAGTTGCGGTAAATGTTTGCTAACGTTGTGGATTCTGCAGCTTGTATCTATGTAATTTACATCATGTAATAGTGAACAATAAATTTATTGTAACAATAATAATAATAATAATAATAATTATAATAATAATAATAAGACAGTTATATGAAAATCGAATAAAACAAAACTTGAAACCAAGAGTTGGAGATGTAGAAATAGATTGGAAAAATTAAAAGAATCAATAAAAAAAAGCAGCAAATGAATGTTTGGGAACCTCCAAAAAATAGACAAAAAAATCGATTGAAAGTTTGGAATGAAGAAATAAAAGAAGCAATCAGTAATAAGAAGATAGCTTATTTAAAAATGGCTTAATTCTGGGACTATTAATGATAGGAATAGATTACAAACACAAAAGAGCAATAGGTCAGAAAATTATCTAGAAAATTAAAAAATGAAGGATGGGAAAGTTTTATAAAAAAATATAGAAAAAAAGATGTCACAGGAGCAAAAAAGATATGGTTTCAAAGTACTCATCCAGCGATTAAAAAGAAGATTGTACGGATAAATTTGGCTATAAATGGGAATGACAGCAGAACAATGGACACAGCATTTCAGACAGTTATTATATGCAGAGGAAGAAGAAACAAATACACCTCCCTGTCCCACAGAAGAATATATAGCTATAACATTGGATGAAGTGATAGAAAACTATCAAGAAAATGAAAAATAGAAAAGCTAGAGGAGTAGATGGTATTAACCAATGGAGCTTTGGAAATATGGTGGGAGAACCACTCTATATTAGATTGGTACAAATATTTAATGAATATATGGGCACATGGAATAATACCTCAGGACTGGAAAAACATCATTAGTAATAACCCAATCCATAAGAAAGGAGAAAAAAAGTAACTGTTCAAATTATAGAGGTATATCATTGTTGACAACAGCATCTAAAATATATACATCCATTATAAAACGAAAACTCCAGAAAAATTACAGAAGATAAAATTGGAGAGGAAAAACAATGTGGGATTCCGAAAAGGCCGATAGTGTATCGACGCTATATTTGTTATAAAACAACTAATTGGAGAAGTGGAAAAGAATTTAATATCCCCCTATATATATTATTTTTAGATTTTGAAAAGGCCTATGATAGAGTCAAACGGAACATAATGTGGAAAAATATTGGAAAGCTACCAAGTCCCCAATAATCTAATAAATGCTATAAAAAGTTTAAATTATATGAAACCACATTTATAAAAGTAAAGTTAGATCATGGAAATATAACAGATAAATTTGAAATTAACCAAGGTTTAAGACAGGGATGTTGGACTATCTCCATTACTGTTTATTCTATATCTAAATAAAATTTGTCCAGGAGTGGAAAAAACTAAACCCCCCAGGAGTAAAAATATGTAGAGGAATTCAAATACAAACAATAATCTTCGCAGATGATCAAGTACTTCTAGCGGAGAATGAAGATGATTTGCAGAGATCAGTGTTTAAATTGCAGAATACCCTAGAAAAATACAACATGAAAATATCTGAAAATAAAACCAAATCCATGGCAATCACTGGAAAGGAACTTTCGAGAGTTAAAACATAATAATAAATAATAATAACCAATAGAACAAGTAACACACTTTATAATTATTTAGGTAATAATATATCACAGTTTCATAATCAAAAAGATGTGGAAACAAATTTAGAAAAATATAACAGATTAAATGGTATAATTAGGAGAAATTTTGGAAAACAAATGAGGAAAGAAATTCCAATTGAGATTTCATATATGCCATACGCCAAACCTGCTTCTACTATACGGAAGTGAATGCTGGACACTTCGAGCAAAAGAATAATTCCTGCAGGCATTAATACGACTTCACAAATGAAGATTCCCTCCGATCCTACTAAACTGGTAGTAAACAATTAAGAGGATATGAATAGAAATAGTGATGAGATAAGGCTGGCAGTGGAATAGTATGGAAATGGTGTGAACATACTACATATTTATCAGATTAAATGGTTCCAAACACGTCCAGAGAATGTCAAATTCCCGTTTACCAAAGATGCATTTACCACCTCAACCCTAATGGCAAAAGAGACCTAGGAAGACCCTTCAACACCGATGGAAGGATCGAGTTTTTGTTAGTGCCAGAACGGAGCATCATCAGCGCGCAATACGGCATTTCTGGAGAAGAATAAGAAGATAATAAATAATAATTATAATAATAATAATAATAATAATAATTATAATAATAATATAATAATAATAATAATAATAATAATAATTATATTATAATAATAATTATAATATAATAATAATTATAATAATAATAATTATAATAATAATAATAATAATTATAATAATAATAATTATTATAATAATAATAATAATAATTATAATAATAATAATAATAATAATAATATATCACTTTATTTTAACGGTTCTGATAAATAATTAACTTCGAAAAGTTAAAGCTGGATGTGAAATTAACGAAAACGTTTGCTCACAGATCTTGGTATTTTTAATTAACAATACTCTAACTGCTAAGACAATTAGCGTCGTAAATTAGCTCAGAGTCCTACTATTTCTGTTTGGGATTATTTTATGTTACGTATTCCAAGACACGTGATTCGTTGTTATTCTTCTTTTCCAAAAAAATATAATTAACCATAATCAGAATTGTACGCCCTGAAAAATCCATCGATCCCGATCGGTTTTGAACCTGAACATGGAAACTAGAAGCAAGCATATTAACAACTATTTACAATATGACTAACTAAAGTTATCTTTATCTGACAAAGGAACTGTCAATCAATGCTTGCCGAAACCTACCTTGCAATTTCTCCCAGAGAAGCTTCGTGATGTACAAAGGCAGAGTCCAAAACATCTGCCGTTTTTAACTGCAAGGTAGAGAAATCTAAGCCAGAATCCAGCAATAGCAGCCCACTTTATGGAGCAAATGGACTCCCTTCTTGAGCAAGAGCGAGGTGGATTGTGGCGGAATGCTGCGCAGACGTTATGTAGTGAGGGTTATTCAATGTACCGAGACAGGAGTTGTAAAACTTACCTACATATTAATAAATAGGATTTTCTTGGTGATAATAATATTGTATTACACATTATCAATAAAACCCAAATCACCAAACTAAAATATTTTTAATAGTCAACGCGTTTCCGTAGCGCGGCTATCGTTATCAAGACTAGTTATTGAATCAATAACTAATCTTGATAATGATAGCCTCGCTATCGAAACACGTTAACTATTTTAATATTCATATTTTAGTTTGGTGATTTGGGTTTTATTGTTAATGTATAAAACAATTCTTATCTACAGTGGAATATTTGGCAGTGGATTTTAGTGCCTTACAGTTAAAAATAACGTTTTTTCTTATTTTTATATTTATTTCTAGATACGCATTTGGTACATGATAACGCTTCTTTGGGAGAAATTTCAAGGCAGATTTCGCCATGCAATGTTTGACACTTCCCTTGCGCTCACTCAGTGACACTATCGAATCCGTAGGTTCATGGCCACGCGAGCATAAGTTCTCCATATATCCCTATCCTGAGCTAATACTTTCCAATCATTACCTGTATAATCTACTTCCCTCAAATCAAAGTTAATGTTATTCTCCCACCTCATTCTTGGTCTACCAACAGGGCGTTTTCCCTCTGGTTTTCCTACAAGAAGCTTCCATGCACGTCTTTCATTCTCCATTCGTGTCACATGTCCTGTCCATCGCAGTCTAAGAGACTTAACTGTTCTTATTATATCTGGCTTGCTATAAAGACCATATAGTTCACAGTTATGTATTCTTTTCCATTCACCTGTCTGTTCATATCTCTTTGGTCCAAAAAAAATCCTAAGAACTTTATTCTCAAATACTCATAATCTCCTTTCCTTCCTTAAAGTAAGAGTCCATGTCTCGCATCCATATAATATAACTGGTACGATAATAGTTTTATATATTTTCAGTCTAACGTTTTTTGAAAGGGGATGGGATGTCAAGAGTCGCTGGGACACTTCTCTGCGAGTTGAAATAATTTTCTTTTAGGTTTGAATAGAACATGTGTGTAGTTTACATGTCCGTTATGTGAATTCCTCGTTTATTGCGCAGTTTAAATGCAAAAGTAGAGAATCAAGCTCGCGGAACTTACATGAGTTGACTAGAGCAAAGTAATTACTGGAGCCATTAAAGTTGTGTTGCAAGTCTCTTCATCAATCATGTCCACCACATAACCATGTTCAGTAGTGTTTAAACAAAGGGAACAATGTTTCATGTTTATATGTTACAGCTGTTTGAATAATGTCAAGCTATAAAATTTAGTTTAAGTGCGGAGCATCTTCTTTGACGTTATAACCTCTCTATTGCGCTTTTATGTCTTGATGGCGCTGCTGTAATACTATATGTTCTAACAAGCTTAAACAGAAAAGTGTTTACTGGTCGATAAATATTTGTGAAGAATGTTTACCCAACTTAAATATAAATAGACTACTTCACGAAATCTTAACTCCAATATCAATATAATTGCAATTTATATTCCTTGAATATATTATAACATTGAGCTGATGGCTCACTCGGGGAGGCCATCCAGTCTTTGTGTGGTCAAAACAAAAGTATGTGTGTGTGTGATCCATAATTGAAAATTCCTCTCCCGATAGGTCGTACCGCTCGCTGTAGGGTGCGGGTGGTGTGTGACACGTAAAAGTACCTATCAGGTGAGAAGTTTACTGCGCCATTGGAACGGAATGAAAAAAATATATATTTTAATGATTATTTTTTGATTATATACAAGTTTCCTCATTAGAGGATTGCCTCAAGGACAAAGTGATACAGACTATTAATTTTCGAAATTGATGAAACACATTTTGTAAATACATTAGAAAAATTCAAATTGTAATTTAAGTACACATACTATAAAGTAGAAAATTTTTAAAGATGGTTTCTTAAAATTGAAATTGATCCTTTAATGGCAGCGATGATAATTTTAGAAATATACACCCAGTCCAAATCTAAGGAATTCCAAAATTTAGCTAAGAATCCTGGTATAGTACCTCTTGCCCCGATCATCAATCCTGTGACAGTTATACTATCTAATTGGTATTCATCTTCATAATATTAAATTGTTGGCTCATATATGGCTTTCTTTTCACAGTCAACTTCCTCAGGTTGGCCACTATGAGTCACAAATCAATTTGTTGTAACCCTAAAATTGGCAAGGTATCCTATAAGACACACCCGTTAGTTTATTTGATATTTTAAATTAATTAGAAGAAAACCAACGAGAAGAAATCACCCAAATGTATGCCTAATTATACAATATACCTTATAACAACAGTTACGCAAGATTCCGTTTTCACTGCGGTCAGCCACATTTAAATACGACACTAAAAATTAGTGATTTGGCAATTGGATTATTATCTCTTTATAATTATTTCTTTACCTCGATTTAATTTCTCCCTTATAAGCACTTTTACATGGCCAACATCACTCGGGCCTTACAGAGACATGTCTTGTCAACAAAATATGTTTTGCGCAATAGTGCGTTTTGTCGTACTTACCAAGCAATGGCGACCATTATTGAAAGTTCAACTTCCTACATATCGGCGTTGCCAAACTAAATAACTATAGTGTAATATTACATTTACACCCACGTGCGGGAAGTAAAACAATTGCCCTCTATGTACACTACGTACAAAAAATATCCAAAAGGTAGTGTTAAAGTACATTATACGAAACAAATCACTGCATTTTAAATTAACTGAAATTCATTTGAAACAATATAAAACAATAAATACGTACTTGCGGCCATGTTATCGATAATTGTTCTCAAGACCTCCTGTTCTTTCAACTAATAAACATTGCCCACACTGTTAACATTAGTCAATTTGTTTATAATGAACGCAAATATTTCCAACAAAGATATTATTTTACTATTATTTATTATTTTGAAAACACCATCACGCAAAAAATAATGTACAACGCACGTTTGTGAAGTGTTTTACAGAATCTCGGAAATTAAAAACCTCCCTATCGCTGGGGTTTTAAATATTTTTCCTCGATTCTGTAAAAACCACTTCCCAACCTCGTATCGTAATATGATATTAACTCTGTAACGCACGTTACCTTTCTTTACATCGTCACTTTGAGAATTTTCCTCATCATTGAGGGGTTTCTCCAACCAGTCTTAGTAATTAACATAAATTTAAAAAAACATGCATACATATAAATGACTACGGACTTGTAGACTATCAGTTTGCAACAAATATTCACAAATTTCCCTTAATTAAAGTTCTCCATCGTTCTCTGTCCTCTGTGTCTTCAACTGTTACATCACATTTCGTCACTGGATTTTGAATGTTGTTTTTCAAGGTTGTTCTTGGTCTTCCTTTTCTGTTCCTTCTTTCAATTTTCCATGCATAGACGGCCTTTGGTAGTCTTCCATCGTGCATTCTTCTTACGTGTCTATACCATTTTAGCCTCCTGTGTTCAATATCATCCATTATATTTCTTTCTGCATTCATCCATTTTTCTAATTTATGTATTTCTAATTTTTTCCAGTCGAGATTTTCTGGCAGCTCTTCTCCAAAAATCCATTTCAACTGAAATTATTCTGTTGACATGTTGTTGTGTCATTATCCAAACTTCCGATCCATTTAACATTATACTTTCTAGTATGGACTTATAAATTAGTAATTTTGTTCTGTTAATTGTATTGTATTCATAACTTGTAATCGTTTATATATATTGTAATTTAGATTTAAGACTTTTCTTTTGTATTTTTTTTAAACCTGGTTGAGTGGTAGACAAGGGCTTAAGGCCTTAACTCTGCCAGGTAAAATAAAGCTATTATTATTATTATTATTATTATTATTATTATTATTATTATTATTAATGATGTTTTTACTCCATAGTATAGAGTTTAACATTGCTATGGGTTTTCTTCCATTACTAATCATTTTTTGCTATTTCTTTATTTGATGTTCCATCTTTCTCTAGAATTGATCTCAAATAACAGAAACTATCGCCCTTCCTTATCTTTACCTCATCAATATATCATTCATCTGGATCATTTGTTAAATACTCTGTTTTGTTTTTGTTGATTTTCAAACCCCATTTCTGATACGTTGACAACTGATTACACGTATAATTTGCATCTTCTCCATCCTGGGTTAACTTATAATTATCTGATCGTCGGCAAAAAGTGGTGTAGATAGGCCATCTTCTTTCGTTAATTCTAGTCCCATTCTTGCAAATCTACGTGACCATTCTACTAAACAAATGTCTAAATATATTTTAAACAGTGTTAGTGACATCAGGCGTCCTTGTAACAATCCTTTACTAGTTCCAAAAGGTTCTGATAACAGACTCCATTTTAATTTGACATGCGTTGTTCTTATATATTTCTTGTATTACTTGAATTAGGGATTCATCAATGTTTACTCTACGTAAAGCTTCCCACAATTTTGCTCTTGGTACATTGTCATATGCTTTTTATAAATCTATAAAAACCAATCCAATAGCTTTTGATTTATTTTCACATTTCTCAACGATTTGTCGTATTACAAATACATTATCTATACAAGTTCGACTTGGTGTAAACCCACATTGCTCTTCTATTCCACTCTAACATTTTTCTATTTTGTTTTTTATTACTTTTCCTAGGCATTTCATCAGGGAATTCATAACACATATTCCACGGTAATTTTCACAATTCCTTCTGTCCCCTTTCTTAAATATAGTTATGATACGTCCTACTATCATTTCTTCCGGTATTTTTCCTTCTCTTAAAAAGTGATTATATAGTTTTGTTATGAGTTTGAATAAAGCTTTTCCTCCATTTTTTCAATATTTCTAAATGCATTCCTCCCGGTCCTGGTGATTTTCCATTCTTCCTTTCCATTATTTCTTTACCATACGCTAATTTCCCTACATATATCAGCAAGTGGCATGCGGTCTGCACATCACCTCAAACAGGCATCCAGTTGGATGCGGAAGGCCGATTATATGTTTCTCAGAGGCATTAATTTATTTACGCTTGAGTTTCTTTTACGAGCCGAAAATCTTCAGATTCGGATCGCATGGCTTTAAACACCTCCGGAGTATTTTCCCCTTTCATCGTAAAAATCTATCGACCTTGGCAGGGTTTGAATTCGCGACTCTTGGGACCAGAGGCAAGGAACAAACCTCTAGAACATAAGATCATAAGATGGAATAAATAACTATAAGGAAATATTAAAAAATATACATTTATATTATCTTCTTCTTGTAAGCCCATGTTTCCCCTAACAGAGATTTAGGTGCTCTTCCCCTACAGGGAAGAATTTGAACCATACTAATTTAGTTACACTTGTTTTCGTATAGATGTCATTTGAGTGGTCCGTGGTCAGCGTTCCGCCTCATACTGACATCTAGGAAACCAAGGTAGTACTAGGCCGGAAAATTAGGTAAATTTTGCTTAGAGGCGTTTTCATTCAGGTTTACGGATCTTTTCCGAGCCTGAAAATCTTCAGACTCAGGACCCACGGCTTAGAGTCCCTCCCGGAAGACTTGCTCCTTGGATTTTTCCATCCTAAAAAAATCCATCGACCCCGGCCGGGTTTGAACCCGCGACCCTCGCGACCAGAGGCAAGGAGCATAACCACTAGACCACCGCGGCCGATTAAATTTATATTATAATTAACTAAATATTATGTATAATGTGTACTCGATAAAATTAAACCCGTATTTTTCTATCCTACAGCATGTAAAGTAGTTACTTTTTTTATTTACTGTGAAAAAATGTTTATTTGCATCATTTTTAAAATTACTTCTCAAAACGGGGAATGTCGTAGAGTAGTAGTTAATGAAATAAGCCATGGGTACTAATTTTTTTTAACTGGCCTAAATCTTCTGGCGGCAATATGCCCTGGGGTCTACTCAGTTTCTAACTGAAATAAGTACTAACCATATGTTCTGGAGGTAAAGACATCCCTCAAGAAGGGCTGAAAACCCGCCTTACATTTCATGCCGATTGTTTAGAAGGTGGGGGAGCCTTAAACTCCTTCTAGACCAAAGATTTCCTAGGGGCTATAAAGAATTTCTTTACCTGAAATTTATATCTCTAAAGAACAATCATCAGTCTTAGCTTTTACTACCATCATGTATGAAGGTTAAAAAAAACAGAACTTCTGTATTCTACCATCTAGCAACTCTTTTAATCAAATTATGTCCCAATTTATCTGCTGAAGTATCTCATTTCAGAGTAATTAGAGTGATTAGGAAATAATTGATGTACAAAGAACTGGAAACAAGTGAACACTGTTTTTTATTCGTTTAATTAATCATACAGCTAATCAAAGGTGGTCCATATGAGTTTGTGCATGAGAGACATATGAATGAGTTTAATTAATTTGCTGCTGTCAGCGCTGTCACTGGGGATAACGTAATAAAGCATGAGCTGTTAATACCAGCAACGCATAATTCTGTTTTTAAAAAGCGTATTTAAAGAGAACTCCACATTTCTGTGTTGTCTTGGTTTATTAGCGGCACATGAATTACTATAAACGCGTTGACTGTATAAAATGAATATTACACCCTATAGCATTCCATCTCTGTAGTATGGAGGTTTGTTGCCGATATCTGGGGACGATTTTAAATTTTTACAGTGGCACAACTGTTCTCACACAGTCTTGATTTGCAGGTGTACACCCTCAGAAAAAAAATGAGTCATCCGCTGATTCTATCAATCGATCGGGGAACTTCGTGAGCGCTCGCAGAAGCCGTATTCACATCAACAGTTTTCAGTAATTGCACTGGGTTGTTTGCTAGTTAACGCAGTGCACGCTCAAGCAACAATAAAGAGAGAGTTTGGCTTAGTGTGTTTCCGTGGACGAGAGGTTTAGAAGACGTAGTCTGCGTTTGTAACCTCACGGGTTCGATTCTCGTTCTTCTTTTTTTGAGTGAATGTTAGAATAGCATTTCGCCTGTAATGCAGTTTCATATTTAATTTTATATTTGAGTTTTATGGCTTTAATGCACGCACAAAACACACAAAAAACGTAAATGAAAACCTTTTCTTAATGAATAACCCCTCAATATAGAGTAATGAATGTTTAAGTTGACTCTCTTGCTCTTCCCTTTATTCATATTCAACTCTACAAACTAAGGAGTAAACAAATGAATGGATTTACTCTCCCTCTAACATCCAGCAATTCCTTAATACAGTGTATATCAAGGACGTTTGCTATAGTGTACAAACAAGACTATTGTGGTAACATAAACATTGTTTCAATTTAGTTACAATATCCAGCCATAGTAATTCTACCCGAGGGCAGGTCTTTCATTGCAATCATAGCATTTTCGTGCTATGCTTTGCAGCTTTACTAGGGAATTATAGGAGTCATAGATTCCCGTTGCTTTCCACATTGATGAAGGATGGTGATGATAACGATAAGGATGAAAATGATGGCCGGATTATTTTCGGGGACCGTTGGGCCCTAAGCTTCCTGACATTTGTCTTAAAGGTGAGGGAAAAATCCCGAAAAAACCTCACCCAAGAACCTGTCCCGACCGGGAATCGAACCCGGGCCCTCTGCGTGACACGGCAGCACGCTATCTAGAGACCGCAGTGGTGGACAGTTCCAATATAAGGTCTGCTATTGCACCAACATTTGTAATTATTTAATTGTTAGAAGTTACATATTACGAATGAATGAACAGCGCATACCAAGAAGAATGTATAATTATAAACCGAAAGGGAGAAGATTGTTGGGAAGACCATTGAAGAGATGGAAGGACCAATTCGACCTATAATGAGATCCGAACAGGCCATCGGGCTTAATCCTTGTTGATGATGATGAGAAGTACATAAGTTCGCGGGTCAAATTTAACGGTATCGGCTTCATTATAATATGTTTAAGACATTTTTGTTTGTAAAATTTCTTGCATCTAGATGCAATACTGTTCTCGTCTCTGCAATTAATGTCGAATTCTTTCGAAAACCCCTGGATCATTTCTGAATTCTTGTAAAGCATGTACAACTCTCTGCTCCAGTTCTTCAACCGTGTTAACGGGTGTGCTGTACACTTCGCTTTTGAGGTGACCCCAGACACACAAATCCAAAGGATTTAGATCAGGTGATCTTGGAGACCAAGGTACAGATCTGCCTCGACCTATCCATCTTTGGCCGTATCTGCGCGTTAGACGTCGTCTCACAGCAGCAGCAAATGTGCCGGAGCTCCATAATGCATATACCACAAACTCCGACGTTGCTGAAAGGGAACATCCTCAAGCAATCCTGGAATATTACGCCGCTGAAACCTAAGGTACCTCCGTCCATTAAGTTTTCGTGGAAGAATGTGTGGCCCAATGAGATGATCATCTAGTACCCCTAACCACACATTCAGTGAGAAACGGTGCTGATGTGGTGACTCATGAACAGCATGTGGATTCATTTCACACAAAAAATGTGTGTTATAATTAAAAACACCATCGCGTGTGAACCCTGCTTCGTCTGTAAATAAAATGTTACATGCGAAACGAGGGTTGACTACAGTCTAATGTTGGATCCACTGACAAAACATCACTCTATGAACAAAGTCCGCATCATTGAGACATTGAACTCGTTGGAGGTGGTAAGGGTGCAGTAAATTGCACTGTAAAATTCGCCATACACTGCTGTGGCTTAGTACAGACACTTGTGTGGCAATTATTCTCGTCGAGGTTCCTGGAGAGAGCTGTACTGCTTCCAACACCATAATCTTAACCTCAGGCGTTTTGCGAGCAATCCTACCTATTGCTCTGCCATCTGCAAAACCCCCATTTTCTCTCAGGCGCTGATGGACCCTTGGAAATGTGCGACTTTCGGGGTGTCTTCGATCAGGATATGTATCTTGGTAGCACAAAGCGTTCAGTCTCCCGTGCATTGTCATTAGCCCTACCGTACATGAAATGCCTATCCGCCATACCCTTCGTTACTTGTAAGGTTTCATTGTAACTACCAGAACAGCACAAGTGCACTATTCTCCTGAGACGAGACCGATACCTTTTGAAACTGTGTACTGTAGCCGTCCTGTACGTTCTGCGTGTATGGTTTGATTACAACTCCACCTCTCGGCAATGTTCAGTTTTGTAAACAAATAACATAGGACCGCTTCAAGTGCGCAAGGAGTAAACCTTAACGATGTTACAAGCAACGACGTCAGTGGCGACCGTCTAAGCATACATTCATAATTATCTCGCAAACGGCTCGATTGCGGACCCATGTTTACTGGGAAATGGTTGCTTCTATTATCGTGTACTTTCAACGATGTAAGTTTGCGCCATCCTATTTGATACACCCTGTATTGTAGTGTACCGATAAGTCCCGAGCCATTTTACCAACTAAGAAGTAATATGCATTTTGCAGATTGGTGTAGAGAATGAAGGGGCACTTTCTCAAAGAGCTTAGTGATCAGAGAAGGATATTCCTACAAGGTAAATTAAATATCCAAAGAATAGAAATCCATCCATCCATAGAAATTCTGCCCGCGGTCAGGTCTTCCGCTGCAGTCATAGCATTTTCATGCTATGCTTTGCAGCTTTACTAGGGAATTATAGATGTGGTAGCTTCCCATTATTTTCCATACTGGTGAAGGATGATGATGATAATGATAAGGATGGTAATGATGGCCGGATGATTTTCGGGGACCGTTGGGTCCTAAGCTTCCTGACATTTTGTCTTACAGGTGAGCAAAAACCGAAAAACCTCATCCAGGAGCCTGTCCCGATCGGAAATCAAACCCAGGCCCGCTGCGTGACAAGGCAGCACACTACCTCGAGACCACAATCGGTGGACAAGAGTACAAAAAAAGTTGAAATTAATATAAAATATTACCAGAGAAATGTTCTAATACCAATTTATAGACATAAACTTCATGTGCTTTATGGTGTAGAGGCAAAAATATGAGGGTGGGCCTACTTCAGGTCAAGACCGCCATTCATGCTTTTTATTCCACTCGCTATTTCTTGGAGTAAATTGAACGGAAATCTGAAATGCGTGCTATATAATTTATCTAAATTCCTTTCAAGTCGTCATATGCTTCTTAAAAAAGACATATATAAAGGAAAATAGAATAAAAAATTAATGAAAGTACGAGTCTTTAATGTCCATGTTGTCTCGGAAATGGGCCCAGCATTCAGCAGTTCATTCATCCGCGGAAGCTTTTAATGTACTTATGTGATCTAATAATTCATCATCATCCTCGACGCTATAACCCTGGTCGAGCCTTGACCTGCTTAGGAATGCATTGCCACTGGCTCCTATTAATCGCCTTATTTCTCGAGACTTCCAGGCCCTCTCAACACAATCCAAATATCTGATCCTTAATCGTCCAACTTTCCTATTTCCTTCAGAATTCGCTCTTATAATGAGATTTACTGGATTGAGTTCACCCGGGCTAATTGATCCTCACATCTCAATATATAGATTTTAATTTTTCTCAACAAAGCAATGTCTTCATACAGATAATACATATCACAGTTAAATGTTTTCTCCACACACTTTTTTCCCCTAAAAGTCCCATATTTTCCTCAACAATTTCCGTTCAAAGGCGTTCAATCGATATTCACTACTTCTATGCAAAGACCATGTTTCAGTTGCATAAGATAAAACTGGTAATACTTATCTAATATACAAAAATGAATGTTTGTTTGTTTGTTTGTTTGTTTGTTCGAATTTTATGTGTTACCATACAGTTCTTCCGATTGTGATGGTGCTTTCTGCAAAATATTCAGGAGAGAGATGTGATGCTCATCTCCTACACCCTTAAAAATCACTCTTTGTAATAAAGAAGTCACTTTTTGGACGTATAAATGGCTTACGCTGACTAAACCATAACAAATACATAAAATGAATGTACACAGAATTTAATATCTCAAAAAGTCTACAAAAAAAGGCCTGAACAACATAAGTTTACATTTTACGGATAACTCACAGTAACAATTTTTGTCTTTCATTGATGCCAAGAAGATCGGGAAAAGTATAATCCCGGGCAATCGTAGCAGCGCAAGGTGTGCCTTCTCTTATGGATAACTGACAATAACGAATTTTGTTTTTCAGCTTATTTATGCCAAGGATCGGGATAAATAGATTCCCGGGCAACGCCGGGTAATCAGCACGAGGCGTCTTAAATAATTACGATATAAATTTATAATTATTTTTCCTTTTACTTATTCAACTAAACATAAAAACACGTTACTTTTCGTCTTTCAGCTCATCCATGCCAAGAAGATCGTGATAAATAGACTCCCGGGCAACGCCGGGTAATCAGCACGGGGTATCTAAAAATAAATACGATATACACTTTTCCTTTTACTTACTCAACTAAACATAAAAACACATTACGTTTCGTCTTTCAGCTCATTTATGCCATGAAGATTGGGATACGTAGAATCGTGCGTGACGCCGGATAATCAGCACGGGATATGTAAAAATAATTACGACATGAATTTTTCTTTCACGTATTCAGCTATACATAAAAGCACATTAATTTTCGTCTCTAAGCTCATTTCTGCCAAGAAGACCGGGATAAGTAGATTCCCGGGCAACGACGGGTAATCAGCACGAGGTATATAAGTATAATTGCGATATAAATTTATATATTTTTTTCCCTTTCACTTATTCAACTAAACATAAAAACACATTAATTTTCATTTATTTAGCCGCAGCAGCGCACACCGGGCGTCAGTTAGTGTTGAATAAAAATTAATACGTGAAAATAAAATATGGTATTTTATAATCTCCACCCCCTGTTGGAAACTTGAACCAAGGTACCTTTAAGGTGAAGGTCAAACTGAGGTTAAGATAGAGAGATTTATTTACAACATCAATTGCCAAACGATTGGCAATAAACTCACAAATATTATAATACAAATATACAAACCTTGTGCAGAATTCAAGAAAATCCCAGATCCTGCTTCCATTTTACACGCATCAAAACACGCGTAAAACATTACTAAAACATTGTACACACGCTTAAACAACTATCACAGTTATTACAAAATTTGTTTATTAAGTTTTGCACACGGCGCGCACGGGTATTATACAACGTACGCCATCTTAATACTCAACTGTGATGTACGGGCACACCGGGCGTCAGTTAGTGTTGAATAAAAATTAATACGTGAAAATAAAATATGGTATTTTATAATCTCCACCCCCTGTTGGAAACTTGAACCAAGGTACCTTTAAGGTGAAGGTCAAACTGAGGTTAAGATAGAGAGATTTATTTACAACATCAATTGCCAAACGATTGGCAATAAACTCACAAATATTATAATACAAATATACAAACCTTGTGCAGAATTCAAGAAAATCCCAGATCCTGCTTCCATTTTACACGCATCAAAACACGCGTAAAACATTACTAAAACATTGTACACACGCTTAAACAACTATCACAGTTATTACAAAATTTGTTTATTAAGTTTTGCACACGGCGCGCACGGGTATTATACAACGTACGCCATCTTAATACTCAACTGTGATGTACGGGCACACCGGGCGTCAGTTAGTGTTGAATAAAAATTAATACGTGAAAATAAAATATGGTATTTTATAATCTCCACCCCCTGTTGGAAACTTGAACCAAGGTACCTTTAAGGTGAAGGTCAAACTGAGGTTAAGATAGAGAGATTTATTTACAACATCAATTGCCAAACGATTGGCAATAAACTCACAAATATTATAATACAAATATACAAACCTTGTGCAGAATTCAAGAAAATCCAGATCCTGCTTCCATTTTACACGCATCAAAACACGCGTAAAACATTACTAAAACATTGTACACACGCTTAAACAACTATCACAGTTATTACAAAATTTGTTATTAAGTTTTGCACACGGCGCGCACGGGTATTATACAACGTACGCCATCTTAATACTCAACTGTGATGTACGGGCACACCGGGCGTCAGTTAGTGTTGAATAAAAATTAATACGTGAAAATAAAATATGGCATTTTATAATCTCCAACCCCTGTTGGAAACTTGAACCAAGGTACCTTTAAGGTGAAGGTCAAACTGAGGTTAAGATAGAGAGATTTATTTACAACATCAATTGCCAAACGATTGGCAATAAATTCACAAATATTATAATACAAATATACAAACCTAGTGCAGAATTCAAGAAAATCCCAGATCCTGCTTCCATTTTACACGCATCAAAACACGCGTAAAACATTACTAAAACATTGTACACACGCTTAAACAACTATCACAGTTATTACAAAATTTGTTTATTAAGTTTTGCACACGGCGCGCACGGGTATTATACAACGTACGCCATCTTAATACTCAACTGTGATGTACGGGCACACCGGGCGTCAGTTAGTGTTGAATAAAAATTAATACGTGAAAATAAAATATAGTATTTTATAATCTCCACCCCCTGTTGGAAACTTGAACCAAGGTACCTTTAAGGTGAAGGTCAAACTGAGGTTAAGATAGAGAGATTTATTTACAACATCAATTGCCAAACGATTGGCAATAAACTCACAAATATTATAATACAAATATACAAACCTTGTGCAGAATTCAAGAAAATCCCAGATCCTGCTTCCATTTTACACGCATCAAAACACGCGTAAAACATTACTAAAACATTGTACACACGTTTAAACAACTATCACAGTTATTACAAAATTTGTTTATTAAGTTTTGCACACGGCGCGCACGGGTATTATACAAACGTACGCCATCTTAATACTCAACTGTGATGTACGGGCACACCGGGCGTCAGTTAGTGTTGAATAAAAATTAATACGTGAAAATAAAATATGGCATTTTATAATCTCCAACCCCTGTTGGAAACTTGAACCAAGGTACCTTTAAGGTGAAGGTCAAACTGAGGTTAAGATAGAGAGATTTATTTACAACATCAATTGCCAAACGATTAGCAATAAATTCACAAATATTATAATACAAATATACAAACCTAGTGCAGAATTCAAGAAAATCCCAAGTCCTGCTTCTATTTCACACACATAAAAAGACGCGTAAAACATTACTTAAACACCGTACACACGCTTAAACAACTATCACAGTTATTACAAAGTTTGTTTATTAAGTTTTGCACACGGCGCGCACGAGTTTTATACAACGTACGCCATCTTAATACTCAATTGTGATGCACATCAACAAAAAACAAACGCTTCGCGGAGAAGCTTGTGTAGCGTACAGAAAACACAAAATGATCCCTTCATAACATATACAACGATAACATTGCCTCGTAATATAATTTAATACCCACCTAAATACATCATAAAATTACACACTTTTTAAAAATCGTATATATAAAAATCAGTGTCTGTGAGTCGGTCTTTCCTTTATGGACTCAAAAACTACTTCATCGATTTAATGGAGTTTTTAGCATCATTTAGAGATTTTTTAAAATAAAGGTACAGTATATAACATTATCGAACGTACTATGTGGCTGGGTCCACCGCTGTGGTCTCGAGATAGCGTGTTGCCTTGTCATGCAGCGGCCCCGAGTTCGAACTCCGATGGGGACAAGTTTCCTCGATTACGTTTTTTCGAGGTGTTTCCTCGCTTGTAAGACAAATATCAGGAAACGTTAAGGCCAAAACAGTCCCCAAACACCATCTGGCAATCATAACCATCATCATTCATATTCGCCTTAGATTAAGTTTAGGATTAAGGATTCTCCTGGTGCACCAATATCATCATCCCATCATATCATCACTGCACCTTAACGCCGACTTCCAGGGCCCCAATCTTTGAAGTTGGTAACAATTACGCCAATGCCAGAAGAGAACACCAGAAATGTCGAAATTACAACCTGGAGTATTGAATAAAAAAGAAATATAGGCCGGATATAATAAAAAGTTCATCGGTTCACTAAAAGAGAAGCTTTTTGTGCGCTTAAATGGCTTACGCTGACTAAACCATAAAAATACACCAAATGAATGTACACTAATTGAGTAGCGCAAAAAAAAAAACTCTACAAAAAAGTCCCCTACAACGTATGTCATTCTTTTACGAATAACTCACAATAACCAGTTTTGACTTTCAGGTCATTGATACCAAGAAGATCGGGATAAATATATTCCCGGGCAACGCCGGGTAATCAGCACGGCGTATCTAAAAATAATTACGATATAAATCTGTAATTATTTTTCTATTTACTCATTCAACTAAACATAAAAATACATTTATTTAGGAGTCGTGGCGTAGGCCGGGCATTGTTGTTTGTTATCTAAGACCCCAAATACACAAATTCCTAGATAATCTCAAAGTTAAATGTTCCCAATTGGTAAGATTTCTCTTCTGGTCTCATACATTGAGACATTCAGCGATATAGTCTTTTTTTATTTCTTTCAGGTCAAATAATAATGGAATTTTCTCAAGGTTAGGGAAGCTTCCTTTATTCCTCCATATATTTAATTAAATATTATTGTTATAATAATAATTATTATTGTATATTCAATATGAGAAATCCTTCTTAACCCTACGGTAGAACCGGTCAAGTATACGTTCATTCCACTCGAATATCGCTCCCGGAAATTTCCGGTCTCATTGCTTCTTCCAGGTGTATTTATGGGAGTGGGAGGGGAATATCAAACCCAATTCCCGGAAGTAGAATACAAGCGAGAGAGATTAGGAGACCTGTTGGATCAGATTTTCTGCGAGCGATGAACAGTCTTCATAAGCAAAATAATGTATACAATGACTAAGAAAGCTAAAAAAATTGTATTAAATAAATCATCTGATGGAACCTACATTATATAAGCCTTACTCTTTGTTTACAAGCCTGTATATTGCATTTGAAAAAGATAATTAAACATATATTTAATGCTGTAAATAAAATGTATACCGACAGCACTAAACATGAGTTTAGATTTTACATCAATTTATTTCCATATGAAATTTGAAGAAAAACATAAATAAATGATGAGGTGTCCTTTCATTTGCCACTATATAAATATATCAAATAATGAAATACGGAATAACTCGTTAATATTTATTTATACAAAATAGTTAAAATGACCAATTTTATATTGGTTGAATTTACGCCATTTAGAAAAAAAATTAAATATCAACATACAAATTTTCAAGCGACAGTACATACAATTTTATACAGGGTGTTTCCGAATAAGTATTGCAGACTTCTAGGGGTTGTAGAGGGGACTTATTAGATAAAGGTTTGATAAGGAATCCATGTCCGAAAACATACAATTTCGATGTAAAATAAGTTTGAAAATCGAAATACAACGGGCTGATATCGTGTGTCTTCTGTTTCAGAATAAGTATTACAGGATTGTACTACACCTGTAGAGTCGGAAGAAGGTCTTCATGCACGGATTCTGGCGGCGGCAAAAATTATTGAGCGCAGACCAGGTCTCGTGGGGCGTATGTATGAAAACATGCGTCACAGGTAGACTTTGTGCAACAAACAACAGGATCGCCACGTGGAACCACACTTGTTGTACAACCCCTAGAAATCTGTAATACTTGTTCTGAAACACAAGACACACGATATCAGTACATTGTGTTTCGATCTTCAAACTTATTTTATATCGAAATCGTACGGTTCCGGACATGTGTTCCTTATCAAAACTTGATACTCTAACAAGTAAGACCCCTGTACAACCCGTAGAATTCTGTAATAGTTATTCTGAAACATATTGTATAATAAGAATGTCTTTCCAAAATTCAGAGTACAGAAATGTATTTCGAGCAAAATATTTCTTTCAAAATGTGATAAATTTCTTCTAGAGAAGCGTTGTTATGTAGAATGGTCGTGTCCAAAAAAATCTGCCCTTTTTAACAGCAAGGCACTAAAAATCCAGCGCCAAATCTCATATTTAAACTATAGGGAAGTAATACAACTCCTGTATTGGCAGACTGAATAACCCTCACTACGCGCCGTCCGCGCCTCGACCCGCTTCACTTCACTCCGCTCTTAACTCATGTGGGGATGTACATCTGCTCCGTACAGTGGGTTGCCATTGCTGGTTTCTGCCTTCGATCTCTGTACATTGTAATTAAAAAACGGCAGATATTTTTTTGACACGGCCTCTTGGTACATCACAAAGCTTCTCTTAGAGAAATTTCAAGGTAGGTTCCGGTATGCAATGGCTTACAGTTTCCTTGTACGTCACAAGCGAATTCAAAGTCAACGAATAACAAATAAATCTCAATTCCACATTCCAGATCATTTCCAGGACATTCCTTATACTAAATATTTGATCAAAAGTCTCTTTATCTCTGTAAAAATCATACTGATACGACCCATTTTCCGAATTTATATAATTCACCACTATAACAAACAAATTTGATTAAATCTGTTTACACGTTGAGCATGGATATACTCGTACCATGATAATTTGCACATTCAAGTTTTGACCCTTTCTTATGAAGAGGACATAGGTCAAAGATGATCTAAATGATAAAGATTAAAAATCCTCTCCAGAGAGGTTGTTCCAGACACGAGTCCTGAAGTGTGAGACATTAAAAAGTACACCAAGACAGGTTAAATTAAAACAGATAGGAACAGAGATAGGGTCATTTAAGTGATTTCTATTACTGCGTAG
Source organism: Diploptera punctata (assembly GCA_030220185.1). Lineage (NCBI taxonomy): Eukaryota > Metazoa > Arthropoda > Insecta > Blattodea > Blaberidae > Diploptera > Diploptera punctata. The sequence continues at coordinate 63,605 of JASPKZ010007700.1, read as the reverse complement.
CTAGTGTCACTATAAGAACAACACAGTGGTTAGCGTAATACAATTCATGAATTTCAATTTCATTTTTTTAAAGAATGTTGAGGAGCACGCCTTTGAATAGGTGGTTAAGACCATACTGTGTAAGCCGGAAGATAGAGGATTCGAGTCCCGGTGAGGTATGGGATTTTAAACTGATCCAAACTTTCTACTGTAACCATGGACCTAGATTCAACTCAGCATCTAACGGAAATGAGTACCAAACTCTTATTTTGGGGTAAATGCAGCCGGTACGCAGGACTGACAACCCGGGTGACATTAAATGTCGATTGTCTAGAAAAGTGGGAGCGTTAACCTCCAACTGCCCCAATGGTCTTCTAAGGCTTGTAGTGGGAACACTTTCCTTAAAAGAATTTTGCTAGTTCTAAATACGAGTGGCTAAATACGTTTACGTGTCGTCGGTCCCGGGAGACTAGTGCTTATCATGCTCGCCTCTGGTTACAAGCTGCACGGGTACAAATCAGGTCAAAGTCTATGGATAAAAATATTTCGGCAAGAAAGTAGAGCCGTTCCGGGATACCTGAAATGTTAAAGTCGTGCTAACTATTGCACATATAAACTTTTATTTTAAGGGGGGCTGAATTTGAATTGGAATATAATATATCTAAACTTCAATCTCGATTCACTGCATTAAGAGCTGCTGACTGTACAAAAGTATTAAAAGTATTATCATTATCATCATTATTATTATTACTATTACTATGAAAACTCCACGGCGTGATAGGCCTAGAAGGCCCTTGGCTTATCAGCCGACTGCTGGCCTCGTACCCACATGTGTTCATCACAGAGATAGACAATCATCCATCCAGCCTATGTAGAGGTGACAAATTGCTGCTGCTGTTGTTATTATTATTTGAGAGACTAATAAATTTCAACATCATTGTTTTCTATGTCAATCCATGTAGTTCTGCCCGAAGGCAGAGGTCCTTCACTGCAATCATAGCATTTTCATGCTATGCTTGCAACTTTACTAGGGAACTGAAGGTATAGCTTCCCGTTGCTTTCCACACAGGTGAAGGATGATGATGATGATGATGATGATGATGATGATGATAATGATAAGGATGATGATGATGATGATGGCCATATGATTTCAAGGACCCTTTGGGCCTTAAAGTGTTCCTGACATTTGTCTTACAGGTGAGGAAAAACCCCGATAAAAACCTCATCCAGAAAAACTGCCCCGGCCTTGGATCGAAACCGGGCCTGCTGCGTGACAAGGCAGCACGCTACGTCGAGACCACAGCGGTGGACGTTTTCTGTGTTGTAGTCCTGAAAGGACTGTTACTACCTGCAAAAAAAATACAACCATCTCTACCTTAGCAATTTGGTTAGTATTTTAAAAATTGCTTTAGTAATCCTGGATCTGTATCTATAGTCCCCATGATACTGGTTGTAAATATGTATTACATTTAAATTTAAACATGTTATAATTTATTATCTCAGAACATTTCAAAGTAATATCATAAACATTGTTATCAAACTTGTAGCTATATCCTTTGCCAGCATTGTGAATTGTATTGATTGTACAAAAAGAAAATTCTAATATTTGTTTGTCGTTTTGATTATCCTTAAATGAATTAAATTCTTCTCCGTTTTGGAAAAAAACTATCATAATGTATACTTATAAATTAATAATGTCACATTTAAAACCGTGAATTATAAATACAAAATTTATTTATTTATTTATTTTTATTTATTTTACCTGAAGCAGTTAAGACCGAAAGGTTTTCTCTTCCACTTCACCAGGGTTACATTAAACATACAATAAAAATTATGGTTAATGATACACAATAGATAGAGTGCACAATTTAATGTTGACAAGGGAAAGAAAGAAAAATAGTAATAATAATAATTCATTTATTTTGAGAATTTTCCTCATCATTGAGGGTTTTCTCCAACCAATCTTAGTAATTCTTCTTGTATCTTGTAAGCCCATGTTTCCCTTAACAGAGATTTAGGCGCTCTCCCCCTATAGGGAAGAATTTGAACCATACTAATTTGGTTACACTTGTTTTCGTATAGATGCCCTTTGAGTGGTCCGTGATCAGCGTTCCGCCTCATACTGACATCTAGGAAACCAAGGTAGTACTAGGACGGAAAAATTCGGTAAATTTTGTTTAGAGGCTTTCATTCAGGCTTAAGGATCTTTCACGAGCCTGAAAATCTTCAGACTCGGGACCCACGGATTAAAGTCCCTTCCGGAGGACTTGCTCCTTGGATTTTTCCATCCTAAAAAATCCATCGACCCCGGCCGGGTTTGAACCCGCGACCCTCGGGAACAGAGGCAAGGAGCATAACCATTAGTCCACCGCGGCCGATACCTTAGTAATTAACATGAATTAAAAAAATAAATAAATATAAGTGACTACGGACTTATAGATTATCAGTTTACAACAAACATTCACAAATTTCCCTTAATTAAATTTTTGCATTGTTCTCTGTCCTCTGTGTCTTCATCTATTACACCAAATTTCCACACTGAATTTTGAATGTTGTTCTTCCAGGTTGTTCTTGGTCTTCCTTTTTTGTTCCTTCTTTCAATTTTCCATACATAGACGGCCTTTGGTAGTCTTCCATCCTGCATTCTTCTTAAGTGTCCATACCATTTTAGTCTTCTTTGTTCAATGCCATCCATTATACTTCTTTCTTCATTCATCCATTTTCTAATTTCTGTATTTCTAATTTTTTCCAGTCGAGCTTTTCTGATAGCTCTTCTCCAAAAATCCATTTCAACTGAAGTTATTCTGTTGATATGTTATTGTGACATTGTCCAAATAATAATATTAATAATAATAATAATAATAATAATAATAATAATAATAATAATAATAATAACAAAATAATAACCTATAATTAGATTAAGTAAATGGTTGGTAATGAAAGTTTAAAATATAAAGAAATAATTAAAGTATACATGGAACACGGTTACAGTGGGATGCTCGAAAGTATATTTAGAAAATTTTATATGATGTTTCTTGTAAACATTTTGCGAGAATTTATAATAGATTTAGATGTTGCAATGCTAAAAATTGTTTACTGAAATTAATTATTCAGTCCAAAAGGTCTCCAAATAGTCTAAATTTGTCATCCATATTTTGGTAATTTTGTTTACAAGAAACAAGTAGATACTGCTTATAGATGTTATGGTTATACCAATAAGTAGTAGTTGAGGTGTGCATTAATTCTTTATACCCTGTTAATGGAATGAAATTTAATGTGGGCGACATAACCTTCTAATAAATAATCTGATTCTTGGTTTCTGTCAGATACAGAAAATACATAAATTCTGTGCTCAAGAGCACAAAATTTTATAGTTTAGTAAAACGGTTAATTGCTCTCTGAATTCCAGGACCTGAATAACACTTAATGGTCCAACGAGACGTTTAAACTCCATCTTCCTTCCTTGCACTTATTTGGCTGGAGCTACAAATCCATGCCTGAAACAGACTCGCTCTTAATAATATTTATGTCCTCAAAGTTATAAAATCTATCATCTAAATTTATAGCTAATCACCATTTTCTTATAATCATTTCATATTAATTCAAACAGGTATATTAATTTGTGACACCATAAACAGTTGAACCCTTGCTAGAAATCTGGAATTTATTATACTGGGTATGAGAGCAATGCTGACATGACTGGCTAATAAGTCATGAGCCTACCCTGAATATCCATCCATAGTAATTCTGCCCGAAGGCAGGTCCTTCACTGCAATCATAGCATTTTCATGCTATGCTTGCAGCTTTACTAGCGAATTGTGTAGGTGTGGTAGCTTCCCGTTGCTTTCCACACCGGTGAAGGATGATGATGATCATGATAATGGTAAGGATGATAATGATAAGGATGATGGCCATATGATTTCGGGGACCGTTTGGGCCTTAAAGTTTTCCTGACATTTGTCTTACAGGTGTGAAAAAACCCCGATAAAAACCTCACCCAGAAAAACTGTCCAGACCGGGGATCGAACTCCGGCCCGCTGCGTGACAAGGCAGCACGCTACCTCAAGACCACAGCGGTGGACACCCTGAATATAAGCAAGTCTAATTCATTAGTATTGAGGAATCTAATCGGGTATGTTTCCTAAAATCATAAATATTTATTAAAACTTCTTCTTTCACGGTCTTCTGTATATTAATTGATATCCTAACTTTAATTTTAATTGTAATAAACGCTATACTTCACACTAAGTTGTCTTATTTTCTTTTTTAATTATGTCTGTCCACTTAAACTTCTTCTATAATGTAACATATAAAAATGAATGTTTGTTTGTTTGTTGGTTGGTTGTTTATTCGTACTTAATGCGCGACCATACCGTTGATCCGATTATCATGAGACTTTTTGCAAAATGTTCAAGAGATTCCCGGGATGAACATAGGCTATAAGAGAGTTGTGATACTCAACTCCTACACCATTAAAAATCGCCCTTTGTAGTGGAAAACGTGAAAAAAGTAGCTATTTGGACGCTTAAATAGCTTACACTACCTAAACCATAACAAATACACAAAATTAATGTACACAGAATTGAATACCTTGAAACGCTCTACAAAAAAGTCCACGACAGTATTTGTTTATCTCGTATGGATAACTCACAATAACCATTTTTGTCCTTCATTGATGCAACAAGATCGAGGCAAGTACATAGATTCCTGTGCAAGCATGGCGGGTATTTTTTTTACGGATAACTCATAATAAGAAATTTTGTTTTTAGCTCATTTATGCCAAGAAGATGGAGGTAAGTAGATTCCCGGGAACACTGTGTAATCAGCAAAGGGAATCTTAAAATAATTACGATGTACATTTATAATTATTTTTCATCCTACATATTTAACTAATCATAAAAGTACATTAATTTTCGTCTTTCAGCTCATTTACGCCATGAAGATCCTGGTAAGTAGATTCCTTGGCAACACCGGGTAATCAGCACGGGAATCTTAAAATAATTACGATATACATTTATAATTATTTTTCATTTTACTTATTCAACTAATCATAAGACGTACATTAATTTTCGTCTTTCAGCTCATTTATGCCAAGAAGAATAGATTCCAGGACAACGCCGGGTAAACAGCACTGGATATCTAAAATAATTATGATATAAATGTTCCATTTACTTATTTAACTAAACATAAAACATGTTAATTTTCGTATTCCAGCTCATTTATATCAAGAAGATTGGGATAAGTAGATTCCCGGGCAACGTCGGGAAATCAGCACGAAGTAACTAAAAATATAAATTTATAATTATTTTTCCTTTCACTTATTCAACTAAACATAAAAGCACATAAATGTTCATTTATTTAGGCGTTGCAGCGCACACTGGGTATTAGCTAGTATTTGATAATAAATAATATGATCTAGTATCTAATATATATATATATATATATATATATATATATATATATATATATATATATGAAGCAACGGGAGGCTACCACACCTATTATTTCCTAGTAAAAGTGCAAAACACAGCATGAAAATGTTATGATTGCAGTGTAGGACCAGCCCTCGAGCAGAATTACTATGGATGGAGATATATATCCATCCATCCATAGTAATTCTGCACGAGGGTAGATCTTTCACTACAATTATAGCATTTCCATGCCTCGGTTTTCAGCTTTACTAGGGAATTATAAGTGTGGTAGATTTCCGTTGCTTTCCACACCGTTGAAGGATGATGATGATGATGATGGGCCGGATGATTTTCGGGGATTTTAGGACCTAAGCTTCCTGACATTTGTCTTACAGGTGAGAAAAACCCCAAAAAAACTCACCCAGGAGCCTGTCCCGACCGGGAATCGAATCCGGGCCCGCTGCGTGAGAAGGCAGCACGCTACCTCGAGACCACAGCGGTGGAAAAAAAATATATATATATATCTGTCAATGTCATTTATATATTTGTTTAGGAGCTTATCTATGTATTTATCCATCCTGAAATATTTTATAGAATGGAGATTCTCATGGATGATGATGATATAATAATGCAAAAAAAAACAATGAAAGTATTCATCCTAAAACTCTCGATTATTATCAGTCAAATATTTTGAAATGCGAGTATAAACACAAAGTAATTAACGCAGCATTCAACAAATGAATGTAAATGTCTCATTTAATTTCTGATACAAAAATTGTAATATTAAATTATTCCCGTAATATTGCTCACTTCTTGTAGTTTCACGTTTATTATGTAAGCCTACAATGTTATTGCGTAAATGTATAACTATGCGTTATGTTTTTGGAACATACATGTAGTTTTTAATAATAGACCTAATATCAATTTTGGCCCCTTGACTTCACAATAATTTCACATACTTTAATTCATTAACGAACTTGTTATTTCTAGTAGTTTTGGATATATTTTAAAAAAGGTAATTATTTTTAAAATATTGTTACATGCCGTATAAGCGGCGTTCGAATTGCGCGGGCGAGTCGCCCATGGAGAGTTAGGTGACCCGCAGCGCCGCTTGAATTGTCTGGAATGTGCTGCCAGACGTTTCTACCGGCCTCTCCCTTCCCCTTGGAGAAATATCGGGAGCCAGAGATTTCTGGGCTTCGAAGTTGCTCGAATCTCTTACTACAGCTTTCCTCCTGCGTATATAAAAGAGCGGAAGAGAAGGCCAGTCAGTCAGTCTGCGATCGTCAGTTTGCAAGAGTCCCCCGTTAAACGGCGAGAGATTAATTGTAAGCTAAACTGTGAGGAAGTACTGTGTCTGTAATTGGGTGATAAATGATTATCAAATAAACTTTCAAAGAAGAATAGTTGTTCAATAAAATTGTGATTGAAGATTTAGTGATAATTGTGAGAAGAAAATAAAGTGAAAAGAAAAATTTTACATAACAACTGTGTATTTATTTAAGTCCAAATACGTTAAAGGGAGTATCAATGTTTGTAAAAAAGAAATACAGTAAAAACATAACAGAATATGAACATATTAATGAAAGATGCCTAAAGATTAAAATGAAGCTTATGGGAAGAACAATGGTGTTCTTAGCAGTCTACGCACCAACAGATGATGCTGCACAGAGTCAGAAAGAAAAGTACTATTCAGTATTAGTGGAACAAATAGAGAAAATACGAAGTAATGAAGAATTAATACTAATGGGAGATTTAAATGGGAAAGTGGGTAGAAGAAACAATGATGAAGCAGTAGGAAAATATGGGGAACAAGAAGTCAACGATAATGGAAATAGAATCATAGAGATGTGCAAACAACATAAATTAAAGATAGTAAACACATTTTTCGACCATAAGGATATTCATAAATTTACTTGGGAACGACCTAGTCTCAATCAGAAATCAATAATAGACTACATAATTGTAAAGCAAAATACTTCCTTATTTATTAAGGACTCAAGGGTTAAAAGAGGAGCAAATTGTGGTTCTGACCACTATCTACTCACAGCACAGATCATCCCCAAATTCCCTACAGGGAAAAAGTGCATGATGAAGCAAGGGAATCAACAATGCAACCGAAGCAGGAAGAAAAATTTAAACTGTATTTATTTAATCAGGATAGTATCAAAAACTTATATAAAGAAAGACTGAGGATTAAAATTGAGAATTTGGATTACAAGGAAGACATAGAAGAAGAAGATAATCAATTAAAGGAAATAATACATTCGGCAGCAAAAGAAGCATTAGGCACAATAAATAAAAAACAAAATACCCAAGATTGGTGGAATGATGATATTGAAGAATTAACCAAAAAGAAGAAAAAATGCTACTTAGAATGGTTGGCAAATAAAACAACAGAAAATTGGATAGAATACAAGAGAGCAAACGCCAAAGTTAAAAGGAAAGTGATAGAAGAAAAAACCAAATTATGGAAAAGCAAATGCCAAGAAATAGAAAGTTATATAGGAGGATCACAATCATCAGAAGTATGGAGATTTCTAAAAACACTGAAAACCAACCAAGGACTCAGCAAGATAAATTTGTTAGCAAAATCAGACGCAGAAAAACATTACAAAGCTTTACTGTCAGAAACTAGAAGAATGAGTTTATGGAAACAACAGAAAATCCATCCATAGAAATGAACGCCCTGGAATTCGATACAATAGATATAGAATTAGAAATTCAAACCCTAAAGAATAAAAAGGCACCAGGGCTGGGAAACATACCAAATGAGTTAATTAAATATGGCCCAAAAAATTTAATAGGTAGATTGAGGGACTTGTTTAATAAGTGCATTGCAATACAGAAGATTCCTGATGAATGGAAAATAAGCTACATTGTACCAATATACAAGAAGGGCGATAGAAGAGACGCAAAAAACTACAGAGGACTAAGTATAAATAACACATTATATAGAATATTTACGAAGTTATTAAAAACAAAGTTACAAAAAGATGTTAAAGACAAATTAGGAGAAGATCAAAATGGATTCAGACCAGGAAGGTCATGTGTTGACAATATATTTGCAATACAACAGTTAATTGAAAAACGGACTGCAGTTGGAGAAGAAACCCATTTGACAATGATAGATTTAGAGAAAGCTTATGACTCAATTCCGAGGAACAAATTATGGGAAGTATTGGAGAAATACAATATTGACAGAAACCTAATAGAAATTATTAAACAAATCTATAAAGATAACTCCGCTTATGTTAAAATGGGAAATATAATGTCTAATCCTATAAACACCTCAAAGGGATTGAAACAAGGGTGCAGTCTATCACCAATTTTATTTAATATTTATGTAGAATTTATATTAACGAAATGGAAACAAAGCTGCAAAGGTATGGGGATCCCAATAGGCAATAGATTTTTGCTGACATTACAATTTGCCGATGATCAACTGGTTTTAGCGCAAGACAATTTTGATATGGAATTCATGATAAAAAGGTTGAAAAACGCATATGAATCATGGGGTCTCACAGTAAATTTACAAAAAACAGAATATCTGGCAATAAATAGCAATGAAAGAGAAAATTTAGTATTGGAAGATGGAATCCAAATAAAGCAAGTGAAAAACAAACTAAATATTTGGGAATGATTATGGATAACATCGAAGGTATAGGCAAAGAGAACATAAAACATAGAATTGAATTGAGTAGCAAAATAATATCATCATTAAATTCCATATGGTGGGATAAGCATATTTGGAAAGACACAAAAAAATATATTGGTAAAACATTGGTGGAATCTGTTGCAATGTACGGAAGTGAGGTATGGACAATCAATAAGTACTACAAGAATAGACTAATAGCTCTAGAAATGGATTATTTACGAAGAAGTGCCAGAAAGTCTAAATTAGAACGTGTCACAAATAAGGAAATTAGAAACAAAATGGAAGCAGAAGAAAGCATAATTGAAAGAATTGAGGAAAAGGATAAAGTGGTTAGGACATGTTTTAAGAATGGAAGATGAGCGATGGCCGAAGCAACTATATGAATGGCATCCTAACAGAAAGAAGAAAAGAGGAAGACCAAGGTTAACATGGAAGGAAAACATGAAGAGAGTAATGCAAGCTAGAGGGCTAAGCATCGAAGATGCCCAAGACCGTAGGCTTTGGAGGTTTGGCACGGGAAGACGGCAGCAGCTGTAAAAAACCCGAAGATAGATAGAGAGATAGATACGTTAAAGGAAAACCCTGTGCTATCCGGTGACAATATTTAACTATCTCATTTCAATAGATATCGTGTTTAAATATTGAACTAATATTTTCTATTCTCGTATATAAGTCTCCCTTTAATTAACTGACTTAAAAGTTTCGTGTATGTATCGAGTATTGAAGAAAGAATCTCAGATAATAACACGTGTTATTATGTCTGTAACCCGCAGTATGGTGAAACATTTTGCATTGTCATGTGATACCTTTTTTTTTCTGAGCGTATATATGAAAATGCACCATTATGTTCCGTAGTAACACAAAATAAGACGATGTGAGGATGCAAACTAGTGACATTTTTTAATGTATAAGTATTTATTATCTTCAGACTTAAAAGTAACTTACTTATAAATATTAAAGTTCTGGTTGAGTGGATCCCTTTCGGTCTATATCTGGATTTAAAAAAGAAGAGGAAAAGTACCACTTAACGGTGTATAATGTATCACTGCGACTGATATGAGTCTACAACGAGCAGACAAAATAAACATATCTCTCTTTGATATTCGATTCTTCTTCTTTTTTGTCACGGTTTAGGCTTATTTACTAGCCTCTTCCAGTTTCAAATTGCTGCTGTTTGCATCTTTTATTTGGTCTTCCCAAACTTCTTCTTCCTCGTGGTGAATAGTTGTATGCTGCTTTTGGTATTATTTTCTTGATCATCCTTGCTAAGTGTTATTTCCAGTTTATTTTCTATTTCACTATTGTTATGTTTAATTCCTCTACTTTTAGTTATTTTCTTACTTCTATGTTGTGTTCTTTGTCTGTTCTTTGATATCCTGCTATTGGTCTAAGGAATTTCATTTCAGTAGCTTGAATTCTGGCACATTGTTGTGTTTGTTACAGTGCATGTTTCGGATCCATAAGTAATAATAGGAACTGCCACTGTCTTGTATAATTTCATTATGGAGTTTTTTCTGGATTTATTTTTCAAAGTTCTTTTTAGTGTTATATAATATTAGATTCCTGTTTGAACTTTTATGCCAGTTAATGTTGTTCATTACGTATTGCGGTAAATTCGCTAAGAAAAATGTTTGAGTTCGGAAACCGGAAAAATATTATAATAAAACCTATACTGACCTAAATAACTTGTCATATATAGCCGCTGAGATAGGAGAATAAAAATTACGTGATTCGAGGAGGTGAATTGTACAGGGAATGATTGGAAACATTAGCTTAGGATAGGTACAGTATGTATATAGAGAAAATTCCGCGCGGACCCTAAACATGTGGCTCGATAGTATCAGTGACTTCAATTAGTTGTATATAATACGTTTGTGAAGAAACTAGATCAGAGTATGAGAAAAAGTATCATGAGCGTAATTTCTCAGTAGATTAGTAATTATATTTGTATTTGTATATAGCGAATTCTTAAAAGTGTTGTACTTAAAATTGAATGTATTGGCAAATTAATTGTATGGTTACGTTTGGGCCTTTAAATGCTGTGCTACCTTTTCGCTTTCTTTATCGAAAATACAAATCAAGAATTATAAAAATGTAGTTAACTCAAAATCAACCAAAATAGGTCCTTTTCATGACCACGTACACAATTTATCATGTTTTGTTCCACCTGTTTCAATGTTGTGTAAATGTTATTAATATGGGTTGACCTCTGAAAACTTAATATTCTTTCTGAGCTTCCTGGAAACTACATTGTAACATGTGCATTATTTATATTTAGAAATAAATAGCACTTATGTGTTTATGAGATCATAATACTGAACTTGATCATTATCTAGTGTGTCCATTAAAATAGGTTTTTAAATCTCAGATTTGGTTTCTAACGTAAACGAATCTTAATAATTCATAATTTTAAGTTTGAAATAATAAATGTCATAACATTTTGCAGACTTCTGCAGACTTATACATTTAAGAATAAAGACCTAAAATAATTTAAATTTGTATTATATACGTTAAAGAATGTATTAAGAAGTATGACTGTCAAATATTGTTCTTAAAATATATGGGCGCTTAGAAACTAAAAAAAGTGTTAATATACAATTTAATATCTACACATATGTTCAAATATTTGTCCAATATTATTTTTTATCTCCAATGTACGTCAGAATTTTCTTTAATGTTAAATCTACGTCATGTGCATAAATATTCTACGCTACTAACTATAAAACGCAAGAGAATAAAGAAGTTGTGATTTAACACAAGAGGGTATGACAGATAAGTGGAACCATAAAAAGATGTTTAATAAACAGGACGAGAAAAGAGATGCAGCTAAAATTATACAAGACAATGGCGGTTCTAAGCCTGATATACGATTCTGAGAAATATATGTTCACAAAGTACACGAGACAAAAAAAAAAAAAAACAAAAATCAATGTTACTACAAAAACGAATCATAAAAATTTGCTTGTAGAAACCTTTAGATTAACCTACAAATTAAATTTATTCAGAATTCAACGTGCCAAATATTAAACAAATTTTCAAGCATACATTGCTTACTTATTTTCATAAAAATAAAAACGCATTTAAAGAGCACAATCGACATTTTTACAGCACGAGACAATATACTACTACTTTGCTACATGTTTCAACATTTTATACAACTGCTGGATCTAAACATAATAAATATCTAGCACCCAAGTTATATAATGAATTAATTAGACCCAATCCAGAGCTAAGTAAACTAAACACAGCTAGTTTAAGAAACAATTAAATTAATTATTTTCAAATAATTAATTAAGTGAATAAAATTAATCATGTGAATATTTTAAAATAATAAATATGAAGCATCTATTTTTGCTTATATTATTATAACCATATATGTATTACTAACTAGCTAATACCTGGCGTACACTGTTACGCGTAAATAAATGATGATAATGTGTTTTTATGTTTAGTTGAATAAGACAAAAATGGTTACTGTGAGTTATCCGTAAGAGATAAACATATGCTGTAGCGGACTTCTTTGTAGAGCGTTTCGAGATATTGAATTCTGTGTACATTAATTTTGTGTATTTGTTATGGTTTAGGCAGCTTAAGCCATTTAAGCGTCCAAAGAACTACTTTTTTCACTACAAAGCGCGATTTTTAAAGGTGTAGGGGTTGAGTATCACAACTCTCTTATAGCCTATGTTCATCCCGGGTATCTCCTGAACAATTTGCAAAAAGCCCCATTACAATCGGATAAAGTACGAACAAACAAACATACATACATACATACATACATACATACATACATACATACATACATACATACATACATACATACATACATACATACATACATACATACATACATACATACATACATACATACATACATACATACGTACATACATACGTACATACATACATTTTTATATATTAGATTACTTTACTTTGTTTGTTTTGTTTTAATTTATTACATTATATGGTTTATATTATTTTATGTATATCATTCTCCATTGCATTCATTATTTTGTTAGAATAAGTTCTACTCCCAATACATTTTTTATTTGTATATGTGTCATAATTTATGTAAAAATGAAACTGCCCCTAACTTTAAATGTATATATTCTACTTGTATTATTCGCGTAACTGAACTGCACCCGAGCACGAGCATGTGCTCATTCGTGTGTCAATACTGTATAGAACATAATATTTGTAAATGTATTCTTATTCTTGAAAAAAAAGATGTATTGCAAGAATAACAGAATAACTCAGGACATATAAACAGCAGTCATAACATACAAAAATAAGCAAGAATTATTTTACTTAATTGCGAAACTGAAATAAGAAAATATTACAATTATTATATACTTAAAATTAAATACTGCTTTATTTTACCTGATAATGATAATTATTATTATTTATTTTACATAGTGAAGTTAAGACCCTAAGTTTTAATCTTCCACTTCAATTAAGTTAAATTTCACAGATATTTAATAATTACGAATTAATTACAATTAAATGTATTATACCTATAGGTACAATAGACGCAATATAGATATGATATGAAAAACACGATGTATATTGAAGTATTATTATTATTATTATTATTGTATTATCATTACTATTATTGTTATTATTATTATTATTATTATTATTATTATTATTATTATTATTATTATTATTATTATTATTATTATTATATAATTCTATAAATTGATTAAATGACTGACGATGATACAAAGGTACAAAATAACAATAAAATATTCCTTGAACTTAATTTGAATTATGTCTAAGGAAATGTTAAATAATGTCTAAGGAACTGTTTAACTACTTTCGAGTTAGGCAGTGTTTGATATAATACATATAGAAATTAATACCATTAATGTTCAATATAATGGAAATGGACAGCTAATGACAAATGAGGGAAATTTTGAGGAAGTGGCTAAATTCAAATACCTAGGAATAATAATCACAAACAGGAATGAGATACACAAAGAAATTAAACATAGGCTCAATTCTGGAAATGCGTGCTATTGTGCATTACAGAGACTCTTGACTTACCGTCTCCTCTCAAAAAAACGTTAAACTGAAAACATATAAAACTATTATTCTACCAGTTATATTATATGGATGCGAAACATGGACTCTTACTTTAAGGAAGGAAAGGAGATTACGAGTATTTGAGAGTAAACTTTTTAGGAACACTTTTGGACCAAAGAGAGATAAACAGACAGGTGAATGGAGAGGACTGCATAACAGTGAATTGCATGGTCTTTATAGGAAGCCAGATATAATGAGAACAGTTAAGTCTCGTAGACTGCGATGGGCAGGACGTGTGACACGAACGGGGAATGAAAGACGTGCATGGAAGCTTCTTGTAGGAAAACCAGAGGGAAAACGCCCAGTTGGTAGACCAATAATGAGGTGGGAGAATAACATTAACTATGATTTGAAGAAAGTAGATTATACAAGGGATGATTGGGAAACATTAGCTCAGGATAGGGATGTATGAAGAGCTTACGTCGCGCGGCCATGAACCTACGGGCTCGATAGTGCCAGTGAGTTAGTTAGTTAGTTAATGTTCAAGATAGCCATTAGTTAATACGTATATTCACTTATTTATGTGATTATAGTAAATATATTTGTTATTAGTACGTATTTAATTGTATGACCTTATATATATATATATATATATATATATATATATATACACACGTATAATATAAGGCACTGAGCTACAAGCCGAGGGTCGAGGGTTCAAGTGCCGTTGGGGTCAGGATTTTTAAACTGGCCCAAACCCTCTGGCGGCACTATGGCCCTGGGGTCGACTCAGTCTCTAACGGAAATGAGTACCAGACACTTGTTCTGGGTGTAAAGGCGGCCGTCACGCAGGGCTGACAATCCGGCTGACATAAAGTGCCGATTGTCTAGAAAAAGTGGGAGCCTTAACCTCCCACTACCCCAAGGGCCTCCTGGGGCCTGTTGTGGGATCACTTTACTTTATATAATCGAACAGTGGTAAAAATCGACGCAATCTTAAGGCATCCCGCTCCCCAGATGTGATACATAATCACCATCATCATAGATGACAACACAGCCCATTTTAAGCCCCGATCACTAAAAAATCTTCCTTCATTCATCCTTGCCCGAAACGTTCCTTCTCCAACCTATAAAACTAAGCTTCTTAAGATCTTGCTCTATTCCATGTAACTATACCAGCTTCGGTCTGCCTAATATTCTACTTCCTTCAGGTTTAAGTGGTGTCAGCTTTTTAAAAACTAAGCTGAGGTGATTAGGTGGAATAGGAGAAGATCTTAATAAGCCTGGTGTTAGAGGATGGAGCTCGAAGGCGTTGGACAGAGATGAATGGAGAAATATTTCATCAGCAGCTTAGTTCAAAATGGGATGTAATGCTATGATGATGATAATGAATCAAACTTAGGAAGCGGAATGACTTCAGATTCGGGCAAGGTGTCACGGCACGATTACATGCGACATCATTGTGTTGCGACATCATTGTATTCCACCATCTTCCAGTTACCTCAGATCACTTTAAGCCAGCGATGTAAAACATGAGCTCTATGAGACGGTGCGCACCGATATGCTCTAGGAGCGCTCCACTGGACAGGTAACACTGCCTGGTGACTTGATTCAGGTTCAGTCGTCAAACGCAGTAATGAGCATGGCTATGTCCAGCATGGAAGCCTTGCGAGAATCAAGCCTTCGTATTTGTTTGGCACAAAATATCTCTCCCAATTTTGAAACGGTTAAATTAGCTCGATGAAAAAACAAGACAAAAATATAAAAATCGCCTTTAAAACTAATAATAAACTCAACAACATCGTATCAAACAAAATTGAAGTAACAAATAAATACAAATAAAGGTGTTTATAAACTAAAGTACAACAATTGCGACAAGTTTTACATCGGTAGAACAACAAGTAATTTTAACACAAGATACTTTGAAAATTTTACAATATTTATTAATAACGAAGAAAAATCAATTTTTGCCAAACGTATACTAGAAACGTGTGATCAGTTCGACAAAATCGATAATATTATGTCAATATTACACAGAGAGAATAACAACAATAAAATTAGCATCCTAGAAGACACAGAAATTTTAAAAGAAGCTGAGAATACAGACTTGCTCAATGAGAACACGCCCGCAGACCTGAACACGTTGTACAACTTATACAACAACATTAGTACCAGTTGAAATGCACAAGATGAAACATTGTTTTGAAAGGCCTTCATATTTTTAATTACTTGATGAAGTTTTCAAACAAAACTTCAATTAATTGAGGACGGCTGGTTTATCAGGTACTAATTGTATATGTTTAATATTGAATTAGTAAAATAAAATTTTTAAAAATGTCAAGTGTCAAGTAAGAATGCCCGGGAAGTAGCACCCTGAAAAGAGGTGATTTTTTTTCTCCTACAGTAAGAGCAATAAATATACCCACTTATTTTTCCCTGCACCAATAAATAATGAATCATGTGTGTTAAAATGGTATACAAATACATGCACATGTTAAACGTATTCTCATCTTTTATTTTGTTTGTACGTATAGGCCTGTTGATTCTGAATGTTTTCTTCAGGCAAATATTAAATATTGCAGATTAAAATCTTTTAAGGTATTATTTAACACTGTAAAACAGTTAATAATATTTATTAATAAATGCGTCACTCCTGTTTGTGCGTTGTTTTATATTTCGATTCCACCTGTTATAAGCGTCCGTGACAATGGTAGGCTTTCGTACAGGTCCCGCCGGGGAAGTAGGAAGGGGATACAAATACATGCTCCAGAGTTAGTACCGCATCCGCACAGAACGTGGAGCTCTGATCTATGACATGGCTGCTTTAAGCCTTAAGAACTCTATTGTTACAAGTAAAACACATAGAGTGGAGTAAACAACCTGGTTTTCAGAGTCTTTATTGTTTCCATAACAATTATAAAAAATAACTGAAAATATATAGAAATTGTTATGAAACCATGCTCACGATTGTCATTTGTTTTTGACGTGAATACGTCTTTAAATTTGTTTCCAAAGTAGGACGCAATCCAGAAAACTGATGATAACAAAATTGGAGGATAAAACTTGGTATTTCAGTACATATCTATCATTTACATCCAAAATTTAATTGCACCACTCGATAGATAAAAGATCAAAAAATTGGTTACGTTGAGTGTAGACTATGACGCAATTCGCGCGCCTCAAGGAGAAGCGCTGCCGTTTTGAGGTCGTTTCACTGCGTCACACAAATTTAGTTTAGTATACATTTTCACTCGGGTAAGTTACAACGCTCGTTTGAGTTTCAATCGTCAGCTCTCGTCAAGATATATCAATTTCGTACATAAAACAATACTGTGAAATAGTTATAGTGAATTTAAATATGGTGTTAAAGTAAAAAAAATAAATAAATAAATAATGCGATGTCGGCCTATACTCGTCCACAAGCCAAATTAAAATATAGAGATCATATATGGTTGGAAAGAGCTTCTCAAGAGCATAAAACATCTTGTGACAGAATTAAGCTGTGCCGGAAGGGGTTGCCGCACACTTGGTACCTTTAAGTCACGCTTATACAGTTACCTGTTGTCTAATAATTAATTTGTCTCTATTTATTTAATTTTATACTATGTCATTAATCTTTTCCTGTTTTTTACATATATTGTACATATTATATATTTAATTCGTTAAATTTAGAGTAAATCAAAATACATTATAAATATTAATTGTATTGTATTCATAACTTGTAATCGTTTATATATATATATATATATATATATATATATTGTAATTTAGATTTAAGACTATTTTTTTGTTTGTATTTTTTTAAACCTGGTTGAGTGGTAGACAAGGCCTTAAGGCCTTAACTCTGCCAGGTAAAATAAAGCTATTATTATTATTATTATTATTATTATTATTATTATTATTATTATTATTAAAAGAATGAAGGCATCCGAGCGGAACAACGACGGCGCCAGTATATCTGTAGCTGGGGCGGCCGAGCCTATACAAGTGGATGATGTAATGCTGTGAAAGTAGATGAGGTAATGATTATGACATTAATATTCATATAATATGCTTCATGTAAAACACACGACTGTGTTGTGGACACAGCCATACCCCGATTTTTGCAACTAACAGCCGTAGGTTTTAATGTTTTATTATTGTTATTGGAAACTTTAAAAAATATAAAACCGGGGCCATGGTTTAGATATCTGTTGTGCAATCCACTCATAACAGCGAATTGCTTAGTTAATTAATTTTATACAAATTATTTTAAAATTGTAGTATCTATGGGCTGGTTTATTTACTCTCAAAGTATGTTCTTATAGTGCACATCAAAAACGATAGAGTGCATGTGTACTTAACTTGATAGTTAACTCATCCCGTTCTCTGATTATATTAGGATCAAATGTAAACAACTGATAACTAGTGGATTGCGCATCTCAAAATGTTTATATGCAACTCCTCTTTAACCATATATATTTTTTGTTTTATTTCAGTTACATCCTGTGTAACAAAATAAGTACACTTGGCGAAACATTTCTTTCACACAGAACTGTGTGATGTACCTCTCTCAGAATAAAGTAGCGATGAGGACATCAGTATTTTCCTCACGCTTTCTCGCCTCTTTTTCCTGCTCCAGTCCACATCCTCAAGCTGCACGGTGGGTTCTAATTTTCCACAATATTCACACCGCTAGTGTTAAAATTTTCCACACAAAGCACGTATGCTATGTGCCAAATTAGCCCCAAAGCTGTTAACACTTAAAGTAGAGATCTCAAACATAATTTTATTCCAATACCACATTCTTCTAAAGTATTTCTTGTTTTACTTCAAGCCTTAAAAAGTAATACAAGAATGTTGATACGGAGTATCATATCCAACCTGGAATGCATAAATATCTTGTGTTACACTATAAAGTGCAATATTAATGTTTCTTCATCTTTACGCCCTACACATTTATATGAAACGAGTGTTCTTAGTAAACTCTGTTAATAACTGTTTAATTGTAAAATTGTAGAATTTCACCGCAGTTGTCTTGACCACGGCCATTTAGCCCGAAAGACATGAAAAACTGTTTAATTGCTATGAAGACAAATGAAACTGGGTGGATTGACACCTTGACGTGGTGGGGGGGCTTAGTACCCGATGAACCAGACGACTCTACTGGGGAAGATTGACTAGGTTAATCTTGCTGGTGGGTAAGAGGCGAGGGGAACTAAGTATAGCTCACAACGAAGGAATGGCGTCTGTATCCATATTGGGCGGCCACATCTTCGTCAAGTCAAGTCTTCAACGGTCAACAGGGCGACAAGGAATAGCACAGCTAAACTTGTAGGGCTTGAAGAGCGGAAGAAGCAGCCCTCTCTTGGGGGGTGGATCCCGAGAGGAGCATGTTTGGAGGCTCAGAGGAAGCAGCCCTTCCACCATCCTTGTCCTGCGAAGCGCTCGTAACGCTTCCAGGAGACATTTATCTTACTGAGAAGCTTCATGGAAATCAGCCGGATTGTCATAAAAGGAACCGACCCAAGCAAGATAAAAGGATACGATTTGGAATAAAGGACATTTTGAAATTAGGAAATTGGAACGTAAGGGGAATAAATACAAAAGAAGAAGAATTAGAAAGAGAATTAAAGAAAAAAGAAATAAATATAGCAACAATAACAGAAACAAAAAAGAAACTAAAAGGAACAAAGGACTTACAACACTATACTATGTTGTATAGCGGGAGTAGAACAGACAACAAGAGCGCAGTGTGGAGTAGCAATTTTAATAGATGAAAAATGGAAGAACAAATTGAATAGCTATGAGTTTATAAATGAAAGAATCCTGATAGCCATATTTAAAATTGAAAGAGGATATATGATGATAATTGCTGTGTATGCCCCAGAGGAAGGCAAGAAAGAAGAAACAAAAAAAATTTTATAAAACATTACAAACATTAGTTGATAAATATACAAAAGATCATCATTTAATAATAAGTGGAGACTTAAATGCCAGAGTAGGCAATGTCCCTATACCTAATGTAATAGGAAATAATGGAGAAATAACAATAAATGATAATGGACAGGATTTGAGACAGTTTTCAGCCTATAATCAATTAAAAATAATGAATACCTATTTCCGAAAAAGGACATACATAAATATACAAGAAGTGGATATAACTCAAGATCAATAATTGACTATTTAATCGTAAACAACAAGCTAGGAGCCTTGGTAAAAGATGTGAGAGTACATAGAGGCAGCGATATATACTCTGATCACTATCTCGTGATAAGCAAAATAAACATAATAGCTAAATGGCGGAAAAAATAACATAAAGAACAAAAGAAACCAAGAAGAAGTATATAAAATATATTTATTACAAGATCAAAGTATTAGACAACATTATGAAAGCAGAATGAATAAATATATATCAGAGATAGCGACGTCAGAAGATATAAATATTGAATGGGAAAATATATCAAATGTAATACATAAAACAGCAAATGAGATATTAGGAAAGAAAAATAGAATAAGGAATAGGAAGGGCTTGAAAACTTGGAATGCGAATATACAAAATGCAGTGAATGAAAAACAAAAAGCATATCATACATACTTACGACTGAAAACAGAAGAATCTTATGAAGAATATAAAATGAAAAGGAGAATTGCTAAAAGCATTATAAGAAAATCCCATCAGGAGTCATGGGATAAATTTATAAGCTCAGTAGAACATGATATGTATGGAAGACAAGAAATAGGTTATAAATTAGTGAAACATCTAAATCAGACTGAGAAAGATTCTGCCAGATTGAATATAATCCCAGAACAAGAATGGATCCAGCATTATGAAAAACTTTGGAAAAAGGAGGAAATTGAAGGAAAGAGAACAATGAGGAAGAAATAAAAGTGGAAAATATTGATGTAATAGACATAAATGAATTAGAAATGGCTTTGAAAACCACTAAGAATAGGAAAGCAACAGGATTAGATATATAAATATGGAATTAATCAAATATAGTGGAATATTGTGTAAACTACGAATACTTCATCTAATTAATATATGTTGGCAGACCTATGGGATTCCAACCACTTGGAAAACAGCAATTGTCAAGAATATATTCAAAAGAGGAGACCGGAGAAATTGCGAGAATTACAGAGGGATTAGCTTAATGAATACTGGCTACAAAATATATACGAAAATAATAAATAATAGATTGAGAAACATAACAGAAGTAATAATAAGTGAAAATCAAAGTGGATTCAGAAAGGGAAGGTCATGTATAGACAATGTCTTTACACTGAAACAACTCATAGAAAAGAGAAGAGAACATAACTTAGAAACTCACATAGGATTTATAGATTTGGATAAGGCCTTCGATCGAGTAAACAGACAAAAATTATGGGAAATATTACGAATGAAAGGATACCCGCTGTGCCTTGTTGAAACAATAAAGACATTATATGAAGACACAAATATAATTATAGATACCGGATTCAAAAGAACAGATGCAATCAAAACAATACTGGATTACGACAAGGATGTAGTTTATCACCCACTTTGTTTAATATATATATAGACGATATTTTTAATAAATGGAAAGTTTTAGTAAATCCAGGAATAAGAATGGATAATAAAATGTGCATAAATAATCTTTTATTTGCTGACGATGTAATCATAATACAGAAAAATGAAGACGACTTACAGAAATCAATGCATGCATTAAATGAAATATGTAAATTATACGATCTAAAAATTTCTGTAAGGAAAACGAAGACCATGGCTTTTAGAGGAAGAGATCCAGTGAGAACCAAAATTATTTTAGAAAATCAAAGTATAGAACAGGTGTCTAGTTTCAAATATTTGGGCTGTGATGTTGGCTACAATGTGGAAAGAGATATTGACTCCAAAATAAATAAATTTCAGACGGTGTGTGGAACAATACAGAGAACATTCAAAAATAAAATTAGAAAAGAAACCAAGATAAAAATGTATAATGTTATGGCGGTTCCCACAATATTGTATGGATGTGAAACTTGGGCTCCAGTGAAAAGACAGAAGGATAGAATACAGACGGCAGAGATGCGGTTCCTAAGACAAGTAAAAGGATGTACAAGACTTGATAGAATAAGAAATGAGGATATAAGAGAAGAATTGAAAGTACAGCCTTTATTGGATAAAGTCACGAATTACAGACAGAAATGGATTGATCACATGGATGGAATGAGCAAGGAGAGATATCCATTGTTAGCCAGAAATTATCAAGCAAGAGGAAGGCGTGATGTTGGAAGACCTAGAAGACGTTGGGCTGATGCAATATGAAGTCGGAACGGGCAATTGCCTAATCCCTGGAGTGATGATGATGATGATGAAGATCATTCGAGCGTTGCTTTGATCAAGTTCTGACACTGTGGCTTTCCCAGTGGTTAGCACAATGTCTTTATTTTTGTAAGAATCGATTTCACATTAATACTCATTTCATAATGTATTACGAAATAATGGAAGTTAGTGAACAACTATAATAAATATAGTTACAAAAAATAATAAGCTGCCGTCGTCATCCGGAAACCAAACGCCATTCCTCTCTGTCCATCCATTGATCTTCCTCCAATCCTCTGATAATCATAGCTGCTTGCACACCTTCTATCCAAGTTTTCTTTGGTTTTCCTTTCTTTTCCTTTCTTCTTCCATTCCATTTGTATCCATTTCATAATGCGTTTAGGTAATCTTTGCCCCGGCATTCTTTTGACATGGCCATACCACTGTATTCTTTTCTTCTCTGTAATGTGTATGATGCCCAGCACCCATAATTCCCCTTATTTCTTTATTTCGCATTCTGTCCATTCTATATTTTCCAGCTGATCTTCTTAAAACATCCATTTCTGTACTTAAAATTATTTTGGAAAGAATAAAGAAATTAAACATTTTCAGGCATCTCACAAAGAAGTTACAATAATGGTCAACTAATTAAATAACTGACTGGCGCTATCGAAACCATAGATATATGATTTCGCGGACATAAGCTCTCCACACATTCGTATCCTGAACTAATGTTTTCCAATCATCCCCTTTATAATCTATTTCCCTCAAATCATGGTTAATGTTATTCTCCCACCTCCTCATTCTTGGTTCTACCAACTGGGCGTTTACCTTCTGGTTTTCCTACAAAACGATTCTATCCCCCTCTTTCATTCCTCATTTGTACTACATGTCCTGCCCATCACGGTCTACTAGACTGCACTGTTCTTATATCAGGTTTCCTATAAATATCATGTAGCTCACTGTTATGTAGTCTTCTCCATTCGCCTGTTTATTTATCTCTCTTTGGTCCAGAAATATAACTACGAACTTTATTCTCAAGTACTCGTAATATTTGATCCTCCTTAAAGTAAGAGTACATGTTTCGCATCCATATATTATGAATGGTTAGAAAAAATATTACATGTGAAATACAGAAGAAATAATTCATAAAGAGTCCATTTCGGTGGACTGGTGGTCACCATGCTTGTCTCTAGTTTTGAGGTTTCAGGATTCAAACCCGATCCGGGTCGATGGATTTTTTCAGAGTGTAAAAATTTTAAGTAAAACATTTTTTAACAAACGAGGATAAATTGCCTACTTCACTTGACCAAAAAATGTATCTCACTTATCAAAAATGTTTACTTCACATGAGCACATATTAGTGTTGTATTCCAATGGTTTGACAACGTCGCGGTCAACTTCCAGGCTATAGGCCTCTTCTGAACGTATCCGTACGGCGCGCCGGAGCCAGTTACCAACAAACTATGATGCTAACTACTAAATGAAAACAGCCCTAGGATTATAAATGACGCAGAATCCTTCCACAAATATTTAAAAAAGGAATGTTATTGTACACATCCTTCAGTACTTAATTTAACACAAGTTTTAAAAGGAGAAAAACATTCAAACTACCTATTAATCAGATTGCGAAGGGAAGGAAAAATAACATTCTCAAAGTAGCTAATAATAATAATAATAATAATAATAATAATAATAATAATAATAATAATAATAATAATAATAATAAGAATACTCACTGTCCGGTGGAGGGATGAGATGAGATGAAGCCCATATATATAGTCCACCGCTGTGGTCTCGAGATAGCGTGCTGCCTTGTCACGCAGCGGGGCCGGGTTCGACCTCCGGTCGGGACATTTTTTCTGGGTGAGGTTTTTCCTCACCTGTAAGACTAATGTCAGGAAAACTTTAAGGCCTAAACGGTTCCCGAAACCATATGGCTATCATAATCCTTCACCGATGTGGAAAGCAACGGGAAGCTACCACACCTTCAATTCCCTAGTAAAGCTTCAAAGCATAGCATGAAAATGCTATGATTGCAGTGAAAGACCTGCCCTCGGGCAGAATTACTATGGATATATATATATATATATATATATATATATATATATATGTGTGCGTGTGCGTGTGCGTGTGCGTGTGAATGACAAGGGGGCCGACCGACCACGCCTGACGCACCATCACGGGGAAAAATGAAGGAAATGGATGAGTATGGAAAAATGGTGGAATTAAATCGTGGCAGGGGAAAACAGGAGAAACCCCCGATAAAAACATGCCCAAGCTCCGTTTCGTTCACCAAGAAACCCACATGAAGTGACCGATACTCGATCTCAAGACCCCAGTGATGGGAGGCGTGCGTCTTACGGCTTACGCCCCGAAGCGGCCTAAATTAGATAACATTATATCAATAAAAAATGGAACGATTATGTTTTGGGAAAGACTAATTTATTAAAGCATATGATGGGATACAAATAAATTTAAAATCTTGTAATTTCGATATTTTATATAAATGGATTGCGCACAAATGTGCAAAGGTGATACAACTAAAAATCACTAACACTAACTTGGTCTTGCGTAATCACAAATTGTTTTTGTTCTTTGTGTACATGTTTCGATGTGATATCTTTCGCATTTCTGTTCACACACTTCGCATATGCATGACATCTTCGGGTCATGGAATGTTTTATCTCTACACATTAGGTGGTGGAATCCATGCACGCTTAATCTTGTGATGACGTGTCGTATCTGGAAATTTGCTTCTTCCAGTTCCTATCTATCATCGCTCCGGTGCTGAAGAATTCCGGCCATACTTCCTCTCTTTTTCTGCGTAATTTCGATAGTGTGTCCATGAAATTGCGGTGAAAATTTAAGAAACCAATAAAGTGCAGGACCGAGTAGTGCACACCTACTGGCACAGCATTAGTACACCTATCTTACCTTAGATGAAAAAGTATAAGTACTATTTCTGGACTTCTTTACTTTGCAGCAATAAATATGTTCATTTCCTAAATTTCTATGACCGTTTACTCTAATATTAATCATCGAAAATCCTGAGAAAGACTTATTTCGGAAGTTAACTAAAGCCGTTTATCAGGTTTAATAAATTTACGGCATGAAATCGAACCTCAAGCCTGAAATGAGAGGGTCTGAGTTAAATCTGCCGGCTCTTTCACGCCTATATTTTAATTGCCACCTGAGATGTTAATGACCTAAGATATTGAATGTCATTAATTTAAATTCTGCTGCTACCCCTACTATTGTTACTTAAATAAAACTACAGATTATTGTACCGAAAAAGTATGGATAGAATTCAGAACAGTTTAAGAACTTATCCAAGAGGAAGTAACATTTTTCCTGTTGTTAAATTTGTGATTTCCTAGATATGAAATTGAATTTGGTGTTGAAAACATAAAATCATGTAAATTTATTTTTAAATATTATGACTAGTAGAATCTACTAGTTCGGCTGTAAAATTCTTCAAATTGTATTGTTATTAAACTCTTTAACGATTTCTTTAGTCACACTCCAGATAATAAATACGGTAATTCTTGTTTATTTCCTCTAGAAATAAGCTTTTTTCTTTACTTCAGTTTAACTTCAATTGTAAGTACTTCTATACGTCCCACGACATCTGGGAACGATTTTAAACTCTTGACCACGCTTTTTATTCTCCATTAAGGGCTATAAGAGATCAGGTGAATTCCAGGATCACCTCGGAGACCACACGAATATTTAAGACAACATATGCCATTCACTCATATATTTACACTAAATAAGCCGAATATTGTAAGGATTATTGTGATGGCACAAGGTGTTCAGGGAATATTGGACCTTAAAGTTTCCAAACATTTATCTTACATATGAAAAAAAAAGAGAAAGAGAAGCGGAAAAAAATAAGCTAACAAAATATCTCAACTAGGGATTGAATTCGAGCTACTTCTTAGGCAACGCCATTACTACTAGACTACAGTAGTGGACTCTCCAAATGATAATTTTATATGCATATACCGTAATATGAAATGTATTACTAAATGACTATGTGTTGAGGGATAATTACACTGAGCAACAAAAAAGAAACTTTTTTTTATCTCAGAGAGAAAAATATCTGATTCTGATATCATTGGTTCTCCTGAATTCAAATATAATATCGGTTTTTCTTCATCACGCAAGGTTTCCGAGAGACAGGCATTTATAATTTCAAACTTTAATATTTTCTACATTCGTAACTACATAATTTTCGAACATTCGGACTCACCTAGAAAGTAAGAAATTACGATTTTCTGCTATATTTCGCCTGTGGAGCATCCTTCTTGATGGTCCAACAATAATCGGCCAGCATATTAGGATCCCATTTGCCTTGATATCTCTTTTCCATAGCTTAAACCATTTGAGTTAGCTCATTTGGTTTTATTTTACAATGGACAAATGAACGAAAAAAGTTTATTAAAAATAATTATTAAAATCCATTAATTGAAATTGAAATAAAAACAAACTGAGGGTGACGGAGAAATTCCGAACAAATATTTGAAAACACGATAAAAAATGCATTAAGGTCAACTATTGGTACTCATAAGACAAAAATCATGTTGTCCAGTGATTTTTTACGATTTTAGAAGTATTATTTTCATCACCAGCAGAACCGCTTGTAAAATCAGATTTGAAGATCACAGGGAAACAAAACAAAGTAACAAAAATACGAGAATGGAGATAAATCTAATATACAGTTCAATTTTTTCAACATTTCAATTCACAATGATAAAAACAATGAAAAAACATTGAATGTACCAGTGAACTCAATGGACAAGTTTTTGAGCAGCAAAGATTTTTAGATACTTACTTACTTACTCACTGGCACTATCGAACCCGTAGGTTCATGGCCGCACGGACATAAGCTCTCCATACATCCCTATCCTGAGCTAATGCTTTCCAATCATTCCCTGTATAATCTACTTCCCTCAAATCATAGTTAATGTTGTTCTCCCACCTCATTCTTGGTCTACCAACTGGGCGTTTTCCTTCTGGCTTTCCTACAAGAAGTTTCCATGCACGTCTTTCATTCCCCATACGCGCAACATGTCCTGCCCATCGCAGTCTACGGGACTTAACTGTTCTTATTATATCTGGCTTCCTATAAAGACCATGTAGTTCATTGTTATGTAGTCTTCTCCATTCACCTGTCTGTTCATCTCTCTTTGGTCCAAAAATTTTCCTAAGAACTTTATTCTCAAATACTCGTAATCTCCTTTCCTCCCTTAAAGTAAGAGTCCATGTTTCGCACCCATATAATATAACCGGTAGAATAATAGTTTTATATATTTTCAGCTTAACGTTTTTTGAAAGGAGTTGGGACATCAAAAGTCTCTGCAATGCATAATAGCACGCATTTCCAGAATTGAGCCTATGTTTAATTTCTTTGTGCATCTAAAGATTTTTAGATATTAAAATTAAATTTTCTCACTTCTTTGATTTCGTAACTTTCCTTGTTTTTCATCATGTGATTTTAACTCTTAATAGATAAAATTCTCATTATTACATTAAACATTAACACCATTTCATGTTAATTACATAATTTATACAAAAAATTAAATATCCTGAACTCGTGTCCACCTCAGGATCGGTTGGAGGGATGAGATGAAATGAAGCCCCCATATATATATATAGAGGTCTGTGAATGACAAGGGTGCCGGCCGACAACGCCTAACGCACCATCATGGGATGAACGAAATGAAATGGATGAGATGAGTATGGAGAAATGGTGGAATGAGATTGTTGCAGGGGAAAACGGGAGAAAACCCCGAGAAAAACCTGCCCAGCCTCCGTTTCGCCCATCAGCAAACATACATGGAGTGACTGAGTCTCGATCTCGCAACCCAGCGGTGAGAGGCGAGCGTTTAACCGCTTGCGCCACGGAGCCGCCAAATAAATTATACTAATCCATTTAATCTTAAAGTCAATTAGTAGTAATTGAAAATTACTGTTTTTAACTGTGGAAATAAATATTAAGATTAATTCTGCTAAATTGCAATGAAACAGGACTGTACTTGAAATCTAAATTCATCAAATTATAATGCAAGGGGATAGAATTAACAATGCCAGTATTTTGTAAGTTTCTGGCAAGCGTTTTTACACTCTTATTAGTTCAGTTCCTTTCTGTAGAGTCTTCGTGACCATAGAAGGTCGCGAATCCAATACTCAAGAGAGAAAGTGTTGTGGCCATTTTCTCCGTTTCCTATAAAATAAAATACTGGATATAGTGGTCAAACCATAACTTGAAATGGAGCAAATCCCTTACGGCGATGCCTCATGATTTATTTCCAATGTTGATAGCTACAAAGCAATTTGTCATCCAGGTTCCGCCTTCGATTCCAATGTTACACCCTCGTGACCTATAAAGAGAACACTCTCACCCCCTCCATTTCACAATTTCCACGAATTGTCGTAAAAACAAATCTAATATAAACCACAGTTTGTGTTTATAGCATTCCCAAGGTAATTCCAAATTTTCTAAAAATCAGTTACCACATTCTTATAAAACAAAATTGCCATCAAATACCCTATATTACTACTAATTTACGTATCTTGTATCTTACAAATATACGATTAAGTCTAGAATTTTTTCTGTTAACATCTAGACTAGTTTATATGTACATACATAGGGATATAACTAATGAATCTAAAAGAGGTAGCCATTAATTCCTGATAGGACGACGGGTATCGAAACCAATATATAGTTTTAATACTTTTCTCAAGAAAACACATACGCACACGCAAATATATATATATATATATATATATATATATAATTTATTAAGAATATTTCTATTATAGAATAGTTTCCCTACAACGAAAATTGGCTTTAGATCCCCAAAATTGTCTGCTATGCACATCTTCTACCAGTCCTTTCTCCTCATGCTCCTCTTCATAATCTCCACATTCAGTCCACCCAATAGACTCGTGGTCTTCCTCTTCCACTTCTGCCTTCAGCAATCCATTCCTGAGTCATATTCGAAATTGTTTCTTTCCCCTGTCCTTTTAACGTAGCCAAATCATTTCCGTATTTCCTTTTAACATAGCCAAATAATGTCAGCTTTCTTTATTAATTACTTCCAGTAAATTATTATCCACCTTTACAATTGTTCTTATTTTTTATTATAAGTGTTTAATAAAATAATAATAACAATAATTATTATTATTATTTATTAATATTATTATAATTATAATTATTTCTGGGTACGATATCCCAAAGAGCCAAGGTCCATTCAGAGATTGCTATCATTGTCTAGCAGCTAGGAGTACAAAAATTAGGTGACGAACATGATGCAATCCTATAAAATTAATTTGAGTTTCCGTAATAGGATTTCGGTATTTCACACGTCACGTAACTACTCAATTTTCTTCCCGATACTGAGTGAAATGTTTTTCACACCCTCCACTCAAATATTTTTTACGATATAACCGGTTAACAAAGTTGGACGATGGGATGCCGCCAAATAGGCTACGTTAACTATTATTCCATAGAGGCTGCCTAATATTATTTATGTCTAAATCTATTCCATTCCCATGAACATGTCATTCTTAAACGCACCAACTAATTCAAAATGGATTATTTTTTATTTCATAAACATTAAAAATAGAATCGCTCAAACAAAACAAGCAATAAATTATTTAAACTCTGTTTGGTGGAACAAACATATTTCAAAAAATAGAAAATTACAAATATATCAAACCATAATTCAGAACATCTTAACATATGGTGCCGAAGTCTGTCAAATTCCTGCCAGGGAAACGAAAAGAATTTTAAGATACAGAAATGGATGTTTTAAGAAGATCAGCTGGAAATCTAGAATGAATAGAATACGAAATAAAGAAATAAGGGAAATTATGGGTGTAGGAGAGGAGCCGGACATCATAGACATTATAGAAAAGAAAAGATTACAGTGGTATGGCCATGTCAAAAGAATGCCAGAACAAAGATTGCCTAAAATTGTTATGGAATGGATCCGAATGGAAAGGAGGAAGAGAGGAAGACCGAAGAAAACTTGGATAGAAGGGGTACAAGCAGCTATGAATATCGGAGGATTGGAGGAAGATCAATGGATGGACAGAGAGAAATGGTGTTTGGTTTCCGGAAGACGGCGGCAGCTGCCATGATACCGGATCATGATGATGAAATATTATTGATCACACACTAACTTTAACTCATAAAATCAGAATAAAAGATTAGCACCCACTTCTTGTAAGTAAATAAATGTCCAGAAATATCTCAGATAAATTATTCTTGCATTTTCACTTGATACGAGTCATGTGGTTTATTACCTACATGTCAGCTGTGAGTACGGAAAGATCGACTCAAGCACCCATCAAACTTGTGAAACGGCTTCTTTCTGCCATAACTATCGTTTACGAGTTGGTTGTATATAGACCGGATGCTGTCGTTACTAACTCACATCCCATGCGGGTTACGACAAAGATAACATCAAGAATTTCCAAAGTCACAAACGACAAATACTTTCACAATTTCACGAGAGCAACAAAAACGTACTGTAATAATAATATTTCTTCAACGTTTTTAACATGTTTAAAATCATATTTACAAAATTTCTACTTTATAGAATATACTTAAATTATAATTTGATTTTTTTAATGTATTTACAAATTGTAATTTAATCAATTTAGAAAATTAGTTATCTGTATCACTTTGTCCTTGTGGCAAACTTCTAACGAGGAAAGTTTTATATAATAATAAATAATGTGTGCCAAGTAATGATTACTCTAAATCTTTTTTCCACAACGTGGGAAACAAAATTACAGCATATAAACATTTGCCACATTCTTTACCAAGACAATAATACATAATATATTATATTATATTACTACTCTCTGAAATCTAAAAGAGGAAAGTTTACAATGTGTGAGAGACCTTAACATTGAACCTATAGTGACATCAATATTAACACTCAAAGTCTTCTACCAGATCCAAGGAAACTCAGGAAAGAACTAAGAAACAATGAAGCAGTTCTCTGGAGTCAACTTCCTCATAAAGGAAAAGGCGTTGTTCTCTACAATGAATATACACTGGCAAATCAATGGATTCGTGATCATTAGGGATTGTCTTGTTCCGAATGGAGAGAAGCGATTAAAATGCAACCCAATGTATCGGCGATGCGTTCTTTGCCGGGCAGGTCTAGGGACGATACCCTCTGTAGACGTTGTCGCAGAGAGCACGAAACCCTTGCACACGTCCTTGGGGCCTGTCCGTTTGGAGAATCACTGAGAAACATTCGGCACCACACTATTCGAAGTATGATGGCAGAAGCCTTGCGAGATTATGGATACACAGTTTATGAAGACGTTCATGGCGTGGCCAGTAATGGAAGTAACAGACGAATAGATATTATTGTATTTAGACCATCTTCTATAATTGGTATGATATTAGATCCCACAATTCGTTTTGAGACCCATAGTGGCCAACCTGAGGAAGGTGACTCTGAAAAGAAAGCCATATATGAGCCAACAATTGACTATTACAAAGATAAATACCAACTAGATAGTATAACTGTCACAGGATTGATGATCGGGGCAAGAGGTACTATACCAGGATTCTTAGCCAAATTTTGGAATTTCTTAGATTTGGACAGGGTGTATATTTCTAAAATTGTCATCGCTGCCATTATAGGATCAATTTCAGTTTTAAGAAACCATATTTACAAAATTTGTACTTTATAGTATGTATACTTCAATTAGGCCTACAATTTGACATTTTTAATGTATTTACAAAATGTATTTCATCAATTCCAAAAATTAATTGTCTGTATCACTTTGTTCTTGAGGCAGTTCTCTAATGAGGAAAGTTGTACATAATAATATTATTATCAACCGCTGAAAGTAATGAGCTAGTGTAATACGTATTATCCATATAAAATAAGCCGTAATGACTGTATTTTACAGCAATTATTATTATGGATGAAAATGTATTAGATCCGTTTACTTTTGTTGTTTATACCAACGCTGGAACTTGAGCATAACAATTGAATGTTCTTGTATTTTCCCTATATGTTCGCTATTAAAAAAAGAAAGTTAGCCATTGCGTAAAATTTTCTTCTTAGAGTTGAGTCCATGAATAATCACGCTTGCTGCATTAATATCACACATTATTCTTAAGTAATTAACTACCTACCTAATTCATTGACACTATCGAACCCGGAGGTTGATGGTCACTAAGGTCTAAACTCTCCTCATTTCCTGTATAATTCACGTCCCTCAAATCATGATTAATATCATTCTTGGTTTACGTACAGGACGCTTTCTCTCGGCCATTCCTACAAGTAGATTTCATGTCCCTTTCCATTCCCTAATTATGCCACATGTCCTGCTCATTACATTCTACGAGACTTAATTATTATTTTATCTAGTTTCCCATAAAGATCATGTATCTCATTGTTACGTAGTTTCATCTGTCTGTTCTTCTCTTTTTCAGTTCAAAAGTTTTCCTAAGTTCTTTATACCCAAATACTCTTAATATGCTTACATTTCTTGAAGTCAGAGACCGTTTCGCATCCATATAGTATAAATGAAAGAATAACAGTTTTACATATTTTGACTTAACATTTCTTTAGGGTTATTTAACATTTTCCAATACTGTTATTTTAACACAGCTCCAATAATGGATCATATTATAATATTATAATGATATTGTGAAAAGAAAAATTAATTTGTGAACCAGGAATCGAACCGTGGACCTCTAGTTCTCCAGACTAGTGTGCAGCCCACTACACCTTTCCACACCTGGCACAAACACCAACAATTCTTTCCACATATACAAATCTATAATTCTCGTTTGTGTAGAGGTCCACGGTTCGATTTCTGGTTCACACATTAATTGTTCTTTTCACAATATCATTATAATATTATTTCTTCAGGGATTTGAATGACAGGTGTCCTTGTTACATGTCTTTCACATTACACAATATTGTATGCGAACTTATCGAAATATCTTTCTGGTGCTCTAAATGTAGATATATTTTAAGTTAATCATGAAATGACATTGTAAAATACATACACTTCATTGATATGTAAGTACTAGACGTGCACCTGAGCTAGAATTTTACTTCTTACTCTTATTCACTTCCTGGTTAGGCATTAGTTGCCTATTCCGTCTTCACTAATAGATCTAAGACCATCTCTTCCGAGGACGTCCGACATCTCTTCCTTCTCACTAAAAATAATGTAAGATTTTATTTGGTAATCTACTTTCTTCCATTCTTTCTACATGTTCTTTCCACTGAATCTTGTTGTTACATACATTTTCTTTTATGGAGTAGATCTACAGTTCTTCGCGGATATCCTCGTTTCTTATCTGGTCCATTCTAAGTGCATCCTTTTACTCTTCTTAAAATATTTCATCTCGGCTGCTTGGATTTTACTTTCTTATTTGGTGGTGATAATCCAAGATTCGCTCCCATACAAAGGGACCGCCATTATTCATAAAATGTCAAATTTGTTTGTTTATGGGTTTTATTATTCAATGTTCTATTTATTGTGTCACAAATAGCTTGAAACTGATGAGTTTTATGCTCAATATCTATATCATATCCATAGCTGATATCACATCCTAAATATTTAAAGTGGGATACTTGTTCAATTTCGTCTCTAATTATTAATTTTGCACGCAGAGTGTTTCTTCCACAAAATGTCATTACTTTTGTTTTACTTACTGAAAGTTTAAAATTATAATTGCTACATATTTTATTTAGTTTATAAGCAGCCAATTCTAACATATCTTTAACATGGTGTAATAAAACGAAAATTAAATGATCAATACTTGTGTTATTGTTCAATCTAAGGCCTTAGTCTGTTATGATTTTCCATTGTTTCATAATGTCGTCTATATATATATATATATATATATATATATATCCATCCATAGTAATTCTGCCCGAAGGCAGGTCCTTCACTGCAATCATAGCATTTTCATGCTATGCTTGCAGCTTTACTAGGGAATTGTGTAGGTGTGGTAGCTTCCCGTTGCTTTCCACACCGGCGAAGGATGATGATGATGATGATGATGGCCATATGATTTCGGGGACCGTTTGAGCCTTAAAGTTTTCCTGACATTTGTCTTACAGGTGAGGAAAAACCCCGATAAAAACCTCACCCAGAAAAACTGCCCCGACCGGGGATCGAACCCGGGCCCGCTGCGTGACAAGGCAGCACGCTACCTCGAGACCACAGCGGTGGACATATATATATAATTAAAAAGAGTGGGACATAGACTATACCTTTGTTTAATTCCTTCATTTATTAAAATTTCTTATGACTTTTTTCAATCAGTATTTATCACAATTTTAGTTTCTTCATATAAGCTTGGATTGATTTTATTAGATGGTGTGGATATCCTCGTTCTTTCATTATTTCCCATAGTTTAGATCTATTTACTCTGTCAAAGGCCTTTTCAAAATCAACGAAAAACAAATATGTTGGCAGGTTGAATTCTCTTCTCTTTTCAATTAGTCTCTTTATAATAAACACATTATCACTATAGGATCTTCATTTTCTAAACCCTGCTTGTGCTTTTTCTAAGAGTGTGTCAGATATATTCTTTAATCTATTATTTATTATTTTCGCATATAATTAAATATTTTACTGATTTGGAAATTATGATAATTATTAAAATATTTTGTCGGACTATCAGTCACATCAAATAAATATTTAATGTCTAAGCTTTCAGACTCCACCTCCACAGCCTTCTTGAGAAACGTATATTGAAATTTTGGACATAACATTTTTCGACAGACAACTACCCCGAGAAGATGTTTTAATTAATTAAATGAGAAAAATTCAAATTTTGCAATGTATTATTCTTTTTGAGTCGTTTCCAAATTGCTTCGGTCTATAATTAAAAACATATCTATGTACCCACATGCTTCAGTTGTATGTATTTCTTTCAATGTTTGACCTCTAATATTCAATATATCCCCTAATATGATCTAGCCACATGGTTCTGAAATTTCCCCCTAGTCTCTTCCTTCTTAATTTACTTAGGGACATCTTCTATTGGCAATCATTGTGCCCACTGGCACATAACGTGTCTAAATCATTTTAATCTACTCGCACTTATTTTACGTCAGTTTTAATTTCGTCTACTTTTAACTCATCTCTTGTCACTTGTCTGGGTAACTTTCTCTTTGCATTTCCTTGAAAACATCTTGAGAATCCAATATTGGCTTAGTGGGCCTGACTTAACTTCACAAGAGACTCAAATTAGCCGTAATTTTGAAGGTTCATAAAGGGCTTTCACAGCCGTGGCAGTACGTTCCCACTATCATTAAGCAATCCCCTAACATAGACATTTACCACCTCCCACGATAAGGGCATTTTTAATATGTATGATACTCTTCTTCTAAACATATTTTATAATATAAGAACATGAAGAAATAGATCAAAATTGTTAAAGGTGTATTTTTCTAACGTAATACGGTACACTTCGTTCATGAAATAGGTTAGCATTGTTAATCCATCCATAGTAATTCTGCCCGAAGGCAGGTACTTCACTGCAATCACAGCATTTTCATGCTATGCTTGCAGTTTTACTAGGGAATTGTAGGTGTGGTAGCTTCCCGTTGCTTTCCACTCCGGTCAAGGATGATGATGATAATGGTAAGGATGATGGCCATATGATTTCGGGGACCGTTTTGGGCCTTAAAGTTTTCCTGACATTTGTCTTACAGGTGAGGAAAAACCCCGATAAAAACCTCACCCAGAAAAACTGCCCCGACCGGGATCAAACCCGGGCCCGCTGCGTGACAAGGCAGCACGCTACCTCGAGACCACAGCGATGGATATGTTAATGGGTATAGGTTACCTATAATGAAGCATTAAAGAATTACAAGAAATGTCGTTCCAGGATATTTTTCATATAGAATAATACATCTTTAGGTGAAGGTTAAACTGTATAGAAAACAAAAATGTGAATACAAAAGCATTCAACCTAAAATAAATTATGCAAGATTTTTTTTGTTGCTTAGGAATTGAATTCATTGGAAAACGTAGATACTAGTTAGTATTATCCAGGCTTTTACACATGACTTTTCTTATTTTTCACTGTAATTGAGATGTGAGTTATCGAATTTCTTAAATAAGAAAAACTTGGAGGAAAATACTCAAATAGGACAAGAAAAGAATCCAATACTCAAGTTGTAATTATTAAATACATGAGGATGCAAAGAGTTAACTTTGATTGAAAAACATACATTAGTTACGCTAGATGTACGAAAATCAGCAAATCTTAGATTTAACCGGTATACCAAACAGTTACTGTTATAGTGCGGCAAAACCACCAAAATCTTATTACAATAATATATTTTGAACTTTTACTAAGTGATGTTGATAAATTGCAAGAATTACTGATACGAACAGGTAAAACCATATTAATTTAATCAAATAATTTGTAACATAACCTAATGTGTACTAAAAATGAGGACAAAGAACTAAACACCAAACATACGATTAGCAAATATTAATATTTTTACGCACACGATAGCAGGCACAAACTGAACCTATACCACGGGGCGGTGAGCGGTAGTTGGATATATTTGCCTACATTTCTTGGTAAAAATTCAAAATGTATACATCTAGTAAGATATTTTAGGGTTTTAACTCAGTATAATCTTACATTTAAAGCAACATTTTAATATATTTACAATAAGCCTAACGCATTTTTTTAAGTAAGGTCGATACACTATAATAATATGCAACATAAGTAAAGTAAAGTGATCCCACAACAGGCCCGGAGGCCCTTGGGGTAGTAGGAGGTTAAGGCTCCCACTTTTTCTAGACAATCGGCACTTTATGTCAGCCGGGTTGTCAGCCCTGCCTGACGGTCGCCTTTACCCCCAGAACAAGCGTCTGGTACTCATTTCCGTTAGAGGCTGAGTCGACCCCAGGGCCATAGTGCCACCTGAGGGTTTGGGTCAGTTTAAAAATCCTGACCCCAACGGGACTTGAACCCACGACCCTCCGGCTTGTAGCCCAGTGCCTTAACCACTATGCTACGGCGCGCCCAAGAGTCCTAATATTTTTCTAACCTTTCAGGAGTCTGGCTTGAAATTTTGACCTGTAAAATTATCTTCTTGATATATTTGATTTAATACTTTTTTTTTAGAAATTTTATGTTTCCAATGAGTGTTTTTCGCTTATATGAAATTAATATAGGTCATATATTTTAATGGCTCATTTGATCAATATTTTAAAATAACCTAAGAATACTCATAAATGCAGTGGTTCCAGAGAGTAAAAAAATTAAACAAAAACTAAACGGAGATTTTTTTTTTCAATTTAAGAAATATAATTTTATTATGTGATATAGGTCCACCGCTGTGGTCTCGAGGTAGCGTGCTGCCTTGTCACGCAGCGGGCCCGGGTTCGATCCCCGGTCGGGGCAGTTTTTCTGGGTGAGGTTTTTATCGGGGTTTTTCCTCACCTGTGAGACAAATGTCAGGAAAACTTTAAGGCCCAAACGGTCCCCGAAATCATATGGCCATCATCCTTATCATTATCATCCTTATCATTATCATCATCATCCTTCACCGGTGTGGAAAGCAACGGGAAGCTACCGCACCAACATAATTCCTAGTAAAGCTGCAAGCATAGCATGAAAATGCTATGATTGCAGTGAAGGACCTGCCTTCGGGCAGAATTACTATGGATGGATGTGATATAGAATAATCCCTCAATGATATCTTTACCTTGTCGTGGTGGAGTGGCTTGCGTGCTTAAATGATCCCGAGAGCTATGCGGGCGATAACCGATAAGGTTACCCATGCTGCACTGCTCGAAGGTGATAAGCCAGACCAAAAAAGGGCCTTGGTCGAAAGAGTGACGATCTTTCACCGTAAAAATACAACCGTCAAGAAATGCGGACACGAGTTCCACTGATGGAGAGCTTATGTCCGCGCTAAAAATACAACCGTCAAGAAATGCGGACACGAGTTCCACTGATGGAGAGCTTATGTCCGCGCGGCCATGAACTACGGGTTCGATAGTGCCAGTGAGTTAGTTGAGTTATTTAGAGTTAGATATAGAATAATGCCAAGTGCTTACACATATTACTTTTTCCAACAAAATTAGAGAGAATAAAAGTCCTAAAATCACGAAGGAACATACGATAATTAAAAAAATAATAAGTTTAACCGCGAAACAAATAAAGTGAGTCGATAAGTTTAAAAATATTGGACATATCCGCAAATTTAATTAAGTACTATATAACTTATGGATAGAAAATAGATCGTCTAGGGAGATAAAGGTTCTTCTATGACCAATAACATTACACTCATTTAAAAAAATTGTTACGAACAACTGTCACTCATTTTGTTAAACGGACTATTTAACTCATGCCCCAAATGGGAGCCAATGACCAATCACATTTCAATGATTTTTTATTTACAACCAATCACAGTCGTGTTTCGCCTCGAATTTATCAACCAAAGTTTATCATATTAAAGAAAGCTCCTCCTTTTTAGCATTCTGAATAGGTCATAGCATTATTTTGCAGTGACTGACCCTCTAAGAAATACGGCTAGCGAATAGTACATATAGTGCATGAATGTCAGCAGATAGCGCAAAGGGGAGATAATATAAAAACATTTGTAGCAATTGATTATACCACCAAAAAAAAGAAACCACTGTTTGCACTTTCTTAAACGAATTATTTTGCAGCAAATGACTTTGCAGAAAAAAATAATTGACATGTTTACATCATAGGACATCATAAATTAATTAATACCTATATTGTTGGTTATACATTTCTCTACTAGGGTGCATTCTTACAATATTGCGATCCTTTGGCAATAAATAATATGATCTGGTTGCAGTGATGAACAAAAGAAG
Organism: Diploptera punctata; assembly: GCA_030220185.1. Taxonomy (NCBI): domain Eukaryota; kingdom Metazoa; phylum Arthropoda; class Insecta; order Blattodea; family Blaberidae; genus Diploptera; species Diploptera punctata. Next base: position 24,367 of record JASPKZ010007700.1, on the reverse strand, counting down.
CAAATGAAGCGTACCAATTCTTTCTCATTTGTTTTCAAACATCGCTCTTTACATTAAATATATACATATTTTAAAAAAACTATAGTTAAATAATGATTTGTGAGTAAACAGCTTAATTTATTCGTTAAATAGTCCTAGCAAATGTCACTCTTGATTTTCAAATTCTCTAGATAAATTGGAAATCACTCGTGGCATTACTTCTGATAAATATTTTTTTTTTCAATTATTAACTAACTAACTCACTGGTGCAATCAAACTCATAGATACATGACCGCGCGGACATAAACTCTACACCTAGGTCTATCTATATCCTGAACTAATGTTTTCCAATAATCCCCTGTATAATCTACTTACCTTAGATAATGGTTACTGTTATTCTCTCACATTAAGCCTAAACTTTGTCTACCAACTGGGCGTTTTCCTTCTGGTCTTCGTACAAGAGAAAGCCATGAAGTTCACTGTATGTATTTTTTTCCTTTCCACTGCCTCTTCATCTCTCTTCCACAGTAATTCTGCCCGAAGGCAGGTCCTTCACTGCAATCATAGCATTTTCATGCTATGCTTGCAGCTTTACTAGGGAATTGTGTAGGTGCGTTAGCTTCCCGTTGCTTTCCACACCGGTGAAGGAAGATGATGATAATGATAATGGTAAGGATGATAATGATAAGGATGATGGCCATATGATTTCGGGGACCGTTTGGGCCTTAAAGTTTTCCTGACATTTGTCTCACAGGTGAGGAAAAACCCCGATAAAAACCTCACCCAGAAAAACTGCCCCGACCGGGGATCGAACCCGGGCCCGCTGCGTGACAAGGCAGCACGCTACCTCGAGACCACAGCGGTGGACTCATCTCTCTTAGTTCCAAAAATTCTTCTACGAACTTTATTCTCAAATACTCGAATTCTTCTTTCCTTCCTTAAAGTAAATTCCATGTTTCGCATCCATATTATATAACTGGGAGAATAACAACTTTATATATTTTCAGTTTAACATTTTTTTAAAGAAGTTGGGACACAATAATCTCTCTAATGAATAATAGCACGCATTTCCAGAATTGAGCTTATGTTTAATTTATTTGTGCATATAATTCCTATTTGTAATTATTATTCCTTGGTAATAGAATTCAGCCATTTCTTCAAAATTTCCTTCATTTCTCATTAGCTGTCCATTTAAATTATATAATGTATTTCTATGTGTGAACATACATTTACTATTATTGATTTTACTTCCAGTCCCACTTTCTTAGTGTTACTCAATACAGTACGTGTGTTGACCCTTAGCATCTCCTCGTTATAGCCCAATAATAATACATCATCAGCATAGGCCATCAGCTTATGAATACCATTGAGTCGTAGGCCTTCATCATCCTCTAAAGGTTTGATGGCAAGCTCTAGTACAAAATTGAATAGGAGACGAGATAGTGCATCTCCTTGCTTTAACCCATTGTTCATGAAAACTATTTGCCTACACGCACTCTACTCTTTCTGCCATTTAGACACATTCGTATATGTCCAACTAACGTATAGGAATTCCGAACTCTAGAAGGATACTATATAACTTTTCCCTCTTAATTGAATGATATGTCTTTTTGAAGTCCACATTCACTTGATGTACAGTGATTTTTATCAATTACACTGGCCAACATGATATTTGTCTCATGAGTACCAATAGTTGCACTTAATGCAATTTTTTTATCGTGTTTTCAAATATGTATTCGGAATTTCTCCATCGCCCACAGTTTTTTATTTCAATTTCAAATAATAGATTTAAATAATGATTTTTTAATAAACTTTTTCGTCCATTTGTCCATTGCAAAATAAAACCAAATGAGCTAACTCAGGATATATCACAGCTATGGAAATGAGATATCAAAGCAAACGGAAACCTAATATGCTGGCCGATTATTGTTGGATCAACAAGAGGGATGCTCCACAGGCGAAATATAGCAGAAAGTCGTAATTTCTTACTTTCTAGGCGAGTCCGAACGTTAGAATATTGTGTAATTACGAATGTATAAAATATTAAAGTGTTTGAAATTATAAATTCCTGTGTCTCGGAATCCTTGCATGATGGAGAAAATCCGATATAATATTTGAATTCACGAGAACAAATACTAACAGAATCACATGTTTTTCTTTCTGAGAAAAAAGTTTCTTTTTTATTATTTAACTTATTTTAAATCGCTAGACTGCCAGGACAATAGAGGCTATTTGAATTCTACAGTCTATACAATATTACAAAATATAATTATGCTAACGTAATATTTAAAAATAAACGCATCATTTGTACCTAAAAAGTTAAATAAATTTGAAAATAGCCTTATAATTCTAATAATGATATATCCTTCCATTTTTAACAGATATTTATAAAAAGATACAAAACTTTCATATACCAGGAAAGAAGTGCACGTCGCATTCATGCAAAGTTATACATTAATACCGTTACATTGTCACGCTACTTGAGGCTTGCATTAGGGAAATTACCCGTATGCACGATTATTCCATTTCTATACTTAGATATCTCTATTAATTTGCATGATGTAATTCTGCTTCACTCTTAAGTGTCCTATTTTCAAGGAAACCCACCCTTGTTCTGTAACTCAATGAGTTAAATCCGCTTAGAATATAGTCAAATAAAAAAAAATATTATTTGAAATGAATAATGTAACAAAAAGTAATGATTTTACGAATGAGAAAATACCTAGGGTCGTGATATAAAATGTCTTACAAATATCTACAGAACATATACATTTAGCAACAATGTTAGCAGTCAATGACTTAGTTATATATAACATTATTTTGAAGATAATTTTAAGAAACCATATGCCTATTTAAAAATTGAGTCTCCCGAGAAGAATATAGAATGGGTACCACTTGGTAGAAGAAAAAAAAGGATGGCCAAAAATACGTGAATTGATGGTGTTTTGAGCAGCATGAGGGAAAAGAGTTTGGACGATGGAGATTGGAATGATAGAGAGATGTGGAGGAGAAAGATAGTTGATTAATTGGGCGCAGGAAGATGTGAAACCTGCGAAATGAAATAAATATTTAAAAATTAAAATAAATTCTCAGTGTATGCATTGCTATCATATATTATTGTTACAGGCTGTTCTAATCAAATAAGTTAAATTTAGAGCGAACCAAATAAAACATATACTTCTAAAATATAATAATAGAACTTTACTTTTTTTTACTGCGTGTCCCTTGTAGTATATCATTAAATATTTACTGATATCTAAAACTGACACTTTTTCAAGCAAGGTATGTAAGACTGATATAGAATAACAGTGACTATTTAATTCATGCCCCAAATGGGAGTCAATGACCAATCACATTTCAATTATTTTTTTTATTTACAACCAATCACAGTCGTGTTTCGCCTAAAATTTAGTAACTAAAGTTTATCATAATAAAGAAAGCACCTCCATTTTTAACATTCTGAATAGGTCATAGCATTATTTTTCATTGACTGACTCTCTAAGAAATACGGCTACCAGATTGTATATATAGTGCAGAATGTCAACACGTAGCGCATACGAGAGATAATATAAAAACATTTGTAACAATTGATTATACCACAAAAAAAGAAAAGAAACCACTGTTTGCACTTTCTTAAACGAATTATTTTCCAGAAAATGACGCAGAAAAATATAATTGACATATTTACATCATAGGACATCAGAAATTAATTAATGCCTATAACGTTGGTTATAAATTTCTCCACTAGGGTGCATTCTTACAACTTTGCGATCTTTTGGCAATAAATAATATTATGATCTGGTTGCAGTGATCGAACAAAAGAAGCAAATGAAGCGTACCAATCGTTTCTCATTTGTTTTCAAACATCGCCGTTTACATTAAATATATAAATATTTTAAAATAACTATAGTTAAATAATGATTTGTGAGTAAACAGCTTAATTTTATTCGTTAAATAGTCCTAACAAATGCCACTCTTGATTTCCAAATTCTCATAAGTAATGCCACGAGTGATTTACAAATTATCGATAAATTCATGACTCACGAAGTGAGGAGTGAATTTATCTAGAGAATTTGGAAATCAAGAGTGGCATTTGTTAGGACTATTTAACGAATAAAATTAAGCTGTTTACTCACAAATCATTATTTAACTATAGTTATTTCAAAATATTTATATATTTAATGTAAAGAGCGATGTTTGAAAACAAATGAGAAACGATTGGTACGCTTCATCTGCTTCTTTTGTTTATCACTGCAACCAGATCATACTATTTATTGCCAAAGGAACGCAATATTTTAAGAATGCTCTCTAGTGGAGAAAAAATTAAACACATCAAACTGTATATTAATTCATTTCTGATGTCGTCTGATGCAAATATGACAATTATATTTTTCTGCATTATTACCTGGGAAAAAATACATTTAAGAAGGTACAAAAAGTGGTTTCTTTTTTTGGTGGTATAATCAATTGCTACAAATGTTTTTATATTAACTCCTGCAAGCGCTATGTGTTGACTTCCATGCACTATATATACAATCTGGTAGCTGTATTTCTCCAGTCACTGCAAAATAATGGTCAACTGTTCAGAATATTAAGAAGGAGGAGCTTTCTTTAATATGATAAATTTCATATTGATAAATATTTGGTGAAACACGACCGTGATTGGTTGTAAAACAGAAATCATTGAAACGTGATTGGTCATTGACTCCCATTTGGGGGTTAAATAGTCTAGATAAATTCACTCCTCACTTCATGAGTCGTGAATTTATCGATAATTTGGAAATCACTCATGGCATTACTTATGATAAATAACTTAATCAATAAAGGTTGGGAATAGGAACGGCGATATCAAGAACTAACGCGCTAGGCCTCGTTTTAAATGCCGTCCGTCGCCGTGGCGTAGTCGATAGAGTGCCTAACTTCCACTCCGGTGACCCGGGTTCGATTCCCGGCGGGATAGGGATTTTTAAATCTCCACCTTGGGTCTGGGTGTAGCCTATATCCTTTTTTTGTGTTTGTATGTGTGAATAAGATAAAAAAAGGTTAACAAAGGTAAAACAAAATGGAAGAATAGTGTAAACGAAAGAAAACGAGACAGAAAAAAAAATGTGATGCGCGCTACAGTAATGCCATCTATCCATCCTAGTTCGAGCTTATTTGACTAATAAGTAGATTTTCATTCTACGATCCAATATTCAAATTGGAGTGCAATTGCCCGAGCACCGCGACTTGAAAAAAGTGCTATCCTATTATTATGGAGATGAATGGAATTATAGTCTACTCTACGGTGTTATGTAAGTTGTAGGTGGTCTTCCACGTCTGTCACACAGGTTCCACTCCCATGACCCATATCGCCATTTTTGGATTGGGCCAGTGACCGCGAGGGGGACATTACATACCCTCCCGTTGGTCCCTTCTGCCCTTTTTTTTATTACTTGGGCTCGGATTCATGTGGCAGCACCCTGGTGGCCCCCCCAGTAAATCCCGCAATCACATATTTTAAGTACCCGTGGATTGCCAAATTGCCAACGAAACTATATTTTACCTAACATGAAACAAGGTAAAGGATGATATGAAATTAATCAATTATAAATGAAATGACCCGAAGGAGAGGAAATGGGGATGGAGAGAGTTGGTAGGATGAAATAAACACAAAGAAATTCACCCGAAATACCGACTCTCTAGCGAAAATTATTAAAACACAAATGCATAGTCTCAATAAAATAAGACCAAAAGAAATATAGGGAAAACGGGAAAACTCCGAGAAATACCCGGAAAATTCCGAAACAGCCAGGATTCGAACATGGGATCCCCAGTCGGGGCAGCCGCGCGTATACCAAGACGACTCTATAAGTAGCTACAGAATAAAAATGTTAGTCATTTATAAGTAGACATTTTATTTGTTAAGACAAACAAATTTCACCTTCAATGTTTTAACTTTTAAAAATTTGGTGATAATAAAACCGTTTTTTTTCTCTCTAACACTTTGGATTTAAATATTCCTCTTATGAAGTCAGATTTTATTATTTTTATTCATACAATATTTAATTGAATATCTATCTGGAAGCCAGTTCAATCATTTTGAACTTTAAAAGGGTATGGAACTTGAAGCTTCCAACTACTTTGTAACGTGCCGTCTCTCTTCATAATAATTTCAAGAATTTGCATTCAGAATCGATCTCGAATTGGTTTTCAACTGTGGCTTTTGCCTTCATTCCCAGTGGATCTAGTAATGTAAATTAATGTAAATGCATGTATATTTAACCATCATTTCTTGAAATGTATTGGTTTCATGACGACTGGACGGAATGAATATGGAGTAGGCCTTTATATATTTATTGTGAGCTTGAGAAAAATAGTTTAATGAAATGAAATTTAACGGAAAAGAGAAGAAACATTTTATGAAACACATCACTATCCCTACTTGACCATTATCCTTGCCCGAAAGGTGAGCTATTAGGAATTGTTACCAATATAGAATTCATTCTTTTATCCTAAAATATGAATTAAAGAATAAGAGACTTTATTATTTTTCTAGGAAGTAAAAGAATTGACCACTATTCTAGATTAGATTAGATTAGATTTATTTAGCCTGGTGGAGTTAAGGCCATGTGGCCTTCTCTTCCACTCACCAGGACAAACATATATTACATCAGAATATAACAATCTCAATTAACTCTAATATTAAATACTAAGTAAAAATTTGATCAAAAAGATAATATCTATTATATTACGATCTATAATGCAACCAGTTAATGTTAGTTAAAATTAAGACTAAAACTATTAATAAAATGTATACAAGCAAGGCATATTAAATTGTCCCTGTCTAATGTATACATAAAACAAATGAAAATTATGAGATATAGAAAACTAATTTTACAATTATACAATATTTAAAACAAAACAAAATAAAATATTTGTTAATTTTAATATTATGTTTATAAATAATTAAATGTATTAATTGTTAAATAATACTATCAGTGAGGTGTATAAGTTAGTTTGTTATTAAATAATTCCTTGGTTTGTTTTTTAAGGATGTTATAGTTTGACATGTGGCGGAAGGGAATTCCATGTTTTGGTAAGTGAGACCGTAAAAGATAATGAATCATATACAGTGTGATGAGGAGGGATATAAAGGACAATGTGCTGATGGAATCGAGTGTCAAGATTATGTATGTCGGATAGTCTGATAAAGCGGCATTATAAATAATTAGGCGATGATGTGTGAAGTATTTTATAGAGAAGGGATAGAGAATGGACAGTTCTACGATCTCTTAGACGAAGCCACGATAATTGTTCCAGTGCTAGTCGAATAGATACACCGTAATAATTTTTAAAGTAAAACAATTCGTGGGTGATCGTATAAAGGGGTTAAGTCTGAAATTGGCTACAATTAACTAAGTTTTGATTTTACTATACACGATGAAATCTTTCTTGTATAGAATGAAGAAAAGTGAAACGGTACTTCACGGAATGCACAGTTACAGTGCTCGATTATGTAATGATGAAAGGGAACAGTATTTATGACATGTTCATCTCGAAACTAAATTAATTTGACATAACTCTCTTTACGCGAATCTCTGCAATGATAATACACACATTTCCGACTCGATATCGATTCTATATCCATAGTATTATTGAAGTTTTACTTACAAATAAAAAATAATTTATTCATCATATTCAATCTAATATATAAAATGAATGTTTGTTTGTTTGTTTGTTTGTTCGTACTTTATGCCCGGCCATATCATTGATCCGATTGTGATGGCGCTTTTTGCAAAATGTTCAGGCGATTCTCGGGATGAACATAGGCTATAAGAGAGTTGTGTTACTCAACACCTACACCCTTAAAAATAGCACTTTTTAGTGGAAAAAGTGAAAAAAATAGCTCTTTGGACGCTTAAATGGCTTACGCTGCCTACACCATAACATATACACAAAATTAATGTACACAGAATTTAATATCTCAAAAAGTCCATTATCTCTTACGGATAACTCATAATAACCATTTTTTTTCTTTCATTGATGCCAAGAAGATCGAGGCAAGTACGTAGATCCCTGTGCAAGCATAGCAGCACATGGCAGGTATTCTTTTACGGATAACTCACAATAACGAATTTTGTCTTTTAGCTCATTTATGCCAAGAAGATCGAGGCAAGTAGATTCCCGTGCAACATGGCGTAATCAGCACGGGGAATCTTAAAATAATTGCGATATACATTTATAATTATTTTTATTTTACTTATTCAACTAATCATAAGAAGTACATTATTTTTTGTCTTTCGGCTAATTTATGTCAAGAAGATCTGGATGAGTAGATTCCCAGACAACGCCGAGTAAACAGCACGGGGTATCTAAAAGTAATTACGATATAATTTTTTCCTTTCACTTATTTAACTAAACATAGAACACATTAATTTTCGTATTTTAGCTCATTTATGTCAAGAAGGTCGGGTAATCAGCACGGAGTATCAAAAAATATAAATTTATAATTATTTTTCCCCTTACTTAATCGACTAAACTTAAAACACACACATTTTCATTTATTTAGTTATAGCAGCGTACGCCGGGTATTAGCTTGTGTTTATAAAAAAACTGCACAATTGTTATTATTATTATTTTATTATTATTATTATTATTATTTTATTATTATTATTTTATTATTATTATTATTTTATTATTATTATTATTATTTTATTATTATTATTTTATTATTATTATTACTATTATTATTATTACTATTATTACTATTATTATTATTACTATTATTACTATTATTATTATTATTATTATTATTATTATTATTATTATTATTATTATTACATCAATAAAACTAAATATATGTTCACACATAAAAATACATTATATAATGGAAATGGACAGCTAATGATAAATGAGGGAAATTTCAAAGAAGTGGCTGATTTCAAATACCGAGAATGTTAATTATAATTAATGCATGATATTATGCACTACAGGAACTCTTGTCCCAACGTCTTTAAAAAAACGTTAAACTGAAGATATATATATATAAAACTGTTATTATCCCAGTTATATTATATGGATGCGAAACATGGACTCTTGCTTTAAGGGAAGAAAGAAATTTACGAGTAGTATTTGAGAATAAAGTTCTAGGAAAATTGTTAGGCCAAAGAGAGATGAACAGACAGGTGAATAGAGAAGACTTTATAACAGTGAGCTACATGGTCTTTATAGGAAACCAGATATAAGAACAGTTAAGTCTCATATACTGAGATGGGAAGGACATGTGGTACGAATGGGGAATGAAAGAGGTACATTCAAGACTCTTGTAGGAAAACCCTAGGGAAAACGCCAAGTTGTTAGACCAACAATGAGGTGGGAGAATAACATTAACCTGATTGGAGGGAAAGAGATTATACAAGGATGTTTGGAAAACATTAGCTCTGAATAGGGATGTATGGTGAGCTTATGTCCACGCGGCCATGAACCTACGGGTTCGATAGTGCCAGTGAGTTAATAATAATAATAATAATAATAATAATAATAATAATAATAATAATAATAATAATAATATTAGTGGAATGCAGGCTTTCACTGCCGGTAATCATGGTAGTAAGAGATTCCGGGCTATGTGGCCGTGGTCTATAACTGGCTTTTCTTCCAGACGTTTCTCCCTCAACTACGGAGGGCATCTTCAGTGGCGAGCGCTAGAAGCTGTTTTTTCCCTGTCGTAGACTCGACGACTCATTCGCAGTCGAGTCTACGACAGGGAAACAACAGCTTCTAGCGCTCGCCACTGAAGATGCCCTCCGCAGTTGAGGGAGAAACGTCTGGAAGAAAAGCCAGTTATAGACCACGGCCACATAGCCCGGAATCTCTTACTACAATAATATTATTATTATTAATTACTGTAATTACTTCGGAAAATTTTGATTTATAGCTCTACATCATCTACAATTCTATTGTGTTTGTTTTATTTTAATGTAACTTAACATAATTTCCCCTAGCTAGTTGAGTCGAAGAGAAACACATATCCTCAAATGCGCCAAGCAAAATAAATAAAGACTACTAAAAATAAGGAGAACTACATGTTGGGAACACAGGGATCCCATCATATATTTTCTGCTTGTGTATGGAAACCTGGGCTGCCTGTTAATAAAACTGACAAAATCGCAGTTGTCATTGGAGACTCCTAGAATAACAATTTTAAAATTAGGCCGTCTGATTAAGAAATCATGTTATTAATTCACAACTATTTTTAAACTTTGTACATATATCGTATTTTTATTTCAACATACCCAGTTTATAAACTTATGTATTTTTAATTTAAAATAATAGTAATATCTGTATTAATATTTGATATAAAATCACATAAAAATATGCGTATTCATATAATGAATATTTTTAGGTATGTTCTATTATATTTTATATGGAAACCTACATATTCAGGAAAATGTTTGTTAGACACTTAGTTTAATTTGTAGGATAAGTAAAAACATAACCTCTTTTATAAGATCTCGTTCTTTCGAAATTTACGATATTTCAAGTAGCGCAAACAAATAAAATGATTAAGCGAAAAATTTGTTGGTTAATTGGGTTCAGACAGATATGAAACATTATGAAGCCTACTAATCAGAAGTAACAAAATAATATACATATGTGTCTTAAGCCTTAAATTCGCAATGTATCCTATAGGATACATTAATTGTTTTAACTAACAGTTTCATTAAAACGGAAGAAAGCTAACCATAAAAAATACTGAAATGTGTGTGGAATTACACAGAATACCTAATAATAGCAGTTATTGCATGATTTCGTTTTCAGTGCGGTCCGCCACATTTAAATAACTGATACATGAAATTAGGTTAACAAGAATAAGGGTTAACGCTTTAAAAGAATCAATTTTTTGTTTTTAACCAAATTCGGATTATAGAAAAAATAAATAAATAAAGCTGAGTTTTTTAATAAAAAATCGGACCATCAAGGTAGAGATCCGTTAGAAGCGAAAATTAAAAAAAAAATCTAGCGACTACAATTATAGACATGTCGCAAGGAAATTCGGTATATCCCATTGGCATTAAACTTGTAAGATATTCTCCAATTATAGTCAAAGAAATCCGATCATTAGCAGTGAAAACCGTAATTATAAAATCGCTCTAGTAGTCGCCATGTTTGGTTTTATCGCAAATTCACATGATTTAATTTAACTATAGAGAGACGTATTCCGTAAAAAAAATTGTACCTTAGATTCGATTTCCTGATGAATTCACTGAGTATATTCAATTTCTGACTGACGGACGCTTTTACGTCTTCTTCTTCACTTCACGGGCTAGGCAAACTGCCTGTTCCGCTTCACAGTTGTTCTGTCCATCTTTTCAGTGGCCTTCCTACATTTCTTGATCCTGTTGACTTGTAGTTAAATACTTCTTTTGGTAATCTTGCTATATCCATTCTTTCCACATATCTAGACTATTTATCTTTATATTCTTTTATTTTTTCACTCTGTGGATATATATTTACGTCTGTTCACTCTTTACCGATCTATCTTATGCTTCCTTTTGATCTTCTGAGAAAGTTCATTTCTACGCTGTGTATTCTTCTTTGTATTTTTTTTTGTCATTACCAAGTTTCGCTCCCATAAAGTAATGCTGGAACCGCCAAAGTAATTTCATTGGTCATTAACCAAGTTTCTCTCCCATAAAGTAATGCAGGAGCTGCCAATGTTTTATCAAACTTCAATCCAGTATCTCATCTTGTTTTGTTCTTTAATGTTTTATGGGTAATTCCACGTATAATTTTATATTTGGACAGTTTCATATTTGTCTCTTTCAGTTTTTGTGTTTATAGTAAATTATAAGCCAAATAATTAAAACGTGTTACTTGTTCTAGAGGCGTTTTGCCTATTATATTTGTTTTTTTATATCTTCATATCCCCAAAATGCCATTTACATTTGAACGCATTAAAGTATATTTTGAAACATACTGTATCAAAGAGACAAAACTGCCTGTACTAAGTTACTCTATTTTTGGATGCGAATCTGAAAGCAACTCCACTGTTATTACTATATGCTCTTTCACTCTAAGTCTTTATAGTAGCCTATATCTAGAAGTTATACATGTGATAGACTTTGTAGTGTTTGAGCCTGAAGCTTTCTATGGCCAGATGGTACTTGAAGAAACTTATTATGCGGGTTTGAATCTGTGAACTTAACTGACAGTACCAGATACGTCATATGTTATGCAAGCATTACGTCATCGTTCGTATATTACCAAGACAAGATACAACGACGCACCAATTCTAATAGACGAAATCCCTCTGCATCTTTATATAAATTACATCAAAGCCACACACATCAAAACCTACAACGTATATAGTATATATATATATATATATATATATATATATATATATATATATAACTTGTTTTAATTTATATTCTTGGTATTAGATTGTCTAATGCTTAATGTGCTAGAAGTATTTTAAATGAAATATATCACAAGAACGACATAATAACAGTCGTGAAAATATCTAGGATGAAACCGAAGAAGGTTTTAAAACTAGTCTAAGAAGAAGAATATGAGGTGAGGTGATAACATTTCACTTAGATATCATATTACTTTCGTCGCTTCCAAGTATATTACTTTAACATGTGTTACTATTCGAACTATATTTCTAAATATATAACTACGTGCAGTATATATATTTATCGAAGTATATCATTTCGTACTATTGTCACATACTTACGCCAAATTCTTCAAACGTTGTACGAGTATGATGGATTAGACATAATAAACAGCTCACCTGAAAAAAGACAAATACTATGAATTAGAACTCTTCACTGACAATTTGTTTTCATTTTGTATTTATACATACTAACAATTTTTATGGTCATATCGCATATAATTTTAAATGTATTATGAGATGAATATAACGAAATTAATCCTCCTAATGAAGTTCCAAACGAGCAAATGCCTCGATGATTGAGAAAAACTAAGAAAAAACACAATTGGATAGTTCGGCACCGAGGTTTGAACCAGGAACCTCCCAAGTAGAGTATCAAGCACTATTGTTGAGTCTAATCGCTCATAACCGAACAAATGTAAACATAATTTGTAAAGCGTTTATACAATAAATATTATGTATCACAATTAGTGTTTTTTTCAATATATGTTTTATTTCATCTATACAATATTATATTAAATATGTCTAATTACACAAGTCTGCATTTTAAAACTTTTTCTCGGATGGTTAATTTAAAGTAGGTGTTTCTAGATCAAATTTTTGTACTGATTTCAGAAATGATTTACATTTTTGTCTGTCACGTCAGGCTTTTACAAAAAAATAAGTTTTTTTCACGTTTTCAACTACTATGAACACAAATATGTTCAAACTTCATTTCACGCAAGGTACTTTTTTGTTAAAAACACATGTTAAACTGTAAAGAACTGTCCTAATAATTTCATGACTACCTTGCAACAGAACAGAAGCAAATGGTATTCCATTAATTTTGAAACTTTCTCTTTTTGACTTCCTTGAAGTTACTTCATTTTTAGTCTCCCTCTTCAATATCCAACAGTAGTCGGCCATCATAGTTGACTCTTTTGTCTTTTTGGTTTGGTGATTTGGGTTTTTATTGACTATGTGTAATACAGAGAAAATGCGCCCGGTAGTTAAGGCCACGAATGAGGTTCGAGAGCAACACTAATCATGATTTAACAGAGAAGACTTATGCAGGAGATGATTGTAAAATATTATCTCTGAATAGAAATATTTAGAGAGCTTATGAACACGCAGCCATGAATCTTCAGGTTCGATAGTGCCAGTTATTAACAAGTGAAGATGGAACATGTTCTGAAAGGTATTAACTATTTTTTAATGCAATTTTACATTGTTGAGGGCGACTGAGATCACAAGTACAAACATTTTATCATTTTATATAGTAGGCGCTAATCTCAACGTGTTTCAAAATTGATTTTAAAAGTCGCTCATATCCCTCAGAAAATACTAGCTAATACTCGGCGTGCGCTGCTACTTACTTACTTACTCACTGGCACTATCGAACCCGTAGGTTCATGGCCGCACGGACATAAGCTCTCCATACATCCCTATCCTGAGCTAATGCTTTCCAATCATTCCCTGTATAATCTACTTCCCTCAAATCATAGTTAATGTTGTTCTCCCACCTCATTTTTGTCTACCAACTGGGCGTTTTCCTTCTGGCTTTCCTACAAGAAGTTTCCATGCACGTCTTTCATTCCCCATAAGCGCAACATGTCCTGCCCATCGCAGTCTACGGGACTTAACTGTTCTTATTATATCTGGCTTCCTATAAAGACCATGTAGTTCATTGTTATGTAGTCTTCTCCATTCACCTGTCTGTTCATCTCTCTTTGGTCCAAAAATTTTCCTAAGAACTTTATTCTCAAATACTCGTAATCTCCTTTCCTCCCTTAAAGTAAGAGTCCATGTTTCGCACCCATATAATATAACTGGTAGAACAATAGTTTCATATATTTTCAGCTTAACGTTTTTTGAAAGGAGTTGGGACATCAAAAGTCTCTGCAATGCATAATAGCATGCATTTCCAGAATTGAGCCTGTGTTTAATTTCTTTGTGCATCTCATTCCTATTTGTGATTATTGTTCCTAGGTATTTGAATTCAGCCAATTCCTCAAAATTTCCCTCATTTGTCATTAGCTGTCCATTTCCATTATATAATGTATTTCTACGTGTGACCATATATTTAGTTTTACTGATATTTACTTCCAGTCCTAATTTCTTAGTGTTACTCAATAGTGTGTGCGTGTTGGCCTTTAGTATCTCCTCGCTATCGGCCAGTAGTACTACATCATCAGCATAAACTAACAGCTTATTAATACCATTGAGTTGTAAGCCTTCCTCATTCTCTAAAGATTTAATGGCATGCTCTAGTACAAAATTAAATAGTAGAGGAGATAGTGCATCTCCTTGCTTTAACCCATTCTGGATATCAAAAGTGTCTGAAAACTGTTTGCCTACACGCACCCTACTCGTTGAGCAATTTAGACACATTCGTATAAGTCTAACTAACTTTTTAGGAATTCCAAACTCCAGCAGGATACTATATAACTTCTCCCTCTTAATTGAATCATATGCTTTTTTGAAGTCTACATATAGTTAATGTACAGTACCATTATATTCCCATTTCTTTTCTAAAATCTGTCTTATACTAAAAATCTGATCTGTTGTAGACCTGTTTCTTCTAAATGCACATTGATGATCTCCTAGAATGTCATCAATATAGGGAGTAAGTCTGCTTACTAATATATTTGTTAGAATTTTGTACGAAGTTGAAAGTAATGAGATGCCCCTATAGTTGTTGCAATCAGTTTTATCTCCTTTCTTATAAATTGGTACGATAATTGATTCCTTCCATTCATCTGGAAGAGCTTCTTTTTCCCAAATCATACTAAGCAACCAGCGTATCTTGTCCATCAATTTTTCTCCCCCTGATTTTATCAGTTCTGCTGGGATCTCATCTGAACCTGATGCTTTATACATCTTCAATTTTTCAATTGTCATTTCAACCTCTAATGCACTTGGCTCTGCGACTAGCATTTCTGCTGTCTGTAAGTTATTCTCCTCAATGTCCTGTTCTGTATGTACATTTAATAGCTGATTAAAATAACTTTTCCATCTATTTAATATACTCTTGGAATCTGCAATCATATCCCCATTTTCATTCCGAATTATGTTTGTTCTAGCCTGAAACCCTTTCTTCTCTATACTAATTCCCTGATATAATTCTCTAATGTTCCTATTTTTTGCATTCATTTCAATATCATTAATCTTCTCTCTCAAATATTCCCTCTTTTTACTCTTTAGTAACTTGGTGGTTTCCCGTCTAACACTACCCAATTGCTCTAAATTTACCTCATTTGGCTCGTGTAACCATTTCATTTTTGCTAGCTTTCTTTTCTTTACAATGTCGGCACATTCCTCATCAAACCATTTCTTGTTTTGCCTCTTTTTTAAACAACCAATGCTTTCTGATGCTGACAATTTAATAGTATCTCTTATAGCCTCCCATTCTTTATTTATATCAGTTTCTTCTTCGTTTGTCACATTGTCATCTGAAGGTTCCAGTATACTTCAAATCTATTAGCAATTTTGATTTGGTATTCTTGCCGCATTTCATCATTTTTCAAGTTTTTTAATTCGTATTTTACAGAATCATCTTTAGCTTTTGTTCCTCTCATAAGCGATAGCCGTTGTCTGATTTTCACCCTGACCAGATGATGATCTGAATTGCAGTCTGTCCCTCTAACTGATCTAACATCAATGATGCTACTGTGCCAGCGTTTATCCACTAATACATGATCTATCTGGTTCCGAGTTTCTCCATCTGGGGACGTCCAGGTGTATTTATGAATATCCTTATGCTGAAATGTTGTGCTCTTAACAACGAGATTCTTTGATGTGGCAAATGTGACTAATCTAACCCCGTTGTCGTTACTATCTTCATGAAGACTGAATTTGCCTATTGTTGGTTTGAATATATCTTCCCGCCCCACTTTTGCATTAAAATCTCCTAAGACAATTTTCATATGATATCGTGAAAGGCTATCAAATAAGCATTCTAATTCTTCATAGAACTCATCCTTTATCTTGTCATCTTTATCTTCTGTGGGGGCATGTACATTTACAATTATAAAATCATGTCGTTTACCCTTTAGAATTATGTATGATATCCGGGCACGCCGTAGCGTAGTGGTTAAGGCACTGAGCTACAAGCCGGAGGGTCGAGGGTTCAAGTCCCGTTGGGGTCAGGATTTTTAAACTGACCAAAACCCTCTGGCGGCACTATGGCCCTGGGGTCGACTCAGCCTCTAACGGAAATGAGTACCAGACGCTTGTTCTGGGGGTAAAGGCGGCCGTCACGCAGTGCTGACAACCCGGCTGACATAAAGTGCCGATTGTCTAGAAAAAGTGGGAACCTTAACCTCCTACTACCCCAAGGACCTCCGGGTCTGCTGTGGGATCACTTTACTTTACTTATCCTATCACTAACAAACTTAATATCTCGGATAGCGGATAGGATCCTCCTTCTGACTAAAAAACCCGTTCCAAATGCAGGTCTTTCTGCACCCCCATAGTATAATGAAAAGCTTCCTGATTCCTGACTACCTTCTCCTGGCCACCTAACTTCCTGTAAAGCGACTATATCCAAGGGCGATTTATCCAATTCCCGCGTTAATATCTCTAGTGCCCCGCTATTGTATAAAGTCCTAACATTCCATGTTCCTAGGAACATGTCCCTGTGTTTGAGCCTTTGGCATGGGTTCCCTGAAGTAGTCCCCGCCCGGAGAACCGAATGGGGGACTATTTGACCTCCGGAAATTTTACCCCAGTAGAACCCATGTCCGCATTTCTTGACGGTTGTATTTTTACGGTGAAAGATCGTCACTCTTTCGACCAAGGTACTTATTCCTAAATAAATGTTAATGTGTTTTTATCACCAGCCGTGCGCATTCACACTCTACTTTTTTGTATAGTTTTTTTTTTTTTAGATATTCAATTCTGTGTACATCAATTTGTGTATTTGTTATGGTTTAGGCAGCGTAAGCCATTTAAGCGTCCAAAGAGATACTTTTTTCACATTAGAATTGTACCCTCTTTTGCAGATAAGTTAAGAACCGTCATATAACAATTATATTAGAGTGAAAAAAAAAGATAAATTGATGAGGGTGAGTGAAAACAGTATTTTTCCAGCTAGATTTCATTTCTGGTCCACTGTGCACCAGTGCAATACTGGCCGAAATTCCATGAGAAAAACAATTTTCCCCATAGAGACTCGAACCACCGTAAGTACGGTAGTTCTGCGCCAACACTTCTTGCCTTAACCACTCGGTTACGGCGCGGGACTCCTGGTATCAATAATAAAGGTGAAACGTTCACCCGAATGGGTGTTATTGGCTTGGTATCAATGAAAGACAAAAATGGTTGTTGTGAGTTACCCTTAAGAGATAAACATACGCTGTCGCGGACTTTTTTCTAGAGCTTTTTGAGATACATAATTCTGTGTACATTAATTTTGTGTAATTCCTATGGTTTAGGCAGCGTAAGTCATTTAAGAGTCCAAAGAGCTACTTTTTTCACGTTTTCCACTACAAAGGGTGATTTTTAAGGGTGTAGGAGTTGAGTATCACAACTCTCTTATAGCCTATGTTCATCCCGGGAATCTCCTGAACAATTTTCAAGAAACTCCATCACAATCGGATCAACGGTAAGGCCGCGCATAAAGTACGAACAAACAAACAATCATACAAACAAACAAACAATTTTTATATATAAGATTTTCGGAAAGGGCCTGTAAGGTTTATAGCCAGAAAAAAAGAATGATACTATTTACCTCCGATTTATCAAACGTGAGTTATGAAAGTATATCTCTCTTTCATTTCATTAATTTGATCTCTCCTATTGTAGACACATGCCACACGCCTCCCATGTACAGAAGCACGACCTGTCGGGAGATAATTTTTAACGCCAAATCAATGCTTGCATATAATGTTACTAATTATAACAATTAAAGATACCAATTATAAATGTTAATTTACTTATAAACTTTATTCCATACCACATAGTATACTTCGGTATGAAAATTTAGTGGTTTAAGAAAATGACTCCAACAGCAGTTCATAAAATCAATTAGGCCTAAATTAAGATCAGATTGGAATACGCATTAGGAATGGATACAATATAATGCATGTGCTAAAACATTATGAAATGGAATAGAATTGCCCTTCCAAGTGGTATGAACCAGAGGTCGGCATTGCACATCATATTATCATGAGTTGGTATAACCCTAAAAATGTGAGTTATTGTGACGTGTGTTATTTCTTAATGTTTTACGTAGTTCCTATCGTCATTTGCGTGTTTTTATTTATTACACAAACAACTATTAGTGTTAAAACACTTTATTGCTACAAAAAGTTAAAGGTAGGAATTGCAAGCGATTACGAAATCGGCAATTTTATGGCAATTTCATTGGTGTAATTTAGTATTTTTTCAGAACGTTAAGTGCTAATATCGACCGTTATTATAATACAAAAGAAACTACTTTATTTCAATAATGTAAACTGAATGGGGCTACTCCGCTTAAGAAACTGCATTTACACTTTTAACATTTCTAATAAATAATGCTATTTATGAAGATGAGAATATTACAGGGCCTCTGTGAAAAACATTTAGGAACGATAGATCATAGAGAGAGGTTTTTTAAGGAACGTATTCTCCGAACAATATAATTGATAAGTTCTGCTTGTTATACTAATTCCGAGCTAAGTTCCAGTTGTACAGTGAACAAACTTGCATATTACTCCTCCGACTCCATCTATTGGGGGAACCATGATACTACTTTTAACCGCCATATGACGTAATTGTGTAAGGTATTACAGTATAAATAAGGACTTTATTAAACTAAAAGTAAGATACATACAATGTTATTTACAAATATGGATCGCACTGGCAGTAAGCGATAAGTGCTGTTGACAGTCCGTTACAATAAGTTGATATTTGGTAATAATATACTTAAACAAAAAAAAAAAGAAAACAGTACTATTACAATTATATAACAATACAATTACATTATACATTAACTTAATTATGTAGAATTATTAAGAATTAATGGTATTGCAATTTGTTAACATATTCATTTACTTCTGAATAAGTGTTGTTCTTATTTTCCGCGTTTTGTCCAGAAATCTACCCAAGTTTATCCAATTTTCTGGATTTACCAGCAACTCGTAGCATGCCAATCTTTCATGATTTGAATTTAGAAATCTTTCCGGTAATAACTGATGCCTCCAATATTGTAAATTGTTACATTTTCGTAATATATGTATCTCGTCTTCAAAGCTCCCGCACATTGGACATATTCGCATTTCGTGATCGTCGCTAATTTTTAGAAATTTCCATGCCCCTAACCTGAAACAAGCAAGCCCTGATCTCTCTTTAAATCCTAGATTGAGTATATAAGATTCTTTTCCCCAAACTTGTTTTAGGTCTCTTTGTAAAAACAGTGATCGTTTTCTCGCACAATCGACCAAAATATTTTGTCGGTTTATATCTAAGTACCTCCTCCTTATTTTTCTACACACATTCTTGTGATTTTCAGTCCCTTTTTCCCATACCCAACCAATCCCAATCGTTTGGAGTTCTCTCCTAACCTCGTCTGCCCAGAATTTCCCATTTGTGTTTCTAATTTGGTGGTCGTAACAAAATGCTCTGAGCATTGTTTGTTCACGTTGGATTAGCCGCAACCAGTACTTGAGTATACAAATGTTGCAGTTTATGTCGTCCTGAAATTACCCAAATTCATATAAAAGTCCACAATTAGAAACGGCCTTACTATGTCCTGTAATATATTTTAGAAAATCTGTATATACCTTATTTAGTATCTCCGTTCTCTGCAAACCCTACATCTCACTACCATAGTACATTACTGGCCTCACCATCGCTCCATACATTTTTTCTAACATACTAACAAGGTAGAAACATTGTTCTTAGGCAACAATGTGTTTACGGGTAATAAGACAATGCAACTCATATATTTATGAGAAAACATTTTAGGGGGCTTACTTAAATAGACGTTTACGCTTTTTCCATGATGTCAATAGCTAACTTTTATTTACAGGTACAATTTTATTATGAACAGTATATGTTCCGTGCTGACTCACCTGTACATTTTGCTGTCATTTTCATCATATTCTCAATGGTTAAATTGGGATATTTTTCGCTGGACTGTTTGAAAATATTCAAAATAATTTATTTCTCTCCGATTTTCAAATACCTTGTTTTCCAGTGTTTAAGAAATTGTACACATTTTTTTCCATTTTGGAACAGTTGAAATTTCAATGTATTTTACAATGCGCATGCGTAAGAACAAAAAATCCTTATTTAATGTATTAAAATCGTAATTATATATTTTAAGATTCTCCTATAACACTTACAGATATACTAGACAATATACATTTTTAATGTTGAGTGATTCCGGGTTATGTGGCCGTGGTCCATAGTTGGTGTTGATACCAGACGTTTCGCCCTCAACTGCGGAGGGCATCTTCAGTGGCGAGTGCTTCTATGCGTGTTTCCTGGTCGGAAGATCTACTTAGAATGAGCGCTGTGGACGTAGAGGACTTTGTATTAGTGGGGGGTGCAGGGTGAGTGGGCGTGGCTCTTGCTGATTGGCTAATAGTCGTCTCCTTGTTGTCACTGATGTTAATGCATTTATTTTCTAGTGTATGAAACCAGGCCTTAGACAGTTTGATACCTTCTTCTTTTCTGTTAATATTTCCCTTATGCTTGTGTATTTCTATAGCCTCTCGGTATAATCTAGGGAAATAGTAGGAAGTTGTGGCTAAAACTTGTGTATCGTCGAATAGAATCTGGTGTCCATTCGTAATGGCATGTTCTGCTACAGCTGATTTATCCATTTCTCCTTGTCTGCAGTTTCTTTTATGTCCTGATAAACGGGTGGCTATACTTCTTTTCGTGGTCCCTATATATGATTTACCACACGAACAAGGAAGTCGATATACGCCGCAAGTGGAGAGAGGTGGCCGAGGATCCTTAGCTGAGCGAAGGCAGTCTTCTATTTTTCTTGTAGGTCTGTAAACTGTTTTTATGTTGTATTTTCGTAGGAGTTTTCCGATACGATCTGTGACTCTTTGTACGTATGGTAAGCAGGCTATGCTGGTTGAGGGTGTGTTATCCATTCTGACGTGCTGTCTTCGTGGATGTATGGTTTGTCTTATTTCCTTGGATGTGTAGCCATTTTTCTGGAAACAATTGAACAGATGGTGTTGTTCTTGTTTAAGGTGTTGTGGTTGGCATAACTTAGTCGCTCTGTCGAACAGTGTCTTAATGACACCTCGCTTTTGTCTTGGATGGTGGTTAGAGTCTTTCTGCAGATATCGGTCTGTGTGTGTAGGTTTTCTGTAAACTGTATGTTGAATTTCCCCATTGCCAGTCCTTATTATTTGAACATCCAGGAAAGGAAGTCTTCCATTATCTTCTTTTTCCATTGCGAACTGTGTTTTGTTGTGTCTGCTGTTAAGGTGTTGAAGGAAACGTTCCAATTCTTCACTGCCATGTCTCCATACTACGAATGTGTCATCAACATAGCGAAACCAATGTTCTGGAGACTTGGGAGCTGTTTTTAGTGCTTCTTCTTCGAATTTCTCCATGAAAAAATTCGCTACTACTGGGCTTAGAGGACTGCCCATGGCTACTCCGTCGGTCTGTTCATAGTAGCTGTTGTTCCATTGGAAGTAAGTAGTAGTTAGTACATGCCTGAATAAATTGGATATTTCTTCTGTGAAAATCTGTCTAATGTAGTCCATGGTCTCATTTACCGGCACCATGGTGAAAAGGGAAACCACATCGAAGCTAACCAGTATATCTTGAGATGTTACGTTTATATTCCGTAGTCTCTCAATGAAATGTGTCGAGTCTCTGATGTAGCTGTCCGTTTTTCCAAGGAGTGGTTTCAGAAGTCCTGTAAGATGCTTTGCCAGTAAGTAGGTCGGGGAACCGATGGCACTGACAATTGGCCGGAGTGGAATGTTGTTTTTGTGTATTTTTGGAAGACCATAGAGTCTTGGAGGTTGAGCTTCGGATACGCGTAATTTCTTCTTAATTTCTTCTGGCAAGGACGATTGCTTGATAAGATTGTTGGTTTTTCGAAGAATGCCGGATGTAGGGTCTCGCTTGATAGGTTTGTATGTTTCTGGTGTCAGAATCGAGAAAATAATAGAGATTCTCTCCATCTGGAAACATTGGATTCAACTAGCAGAAGCAGTTCACCAACGCAACGAACGACAGGGAAATACAAAGCTTGCTGTTATTCCGGGAGGATTTTCTTCACACAATACAGAGAACATTCAAAAATAAAATTAGAAAAGAAACAAAGATAAAAATGTATAAAGGTATGGCGGTTCCCACAATATTGTATGGATGTGAAACTTGGGCACCAACGTAAAAGCAGAAGGATAGAAAACAAGACGGCGGAGATGAGGTTCCTAAGACAAGTTAAAGGATGTACAAGACTTGATAGAATAAGAAATGAGGATATAAGAGAAGAATTGAAAGTACAGCCTTTATTGGATAAGGTCACGAATTACAGACAGAAATGGATTGATCATATGGATGGAATGAGTAAGGAGAGATATCCATTGTTAGCAAGAAATTATCAAGCAAGAGGAAGACGTGATGTTGGAAGACCTAGAAGATGTTGGGCTGATGCATTATGAAGTCGGAACGGGCAATTGCCTAATCCCTGGAGTGATGATAATGATGATTTGCTTCACAATTTCAACCTATTGTTGTCTCGATAAATAAACAATTTAAAGTGTATATGAGAGAGAAATGGAACAAATGGATGATGGATGAAACCCAATATGAATTCACGACGGAGGGAGCTTTAAAACAACCTACAATCAAACAATTGTGCCAGTGGATAAAACAGTCGTGGTCTATAGTAAGAGAAGACATAGTTAAATCTGTCGAAAAGTGCGACATAAGTAACGCTGTCGATGACAGTGAAGACCAACTTATATATGAAGAGGACGTTAATGGCGAAGAGGAAGAAGAAGAAGACCTGCATTCTTTTATTTTTTCACTCTGTGGATATATATTTAAGTCTGTTAAATATATTCATTCTTTATCCGATCCAATCTTGTGCAGCCTTTTGATCTTCTGAGAAAGTTATTTTCTATGCTGTGTATTCTACTTTGTATTTTTTTTGTCATTACCAAGTTTCGCTCCCATAAAGTAATGCTGGAACTGCCAATGTTTTATCAAACTTCGATCTAGTATCTCATCTTGTTTTGTTAATGCCTCATGTGTAGTTCCGCATATAATTTTAAGTTTTGACAGTTTCATAATGTATGTCTCTTTTAGTTTTTGTGTTTATGCATAATACCTCCGCAGCAACGAGAATTTTTTAGTCTGGCTTTGCAATCTAATAATAAAAATGGTATTTTTTTTAAATTGCTGCTTAAAAATTAAAGTGCGTCTTATAGTCCGTAAAATACGGTAAGTAAGCACTAGTTAGCAAGTTGCTAATCTGTATCGTATGCATTCGTTCTACCTTATTAGAATTTCAATGTGTTATTATAGATGAGCAGGAACAATTGCGTGCCCAACACGTACTCAGTACT
The DNA here is from genome assembly GCA_030220185.1 of Diploptera punctata. NCBI lineage: Eukaryota > Metazoa > Arthropoda > Insecta > Blattodea > Blaberidae > Diploptera > Diploptera punctata. The sequence goes on along the minus strand of JASPKZ010007700.1, from coordinate 208 downwards.
TAACACCATTTTATTGGAGGGGAGTCATGTCGTGGTGTTTTGTATACAGTAGTTTTTTTATTAAATGTCCTATCCTTATGGACGAGCACCATGACCAATGCTAAATACTGAATCAACATACTTTGGCGTAGAATAATGTTCCTTAATAACTAAAAATATCCTTTCTGTTTATCATTCTTATAGAATTGTCAGTTTAGAATCTGTAATC